>VBSM01000662.1:3299312-3320782 GCA_008086735.1 Cheirogaleus medius
GCCAATTAATTTCTTTCTATTTTTAGTAGAGATGGGGTCTCTCTCTTGCTCAGGATGGTTTCAAACTCTTTACCTTGAGCGATCCTCCTGCCTTGGCCTCCCAGAGTGCTAGGATTACAGGCGTGAGCCACCTTGCCTGGCGGGAAATGTTTTCTATCTTGGCTATTCATTGTGTCACTAGTTACATATAGCCATTGAGCACTTGCAATGTGGCTAGTGAAACTGAGGAACTTAATTTTTGTGTTCGATTTTAATTAATTTAGATTTAAATAGTCACCTGTTGGTGGTGGATACTATATTGGGCTATGCAGCTCTAGAACTAAAAAGTATGACACCTGAAATTAAAAATTTACCAGATTAGCTTAACAGCAGATTGGAGATTACAAAAAAAATGTTTATTAACTTAAAGATAGATCATTAGAAATTATCTAATCTGAAGAACATAGGGAGAAAAAAGATTGACAGCTATAGCAAAAGGAACAGAGGGAGATTTTAAATGGATGTATACAGTTCAGAGGTTCTTACATGTTATGTGTAGTGGTAAAATACTAACTCTAAGTATACTATGAATAGTTAAGGATGTATATTGTAATCTTAGGAACAGCCACTAAAAAATATTAACAATAATGTAAAGTGGTATAGTTAAAAAGCCACTAAGTAAATTAAAATAAAATTCTAAAACAAAAATCCCATTAGCCAAAATAAGGCATTAAAGAAGGAACAGAGAGCAAAAAACTAAGTACATAAATAGAAAGTAAATAGCAAAATGGTAGACCTTACTCCAACTGTATCAATAATTATGTTAAATGTTAATGAACCAGATACTCGAATTAAAAGACAGTGGTTGTTGGAATGGATGAAAAAGCAAGACTCAGCTATCTACTGTCTGTAGGAGATGTACTTTAAAAAATAAAGATTAGAAATCAGGTAATCTGTTTCCTATTTTTAACTATTATATCTAAGAAGTACCTTTCATTTCTAAAACCCAATGATTCCACATGTATATGAGTATATGCATATATATATATACATTTTTTTGCTCAAGACACAATTACAATAATTAATGGTCAAATTTATCTGTGCCCAAACCCAGAAGAAATTGTGGAAGGCACAATTCATCAAGCAAACATATCCATAATTGCTTATTTTGTTTCTCAATCAACATTCATTCTGTCAAGCAATAAGATGGAGTTTTGGAGTAATAGTGTCCAGAAAAATCACTTCACTAATTCTTGAAGAGTGACTTAAGCCTATCTTCTTAGCAACAGAACTGTACCAGAACTGCTTGGATTTAAAGTTTCATGGAAGGGATTGGCTAACCTTTCTACATAGCCTGGTGACTAGAGTAGACAGCATCTCCAGGGCTTTGTCTCACAAAGCAGCTGTGACAAAGGGCAAGGAGCACTGGACTTGCCATTGGAAAACCTGAGATGATTCCCACCTATGCCACTTAGAAACCATGCAACATCAGGACTGTCTCTTGGCTTCTTTGAGCCTCGGTTTCCTCATCTTGAATAAGACTGTGGTGATGATTACATAATATCATGTCTGTTTTCATAGACTCCCTAGGCCTCTGTTCTCACCCCGTTGCCTGGACTGCCCTCGTCTTCTTCTCTGCTTTTTTTTTTTTCTTTAAGGCTCCACTCAAGTCCGCCTTTCTCATGGTGTTACTCCTTGATAGCATCGCTCTGCTAAATTTTAATTTTAAATTAAAAAAAAAATTTCTCATTGCATTCACTGTCTCTTATACACAGTGTTTCTCTAAATGATATAGTCATTTGTTCTCTACATATTTCTTTTTAACACATTTTCACTCTCCAACACTGTAGAATATACTAAAGATTGATAAATGGGCTCACGTAGACAAAGCTGGGTCAAGGCACACAAAACAGTTGCAACACCAAACCTAGGATGAGTTAGTATGATGCATGAGACTGTCGTGAGACATGAGACTACCAAGTGACCGGCAACTGACATAATAAAGTAATCAATGGATTACTGGATAGATCAATTAATCAGGGTGCAATTCGATTCAATAGGCACAAACAAAAGTGAACAGACACAGAAAATTCCAGTGATTACAATCACAACTGTCTTCAATTCCACAATGATGATGATGACAGTTAACATGTACTATTTTAAGTTATTTACATTCATCATCTCATTTATCAAATAAAACTCTTAACATTCCTATGAGGTTGGTAATATACATATCACCCTAACTTTACATGTGAAGCAATGGAGGTGTACAGACATCAAAGACCCATCCAAGCTCACATAACTAGTGAATGACAAGTCCAGAATTCAGACCCAGATCTGACTCTCACGCACCCTGCCATTATTTCAAAACTGAACGTACATAATCACATGACTCATTACGGGGAACGCTAAGCACTATGCACTGATGCTTAAGTTAAATTCCTTTTATGCCGAAGTTGTCCTGGCCATGAGAGGAGTTGAGAGGAAGTTTGCTCTTCTTTGTACCTAGCAGGTCTATAACAACTGAAAGGGAAATAGTTCAACAAGCTGGGGATGAGGTCTTTCAGGGGACTAGGCCCAGCCTCTCGATCTACTAAGAGAAGCAGAAGCTTTCCAAGAATGCCCACTCTCTGGCCACTGTTCCTGGGAGCCACAGCCCACCTCAGGCAGTCCCAGAATGTCCAGAGTCACCCTCCAACACTGGCCAGGGAGGGAAGTCCCATTCTAAAGCATGCCCTGATGCGGTAATTCTTCCCACAAATCCTGAATTTTTTTTGACCTTGAATTGTGTCACTGAAACATCACCCTTTTTGTTAAAAGATATACCGTATGTTCAAGTTTGTATGGGTTTTTATGTAAATTAGTTTGAGTTCTGAAATGGGAAGACAGAAAACAAGACTATAAGTTAGGAACGATTTGTATTATTCATTTAAAATACGATCTTCCTCTTTTAGGCTTTCAACGCCCACTGCCCATAGTTTTGCATGGTACCTTCAAAGTGAGTATTAGAAGGGTTGAGAGAAACCGTATGTGATTTTAAAAAGAAAATATAAATTCAAAGACTTTGAACTCTTGTGAAAGCAAAAATACTCATACAATGTATGGATAAGTCAATGAAGGTCATAGATACATTTGAAAATGTGAATGTATGTCCATTCACTAAAGTAATATTAGTAGACTGATTAATTAGGATCCCTTTTGAGGACTTGTTTATGAAGGATAATCAATAACTTAATAAGTCTTATCATTATGTGTACTTTCTGAAAGAGACTGGGCCCTTCTTAACTATGAGACCTGCAAAGTTCACACGTTTGTGAAACTCAAGTGTATTATTTCCTCCTGACAGCTATAACCAAGTCAGTGGAACTCAGTTCAACATTCAGTTACCAACAAATGATCACTATTCGGAAAAAAGGGTAAACATAGCCTACTTAACAAACTTGTTGATTATTTTTCAGTTTAGTATTAATGTAACAAATAAATACTGGATGATACAGCTTAAGTCCATCAGTCAGT
The DNA here is from genome assembly GCA_008086735.1 of Cheirogaleus medius. Lineage (NCBI taxonomy): Eukaryota > Metazoa > Chordata > Mammalia > Primates > Cheirogaleidae > Cheirogaleus > Cheirogaleus medius. The sequence continues at coordinate 3,302,808 of VBSM01000662.1, forward strand.
TCATACAAACCACCACTGGTTAAGTATATTTTTTATCTGCTTTATCTAAAGCTCCTGTTCTCAAACCATTTCTTGCTCTTGATTTTTCTTTCTTGAATCTGATGTGTGTTTTTACTTTACAAGGTAATCTGTCTGCTTTTATATCCTTTTAAAATATTAGGTATATCCACTGAGAATTCTAAGAAATGTAATGCTGAGGTTTAAAGGTAATGAAAGAAACAAACCACTGGTATGAGAATAAAATTGCCCATATGGGCATAATCTACAATTGGCTGGCATTGCTGAACATTACCAAGTAAACTATTAGTATAATTAAGCTACCATTTATTGAGGATCTTTACTAGATGCTCTATAAACATACATGATCTTTAATCCCTAAAACATATGTAAAGAGATAGTGTCTGCCTTTTAGAAATAAGGAAACAGATTCCTCAGAGGTTAACAGAGCTGGGATTTGGACCTATGTCCCTGCTGGGGGGAGGGGTGTCTAAGTATCTTCCTGTTCTCCATTCTCGCAATGTTGTTATCTTCATGTGAGAATGTGCCTAATACTTAATACTCTCTCTTTCTTCCAGATCACTAACTTTTAACCATTTGGGGATCACAGGCAACTTCGAAGATCTAATAAAATCTATGGGCACTCTCCCCCAGAAACACACACACACACACACACACATATGCTCTTTTGGGAAATCAATTCAAGGGACTCATGAATGTCCTAAAATCTCCATTTCAAAGAGAGTCCCCAGATATCAACACTGCTAGATTTTTCACTTGCTTGTCTCCTTTACAGTTCTCTCTCCTTTTTGGCTTCTGAGGGAGTTTTTTTGTTTTGTTTTGTTTTGTTTTGTTTTGTTTGAGACAGTCTCTGTTGCCCTGGCTAGAGTGCCGTGGCCTCAACCTAGCTCACAGCAACATCAAACTCCTGGGCTCAAGCAATCCTCCTGCCTCAGCCTCCCGAGTAGCTGGGACTACAGGCATGCGCCACTATGCCCGGCTAATTTTTTTCTATTTTTGGTAGAGACAGGGTCTTGCTGTTGCTCAGGCTGGTCTCAAACTCCTGAGCTCAAATGATCCGCCCGCCTCAGCCTCTCAGAGTGCTAGGATTACAGGCGTGAGCCACCGCACCCCCGGCCTGAGGGAGCTTTTAAGGAGTAAAATAGTGGAACATCAGAGAAAAACCTTTCTCCTCACATCCTACACTTTGGCCCCCTCCCCACGTCCTTGCCATCTAAGTACAGGGCACCACCGCACACTCGTTTGGGTGGAACATCGTGGAACTGTCTCTCCATCTTCATTTGCGTTCAGTTACTCCAGGCCTTCCACAGCAATCACCAAGTGCATATCACGTTCCAGGTATCAGATTAGTGAACAAATCAACAATTCCTGCCCTCATGGAGCTTACAATCTGATGAGGGGAATAAACAACGCATTTACAAAGTGAAGAAGTAAATTATAGCACATGCTAGAAGATGGTAAGTGGTCTGGGAAAAGAGAAACTTGGAGTTATGGGGAAATGGGGATGGAGTAGGCTGCAATATTAAATAGGTGGTCATGGCAGAATAAGATGGACATTTGAGTACACACACGAAGACGGAGTCAAACTTGTGGATATCTGGGGGGAAATATATTTTGTTTATTTTCTTTCTTCCCCTCTAGAATGTAAACTCCACAAAGTCAGGGATTCTCTTTTTGTTGTTGTTCACTGCTGGCTCCCAAGTATGTATAAAAATGCCTAACACATAGTAGATGCTCAATAAATATTTGTAGAGTAAATAAATGAATAAATTAAAATTTATCCTCCAGACTAGCTAAAACTGAGGCTCAGGGCCACAATTCTAAATTGTACTGTAAACATGACAATATCTTTATAGTTGAATGATAATTTCAGAGAATAGAGAAAAGAAACTGAGTCAAGATGGGTTCACCTTTTAGAAGGGAAAATTGAAAGGTAACTATATATGGAAAACGTTAATAATCAGAATAACCAAATAATAAGTGGGTTTTCCAAAACAACCAAACAAATAATAGATCCTATACCAAATAACATTTTAAAATTAGAAATGACCCTTGAAGTTTAGGGCTTCTAAAAGCTGAATGGTTCATTAATAACGCTGCCCATGAGTTGTGTCATCTCTTACCATGGAGACTTGGTAAGTAAGACAGATGCCACCAATCTGGAAGAGCCAGCCACTGTGCTATTGTTACCCTTGCTGCACTCCCTGCTGCAGACCTGCGTTTCCACAGCACTCAGTGTGCACTGATGTCCTTGGATTTTAAGCATGCTTGTGGCTGATTAGCTCAGTTATTTATCCCTTGGTGCTGGTAAGTCTAAGCATACGGGTTGGGTCCCCATGGAAACCAAGAGGAGCTGTCTCAGCTCCCTGGCCACAGGCCACACCTCTGACCTTAACCACTGATCCCACAAATGCATATCCTCAGTTATACAGCGGACAGAGTGTGTCCATATGTGTGTGTGTACTACCAAAAAAAAGGGAAACTCGAAGCACATGCTTCATGTTTAAGAAGGCCGCAAGTGACCACTGAGAACTGACTGACTATTCCCTTATGCACAATTATACTATCAAACCAGGGCCCAGGACACTTCTCTTTCCGTTAGCTTCTCCTAAAATGATTACCCAATTCCAAGAAAGAATAAGAACCATCTGGACAGATGCCACACTGATTGGAAGGCCACACGCAGGACATATTCTCCCTCCCTTTTGTCCCCAGAAATTAGCATAATCTAGTAGAAGTCAGGAATGTGAGCTTCCTGGATTCCACAGCATGTGACTTTACTGATGGTGGGTCTTACCATATTACAGGTAATGTGAGCTTCAGAAACTTCTTTCCTCTCTGATTAACCAGCAATGTCAGGGCAAAGCTGAAATCACTTCATGGTAACAGTTTGAACTCTGCAATACTACACATCATTAAATTTTTAAGGGCGTTCATTGGGGAAGTCCTTTAATAATTGAGTTGGGGAAGGGGGCCAGTGATGGAGCCCATTTACCTGAGCTGATAGTAACTAGGTTGGCTGCTAATGGCTTTCCAACAATCCCACTGTGTCCATGTTGCTGTTTAAAAAAGTGCGTTTCATTTGGCCCTTGCTCTTTAACTGTCAACAGGGAAACTGCAAAATAATATATCATTAAGTGTTGCAATTTGATTTAAAGTTCTCTACCCAAGTCTCCCTTCTAGCACTATGGAGCACAGTCTAAACTAAACTCTAACAACCAGTCAACAAGTAGAAAAATTCATTCCATGAATCAGTTGGATGTCGATGATATCAAATAACCCATCACTAATATATTTTCCACTGAATTTACTGGCCACAGAGGCAGGGCCATTGGAAAATACTCAGCTTCCTTGGCAGCACCAAGTTCAGTTTAATTCTCACCAAGTTCATAAGGGGCCTCCAAGGTCTGGCCCCTTATGACCTTGTCATCATTCCTTTCCTAGGGTCAGATATGACAGCCCCAGACCTAAGGAAACATTCCCACCTAACCACACACTGCTCTCTCACTCCCTGTCTGTCAAAGCAATTAACTCTCCACCGCTGCACACATCAGGCAGTGTGTGATCATGTTCCACACCTCAGAGAGCTCAAGGTAAAGGCACTGCGGTAAATGGGATAATCTCAAAGAGGTTAAATGATTTGCCCAGACCCACCCAGCCCAAGCAAGGCAAAGACAGAATTAAAGCTGAAGGATTCCGAAAACCCGCTGTTATCCACGAGGTCACGCTAGCCTCCAGTCTAGGGAGGTAAGCGTGTGAACCAACCAAGTGGACAAGACTATAAAACAGAGATGGCCGGGTAAGGAGACCATGCTACCGCAGTCTGATCAACAAGGAGGATGGTACCCGCATGCTGAACTCCCTTCTCTTGAGAGTTCTCCCGTGTATCACAGAAAGCAAAAGCTCTTCAATGGACAGACTTGCAGAGAAGCACAGCTGGCTGGTTCCTGGCCTGGGGAGGCTTGCAGACCTGTCTCGGGGAATCGGCCATGCAGTGGTGTACCTTGGCCCAAGCCCTAAATTGACAGAGCTCTGCACGGGGCAGGAGCAAAACCACTAAGAAGACAGGCTACACTGAGTATCTGAAAAAGAAGGAAAGAGGCCGGAGCCTCCCTCAGCTGCCGTTCCCAGGCCCATGACCCAGGGAGGCCTTGGCAGAAATGCTCTGTGGGGGGAGGCCACAGGGGCCACCTCAGGAGAGACCCTGAGGAGTGAAATGAGCAAACCCACCTCTGGCAGCCCCTGTCCTGTGGTGCTCAGCTCCAGCTAACACACAGGCAGACGCACGAAGGACAAAGGGAATGAGTGGCTGGGAAAGAGCAAAGCAGGGGCAGAACCTGGGCCCCAGTAATGTCCCTGCCCCTCCGTAGCTTCTCCTGGATCTTCAACCTCCCCCTTTTCCTGGCTAAACTCACAGTAGCCATCAAGTAGGTGCAAAACCACCTTATCCTAAAACATCCTCCCTTCGTCCTGTCTCCCAAGTACTATCTTTCTTCCTCCCATGTCTCTTTCACTATCCATCTCCTCGAAAGAGTGGCCACATCACTCCCTCTACTTATTCCGCTTCTTTTTACTGTAGATCCCTATTAAAATGCTGTCCTGTCCTCACTGGGCCCCTAACAAAACTACCCTTGATGAGCTTGCCAATGACTAACTGCCAATTCCGAGGGCAAACAGGCAGCCCTACTTCTTGAAATTCCCTACCACGTCCCTGACTCCCAAAACCCTGCTCACACTGGCGTCCTCCCCTGCCTCTGTGTCATCTGGTTACAGCCTTCCTCAAGGCTCCCTGAATGCTGGTGGTCCCCAGAGCTCCATCCTTGGCTCTCTTCTCATTCTATGTCGTGTCCCCGGCGGCATTCTCCTCTTCTCATGCTAACATAGTAACGTATCCTAAAGCTTTCTGTCCAGGCTGGTTTCCAGATCTTCTTTGACAACTGCCTCCTGGACGTCTCCACCTGAATCTCTCCCCAGTAACATGGCACATCCACAATTACTCTCACTATCCACTCCCACCTGTCGCAAAATCCCACTCACTCCGTGAATCTCCTATATGGAGTATTGACGTGACTATCCACCGTGCTCCTTCTGGATCATCTTCAAACCTTCCCTCTCTGTCACCTTTTCCTTCAATCAAACCTTATTAAGTTCAACTCATCCCATGTCAGCAATATTTTCAAGATCATGTTTGCCCTCTCCTTTTCCAAGGCTTCCGCCTTCACTCGCATCCTTATTATCTCTCATCTAGACTACAGCAACAACTGTGTAATTGGCCTCCCTGCCCAGGCTCTACTCAGGCTCCTACTGTGCCCCAGCTTGCCATCAGAATTACCTTTCTGGAAAATAAATATGGCCACATCATCCCACTACTTAGAAATCCCTGCTGGATTCCTGCAAACCCCAGGATGAAGCTGAAAGTCCTTTACACGTTACACAATGCTCGTCACTGCTTGGCGTGATTCGGCAGTCCACACCTAGCCCTACCCCCAATGCACTTGACACTGTGGTCACCACCATGTCCATAACCAGTGATTACAGAGACTAACACACTTCCTTCCCAAAACTCCATCCATTGACACATGCTTCCTCCTCCACTTGGAAGTCTTCCATCTTCTCCCCTTTTCCTACACTCCAAGAGCCAGTTACTATGTCACCTCTTCCATGAAGCTTTTTCAACCACCCCAAACAAGTCACTTGTTGATTAATTTATCTACTCAACCAACATGTACTTGTCACACGCCTGCTATGTATCAAGTACTTTGCAAGATGCTAGAGGTTCGGGGGTTAAAAAACAAAATGAAACAAAAACAGGAAGGTGCCTTCCCTCATGGAGCTTATGATCTAGTGTCACAGACAGACAATAAACCAATAAATATATATATTTTAAATTGCGATAAGCACTTTGAAGATAATGAACAGCACATGGTAATACAGAACCAAGGGATTTAGAGAAGCTGGTTCTCTGTCCCTCTGGCTGTGCCTCTCTTAAAGTAATTTTACTCTTTTTTCAAGCATCTGTTTAATCTATGTCTCTAAACAGTCTCTGCTAGACAGATAATACATCATTGCTTTGTTTTATTCATTTTCACATACCTGACACATACAGGAATTTAATAAGTCTGTTTGATTTTGAATGAATGAGTGATTTAATTAATGAGCCAACTGTTATAAGAGTCCATTTAATTCGAAATTAGAGAACGCCACATACAACTAGGTAAAGTGCATTCCAGTTGCTCGTGTATTACCTGAAATCTCTTGTTTCATTAAACACCAGTTTACAAAGATTAAATTCAGACATATATTTCATCTCTCTAAAATTGACTGGAACTAGTTTTAAGAGAACAAAATGTCGGCAGTGGTGATAGAAATAATAAGTACAATACAGGAATACTTGGTTTCCTTAAAAACCGAGATTCTATTATCACTTTTAGATCCAGCCAGGGCAAGTAACAAACAAGAAGGATGTCAACAGTTCTGGAAATCAGCCTCAAGCGGGAGCACAGTGGGAGCCTTTCTAGCTAAGGCTGGGAGTTGTTTGAAAATACAACGCACTTGGGAAGAAAACTTGGAAAGGGGTTATGCAAGGAATGGACAGACAGCTGCTGGCTAGTCCCAATGGAAGTTATACTGGAAGCTCCGGATCAGATATTTAACAGTTCTGCTGCCAAATGTGCAGACAGGCTCCCAGGACAAAAGTCACCAATAGCAAACCCTGGGAGCTGGAGAGAAGGAAATTGGATGCTGTCAGCCTTTTTGTGGTTCTTTGGTGGGGAAGAACGGGTATGCTAGAGGGCAACGGAGGCCAGCGTGGATGATGTGGGACAGGAAGGATGGGCTAGAACGGCTTTGCACACGTGGAGGACTTTGACAGGCAGGAGCTTTAGGCACACACAACCAGCCTTCCTGTACACAGACACACACTCAGGCAATCCCCAAATGCTAAAACTTCCTTCGAAACCACAGACTACGACAAGCAGCTGACCATCCAAAGGCTGGCCCAAAAGCTCAAGTATCTAGCAGGTGGGGACTTGTTTTCCAAGAGCTGGTTCAACAGGACAAACTGAGAATTGTGATCTCACTGGGGTGTGAACACCAGAATTCAAGCAGCAGATGGTGTGATTTAGTGGAAAGGCCATTGGACCAGGAGTTGGAGGCTGGGGACAGATAGCATCCCAGCTTCTCTCTTCACCAACAGCATGGCTTTGGGCAAGTTCTCAACCTCTTGGAGCTATAAAATACAAGGGGAGAAAGCCAAAAACCTCTACTTATCTAACTTTCAAAATTGTTCCAAGGATCCATAGAGATAATATATGTGAAGTCTCTTTGAAAATTAAAAACAATACTTTTTTCAACAAATCCCTTTATAGCATTTCCTATCAGCCAAGCACTGACCTGCATGCTTTACAAATATGAACCAAAAATGACCCTTTGAGGTTGGTGCTATTATTATCCCCATTCTAGAGAGAAGAAACAGGCACAGGGCAAGTCAGACCCTTGCCCAAGGTTACACAGCTACTGAGTAGCAGAGCAAGGATTTGATCCCAGACACTCTGGCTCCTGAGTCTATGCTGTTAACAACCACACTATGTTGGGTCATCGTACACAGTTTCTAAAAATATATATAAGCTTGTACTCATATATTTTTTAAAAAACAATACCAACATCCAATCCTGTGGAGTACTCTGTTTTACCAAAAGGTTTTTCGTGTTCATTATCTTATTTAATTCTCACCATAACCTTTTGAGGTCATTATTATTATATTCCTTTGTACAGATGAGAAAACTGTGGCCTGGGCATCTCTTAACAACAACACACGTGTTTCAAACTATTTCTTCAGTAATAGAGAGAGCTATGCAGTGTCCAAATCATTCACCTGTCTATCCCCTTGCACCTACAAACATGGATTTTTGGAAAGGAAGATCACAACCAGTAACAAAGCATAAAGAAAATAAAACCCAGAAGAAAAGGAGTGGGTGCTTATACTGGCCAGCCTTACATACAGACAAACAGGGAAGCCCCCTACAAAGTGTTATATTCGTTCTGCCCAAAATTATCTCCTCCACTACCTGTCCCATTCTAGGTCCTAAAATTCTACCATAAGATAGCCACTTCTTTGACTGAACACCCTTCCAGTTAAAAAGCACCTTCAGAAGAATAGAACATGATCATGTACATCCTAATGTGAATTATTGCATAACATCTTCTCCAATTTGACAGCTAGCTAAGAGAAGGCTCTCTAGCCTGTCCACAGAGGAATCTGAAATTTAAAAGGGTGTGAGATGGGTTCAGAGCATCAGACAAGCAAGGGGCAAAGCTGAGCTGAGATTCTGAGGCTAGAAAACAAGTGCTGTGGTCGCATCCAGGAATCCAAGGTGCACAGAGCTCCCGGGGAGAGAGAGGTGCAGGGGCCAAGCAAAACTCCAGCCAAAGAGAGGCAGGGAGGGGTGCCTTGGGATGTTCTTCCCTTCTGGATCTCCAAAGTATACCTCATGGCACTGCCAACTGGATTTCGTCTCTGAAGAGCCATGCCCGCACCCCTTTGAAGATGGTGGCTGTCATTACTGGGGAACACATGCACAACAGGAATCCTTGCCGCAATGTGAGGAGGAGCAAGAGGAGAAAGGGTGAGGGGGAGCCAGCAGCAGGGGAGGAAACTCTAGATGGTTATGTTAAAAAGGATTTGTTCCACTGTCAAAACCAGAAAGCTCTCCCCAAGAGCCAGCTTTAGGGAAGGAAGCCTGAAGTGACAGAGAGGGGGCGGGATCCTATTAAGAAGGTTCCTGGGAAAGGAGGCTGAAATGAGGGAAGGAGTACCAGGCGAATGGCAGGTGTGTCCATAAAAATCCACCTCTGGACTGTGATGGGACAGGAATGTCTGGGGGATGCACAGAAACTGGGCGCTGTGTTTCCACCAAGTCCCAGACAAAGGCTCCTAAAGCCAATCTGATTCTCCAGGGTAAGGGCAGCTCTTTAAATCCAAGCCGTTAGATCACTTGCCCATTCCTGGTCTCTGCAGCAAATGGGATAGGACCCAGTGACTGTCAAGCTCCTGAAAACTGTAAAAGTCACACCTGCCCCACTCAACTGCCCATTCCCTTTTCTGTGCCCCATGCTCAGGAGAGACATCAACCTCTTCTCCCCCCTGGAGGTGGGGGCCCCAGGCCAAGCTGGCATCAGCTCCCACTCAGGCTCAGGCTGTCCGGGTGCTCAAACAAAGACATATTCGGGCGGGCCCTCCTGCAGAGAGAGAGGGGACTGTTTCTGGGCCCAGGGGGAGCTGGCCTTAATCTGCTGCACAGTGAATGACAACAATGTTAAGAATGAAAATATGGTTTGGGGGGATAGTCCCCAGGAGCCCAACATTTTGGTATTTAAAGGAACTTTAATGAGCTTAAGAGGCTAATCTGGAGTTCAGGAGGGGGTGTTTTGTTTTGTTTTGAAAAAAAAAATCCTTTTAAAGGCTCCTGAGGCTTGATAGGGAGGAGGCAACAGAACTGTGAGTCAAGGAGTGGCTGCAGCGGGACTGAAGGGGCGGGATGGAATTAGGAGAGGAAGCTGCTCCAAAGAGCTCTTCTTATTGTAGCAGTAGAACCTGGTGCTCAAGAGATAAGGGATGGTTCTTTCCAGCCTGGAGAAGTGCACTGTCCAGAGAAGCAGCAAAGAGCTGAATTTAGTGATGTGTTTGCATCCTATCAGTATGCTAACCACACTTCTCAGCAAATGACTCCTCCCGGTTTACTAGCTACAGCATCAGACTCAGGCACTTCTCTGACCCACCAAAACACACCCATTTTCAGTGGTAGACATAAATCTGCACCCACTAAGATGCCAGGCACACTAAGAAAGGTTTTCAGGGTCCTCTAAATGGTCACCCAAAGAGTACTGGTCATGAGGTCATGCAAGCCTGAGAGTTATGCCTCCGCCATCTGCTTACCTGAGCCCCAACCAAAAACTGGGTGGTCATGTGGCTATTATTTTGTGCATCTAAAAGGCTAATTAGGTTCTTCCAAGTGAGAAAATCAAAAGAACACTAACGAAAATGGCCTGGGATAAAAAGGAGACAGTTGATCAGATGGAGTTGAAATAATTTCTGGTGCTTGCAAGAGTCAAGTTATTAATAATAGAATTCTGCAGGGCATATGGGGGGTGAGAATGAGACCGGGCCAGATGTGGAGTCTTGATACAGCATGTGGTCCATTCCCAGCAAGGCTGGATGCTTAAGATGTTTTTTATATAGACAGAGCTTAATCAGACCTGTCAGACAAGATAGTCCAATCCATAGTGGCCAGATACCTATCAGGGCTCGTTCATTATACGACAATAATGATAAAATGCAAATCTGTTGGTGCAGAGAGACACTGGAGGCCCAGAGAGTCAGAAAAGCCAGGCATATTTACTGTTATCCAAAAATAGGATCCCCAAACTGGAATCTTGAAAGGCTGGAAGAGACCAAACTCTTTCATGTGACTTCAGTTACAAGACTAGGAAAAGCACAGTCCATTTTGTATTTTTAGTTGTTATGACATTATGGTGCGATGATGGGGAATCTGGCAATGGTTTCATTAAATTCTAGCTAATCTGTGCATGGCAGCAAGGCGACAAGCTCTACAGATGACTCGCTTGCCTTGGTTCGCCACTGAAAAGAACAACACAGAGGTAGGCTTTCAAAATCCTTTTTTAACTACCCAGATGGGGCTATTTGTGATGGGACCAAGTATACCCACAGGGTAGCAAACAGACATAGGGCCACAGTTTTATTCCTTACATAACGTCTTCACTAATACTTCAGTGTTTCTGCTGCATTCCAATTGCTTCTGCCGTCTAATGCCAAAAGAAACTTAATCCCTATCCTAAGTCTCATTTTATTTATTTTCAGTAGTGTGAAAACAAACATGTAGCAAGATTACAGTGTTTACACCTCCTTTTTAGCCGATATAGCTCTAATCCTCCCATTAATTAATGCCAGGGCCATAGCAATTTTATTAATTTCATCTTGTTTAAAAATATAGAGACAGATAATTGTTCTTTACTAAAATAACTATTTGACATTTGGGGGGGTGTTCGCTTCATTCTAGCAAGACGGTTGGCTAGGTTTCATTTAGTAAATGACAAAGAGACACAAAGCTGCAGTCCACGTTGGTCAAAGAAAACATAACTAATTCTAACTGTAATAAATTGACTAAAACGCCCCATATCATGCTAGTCAAAAGAGACTGCAGAGAAAATGTAAATCCTAAGAAACACTAACCCACAGTCTTTCTTGGTTCCAGAAAACAGGCCATTCTAAGGAACACACGGGAGAAAAGGGTATCTTTTTTTGTCCTCTCTGACATTTGCTCCAGAACCTCTTCAATACTTTGCTTACCAACTTCCCCAAACCAACTCTGAAAAGGCTGCTGGCAACAACACTCTTTAAATGTTCCTAAAAGACTTTCAGAAAAACATAGAGGGTATTCCTAAGGGGAAGTCTCAGGCACCTTAGAAGTAGGACAGAGCCCTCTCCCACCTAGCAATCTTTCTGCTTCATGCAAAGGGTAAGAGAGGCACACCTCACCCCACCCAGCCCCCAACCCTCTTTATCTCAACCTGCAAGTGGCTTATCTGAGGCCCTTTCTCTCTCCAAAGATGTGAAAGAACATTTAAAAATCCATGTCAAAAAAATGAAAAAAAAAAGAAGAAGAAGAAGAAAGAAAGAAAATATTGAAAAATACTGAAGTAGAGCTAAGATTTCATAGTTAGCGCAGAAATTATTTTTAGATCTTTCCCCCATTGTGGATATGATTGCACTTTTTTCACCATAATTCATTTCCCAGTGTTGTACAACTGTACTTAATAATCAAGATAACATGATTCAATATTGGTTATTTTGAACTTGATAAAATACAACAATATTTTGTAATATGCATTTACTCTAAAAAGCTTTATTAAATTTTGTATAATATCATGAGAATTTTAAAGCCTTGTCTATTTTCTCACTTCTAAACATTACAACCCAAATAATTTCTTTAACTATAAAAAATAATTAGCTGATGATTTATTAAATGGAATTGTTCTCATTAGAGAAACAGTACCTGCTCATTGGCTCCAAAAACCTTCCCAGATTTAAAAAGCAACAATGAAGAGGCCTCCTGAAATTAGTAACAGTTTGTTGGTTAATACAAAGATTATAAATAAGATAAATGAAATTAAAAAGCAAGAAAACAAGGAAGTATCAGAAAAGCTCTTGGAATCTAAATATCAAAAGCTACTTCCTACCCAGGTAGATGACAAAAGTCCCAGGACTCTACAGTATGTAAAACCAGACTGGATAAATAACTATTTTAACTGTGTTCCATTTATGTAAGGATCAAAAGAAGCTCATAAGCCTTACTCTAAAAAGGAATGTTCATATCTAGTATTTTAATTCCCAGAATACTATTAATACCTACTTCTGCTATCTAATTTTATTTCAAAATTTTAAGTCTTAGATTCCAAGCAAGTCTTACCCAGGGACTAATACATATAGAAAGAGAAAACACCTCTGAGCAAGGAATGTTTCCAATCACCCTCTAAAATTAAAAAAAGAGAGAGAGAGAGAGAAGCTGCCTGCACAAACATAACCATAACCCATGGACTGTGCTTACGCCGAGCTAAGCCCCCTGCAATTTAACACAGACATCAGTTTATTACCTAGCTGTGTTTGATTCTTATATTCCTTAAATTTTATTGTGCCCGGAGTGGTGCCAACAAAAGATAAAGCAAAAATCTAACAATTGCCTCTGTAATTTCATCTGTGGGCTACTTTTATGAGTAACTGCATGCCCAATTTTGATCTCCAAGTAACGTCACAGTAATAAAACCAAACTAATTGTTCCTTTCACACACACCTCCTACAGCACCTTGATAAAATGCAGAATTAGTTCATTGCTGACCCTAATAGATATCATTACCTAAGTCGTTTTCACTGTGGAGTCAAAAGAAAGACACAGAGAAAACTCTGTGATATCCTCTCACTCCCCCCAATTTTCCCCCTTTCTTTGGAAAACTGGTCTGCTCCAAAAGAGAGGGAAGGAAATATCAGCCGGCTCTCTGAGGAAAGGTTTCCCAAGGCCTGTGATTTGCTGACATGTGGGGAATTACGATGTTGTGAGAACAGCCCTGATGACAGCAATACTATCCCACATTGCTCCTAGGATGTCCAGAACAATCCAAGGGATCATGATAAACTTCATATGTGAAGGGAGAGGGCCCCGCCTGGCCCACAGAGCGCCAGGCACATGAAAGAAACAATCTAAACTTGATTTAAGTGTGGGATCCCTTCCAGAAGGCTTAATTATCTATTGTATTACCACACTCCCGTTATTCGGCAGTCTCTTCCGTCTCAGACTGAAGTCCAACTGCAGTATTTGTTTGGAACAAATTCAGGGAAAACTCCAAACTAACCAGATCACAGAGGACTCAGTTAAATAGGGAACAACAGTTATATAAATAGAAGTCCCCTAGGCTGGAAAATATTTTGGTTGTCTGCTAACTTTCAGGAACATTGAAGACAGTTGAATCCAGTTTTTAAACAGACACACCTATCGCACCCTAATGTTTTATATGACATGCACAGCTTCATCAATTGTGCAAATGTCGCCTCCAGTTCTTAATTTCTGGGCATTCGTAAATCAGTGTTCTATACTCTTGCCTCAAATGCTTATTTGCTTTAGGTAATCAAAAGGTAAATTATTCCTAAGGGTGTCAGAGTATATGAGACAAATACTTAATAAAGCATCCTAAAGTCTTCAAATGAATGGTTGTGTGTCTAAGACGCCACTGTTGATTCAATTTTTTTAATTAGAAAATTGTAATGCTTGACATCATGAAGTTGTAACAATTAATTGATAGAATGAAATTTTCACTTTTTAACTGGTGGACACCATGGATACACAGCTGATAATTCACATGCAAAACTGCCTGATAGCCAGAAATGCACATACACGGGGCTAAAATAAATATGATAAATCTGCTCTGTTAATATTATGTTTATGACTATCATTGAAAATTGCACATTAGCTATATATTCTTTCATTTAAATGTGTTGAAATAGTATTTGAACTTCATGAATTTTGGAGACCAAAGCGCTGCCTGTATCTTCATATTTTATTAAGTGTTCCATAAGTTACCATTAACATTGTTCTACCACTTAACTTCTGTCTCGTTTTCTCTCCCTTTACCCCTGTCCGAGCCTCAAAATTTTTCAAAAGCCACCAAAAAAAAAAGCAAAGCTATTTTTATAAATGTAGCTTTTAAAGAGAAAAAATGATTTCCATGACTATTTCATGACTATTGTTTAAAATTGAGTTGTATCCCTCTGGAGGATAAATATCCGGCCACTCCAGATAGTTTCTGTGCAATTCCTAGTCCTGCACTCTAAGTGGAGGAAGCTGATGAGAAATACTTGATAGTTAGAACAACAGAAGTGGAAAAGTACTCAGCTATAAGCCTCTTGAAGGCAGGCTCTGAGGCTCTGTCTCACTATCTTCTCCTCGCCTAGCCCAGTAGTGTCTTGCATATAAAAGCTCCATAAAAGAGTGTTGGATAAAGGAATTTGTCCTGAGCCTAATTTTTCACAGAAAGCAAATCAAAACAAAACCACCCTTCCTTTCTCCCCTACAGCACTACCATGTGGGATAACACCATTAACATGATTGAATATATTAATATCCTATTTTATTTTGTGAAAAATAGGGTATTGGGATGGGACGTAGAGGAGGAAAAAAGGAATTTTTTTAAAAAATAAATTAAACCTAACAAGCCATTGATAGGCTGGGCACAGACCAGGACTGCTAACATGCCATGAGCTAAAGAGGACACACACACAAAATTCAATTTTGGACATCCGTGTTTCAAAAAATATTTTAAAATCAAAATTAAAATTCTTCACTCTAACATCAACACCTCTCTGAACAATGTAGCTTATATCCCTCTATAAAATCTTCTTGGTTCTGGCCAACAGCTGGCAAGTTGATCCCTCCAATTTTCCCTTTGCAGAAATAGCTTTGTGAGGAGAGAACTGACCCTCACGGGCTAATAAGCCCAAACCGCGCAAAACCTGGAGGGATGAAATGGAAGGGACATTGTTGTGTTAAGTACTTTACAACAACTGTTTCTTCTCCTCTTGACACAGCCTGACTTCCTTAAAGAAGATTTGACTGGCCAGACAGCTGTGTTGACCCTTAAGCCTTCTTTGATTCGTGATTTTTTTTTTTTAACAAACAGAATAGAAATTCACAACCCAAATCCTTTCCTAAGCTCCAATACTTGTGAATTTGCTAGTGTTGTGCCTGAAGGATGTGGACACTTCAGTAATCTATAAGCAGAAAGTTAAAGATTGGGTCCACACAATACCCAAACCTTCCCATGAAAAGCAAGGGGGTGGGGGCCGCGAGCAATCTACCCGAAGCTTTATTCAAAGGTGATACTTGAAGTTGTGTGGGCAAAATCTGCTTCCTTACCTAAAAACCCCACTTTTCTCTCAGACACTGTGGCAATAAACAGACAACCAAGAACAGAGGCGGGCATATCTTCTTTCAAAAATGTTAAGCATAATTATCACTTCGTGAAGTGGTCATAAGGAGCGTTCGCTTCTTTATATATTTCTGTATTGTCCAACTCATCTAAAATCAAGCACATCTTTTAGTCCTGAAAAAAAGTTATTAATCTTTTCAAAACAACAGCAAAAAAAATGTCTAGTACCCTCTCCATCTGGGGGAAAAATTCAAGCATTTTAAGCAAAGGACCACTGAGTGGCAGAAGTAATTTTTTTCCTGTGGTCACGAATCACTTTGGCAGTTTTTAGAAAACCTCATAGCCCAGACAACACGGAAAAGAAAATATTTCTGCTCTTTCTCAGTGCTTTTTGTTACATTGAGACTTCTCCCGCACACCCCCTTTCATTGTGTGTTTTTAATAACAGGATAGGAACTGCTTTCCACTCACACTAACCCTCCTTTGATTATCCTCATACAGCTCCTTTTATTCGCCAGTGACAAATGTAGAATGATCCTGCGCGTGCACGCGCGCCCGCACAGCCAGAATATACCAGTCCTAATGTACAAAAACACAGGCCTCCGATGCAGGCGCTTTTCTTTCCTTCAATAACCTCCACAGCCCTGCCAAAGCAATGCCCCTATTCATTAGCCATTTTCGCAAGGAAAAGCGTTTCCCTCTCCTTACATTCTCCGAGCTCCTCCGGGCCTGCCCGTGGAGAATAAGGAAATCCTTCTACCCCCCACTCCCTGGCCTCATCCAGGCTTTAGGCATCACAGAAACCTAGATTCGAAATAATCCACTTTCTTAAATACCTGCGTCCCAAGTCTCCTCAAAACACATCAGAACGTTCCTGTGAACTGGAGGGAACCGAACCTGCTCCGTGGCAGAGGAGTGTACCCCGACCAGAACTCGGTGACGGCACAGGTTGGAGGAGAGGGCTTCAGGTCAGGCCTCAACTACTGGTCTAACAGCCCCTGGCCCGAGGGCTTTGGAGAAACCCGCGAGGGAGACAGGGGGAGGAAAAGCGAGCAGATTGTGCGCTTAGCTTCGAGCCGCAGCAGCGCCATTTCCGAGCCCAATCGGTCCGGACTCCGGTGGACAAGCCCAAGCCGGAAACGCGGACAGGGGACAGAAGCCGCGGGGTCAATACAGCCTCACCGCCCGGCACCGCCAGGCACAAGCGCGAGGATGGCGCAGGCGCGCCAGGGTAAAACCGAGTGGGAACCAGCAAGGAGACACTGGTCACTGGCAGCCCGCAGAGCACCCCATGAACAAGGGGACCAAGCTTGAAGGGGTCGGAGGCCCCTGACAAAGAGTGGCCTCTGAGAATGGCCAAGTCGGGGGGGAAAGGGTCCGGGGGGACTAAAAACTAGACGAGCAGTCGGGGGAGGGAAGCAATCGCGCGCACTTCTGCGGGACGCGGGCGGTGGCTGCGCGCACAGACCTCTGTCACTCCTCACCCCCTCGGGGAGTGTACAGGACTGGGATGGAGAGGACTTCTGCGTCTCTGGGAGTGCGGGTGACTCTTGAGCCTCCCAGAAGCAGGGGGAGGGAGGGAAGGGAGGACCAAGTCGCCCGCCGGTGCACACAGGTGCTAGTGCGTGGGGAGAGCCCCCGCGGCGCGGACACTTACTTTTCATAGTCGTACTTGCAGTAGAGCTTCTTGTCCCGGTAGAAGCAGGTGGTCTCCAGGGGCTCTTTGCAGGAGGCGCACTGCACGCACTGCTCATGCCAGAAGCTGTCGTTGAGCCGCAGCAGAAACCTGTCCAAGATGACCCGCTGACAGCCCTCGCAGACAGACTTGGGGCTCACCGCTCTGCCTGCAGCCGCAACAGACGTTCGCGGGTGAGCCGCCCCGGCTGGTCGACCCTGCCAAACCCAGCCGGACCCGCTCCCGATCCCTTCACACCCACGGATTCCCCCTCGCGTCCCCCGCCCCAGGGAGCCCTCTGCTAATCAACCAAGCTGAGACTTGGAAAAATCAAATCAAGTGGCATTTCTAATAAACAGCGACAATGTGGGAAGGTTTAAATCCTAGCCGGGGAAAGGGGCGGAAATCAATAAGTGCCCTTTAATTATCAAATATACCCAGGTATGCTCACAGACGTGCGCGCATCAGTGAAATTAGATAACAAATAAATTTGTGCTCCCAGATTTAGAGCGTCGTAATTAATCATCAAAACACTCACTATGCTTGTCTCTGTTGACTATTTTTAAACTGAGAATGAATAAAAATAATTTGTTTGGTTTTTTGACTTTTGTTAAAATGCAATTCTGTTCTGGTTTTTGATGGGAACTTTAACATTTCTCTCTTTTCTTCCTAAAAAGTACGGTGGCTACAGTAAAAAAAAAAACGTCTTGCCCCCAGGCAAACCCAGTATTGTTCAAACCAATGAACCCTAAACCGCAGCGCCTTAGCTGGCGAGCAAGTTACCGATGGC
>VBSM01000662.1:3323700-3347193 GCA_008086735.1 Cheirogaleus medius
GGATCCAAGTGTGGAAACTTGCATTTATCCCTGCTAAGAGATGGGTGGCTGTTCTAAACATCAGAAATCTTGCAACTTCAAGCCGATTCCAAGAGATCCAGAAACTATGTCTCAAGCCTAGTGCTTTGCTTTGAGGAGAAAATGTGGGGCCTTTGCCAGGTTGCTCTGGAAGCTACCATCATTGGAGGAAGACAGGCCTGGTCCAATAAATAGGAGTATCTATGGGGCCGGGAGAGTGTGCAGGGACCTTGGAAGCTGGGGGTACTTCTCCACATGGGAGGTTCTCCTGATCCTGTGCTGATTCTCCCTATTGTCTGTCTTCAGTCCAGTAGCAATTTGTAGAAGCTGGGGGTGAGACGTGCAGACTAGCTGTGGAGCTTACCCTTCTATGGCAGAAAACGGAGAAGCAAAAATATCAGACTCATGAATCTTTGTGGCTGAGATTTGGGGAGAGGAGTGCGGATTGAGGAGCCAGAGACCAGCGCTCACTCGGTGGGAAGGAAGAGGAGAGGGAGGGGGCAGACATCCTGCTGTAGAGTGGAGATGACAGGAACACATTTTTTTACTTTCCTTTTCTTGCTCTCATTTCTGTGTTTTATTAAGGGAAACACAAAGGGAAAATTGTGTTATTTGTTAAAAAATGTCAAAGTGCATTTGAAGCGAGAGGAAAAGAAGCAGAAACATTACTGCCTAGACAGAGACGGCAAAATTCTAACAGGGGCAGCCAGCGCCTGGCGTGGTGGAGGGATGCACTTGAACTACACACTACCCTGACCTCTGGATTACTTACCCATGAATCCCTGGTCCTGTGATGACATTCAGATCTTTCAACAGATCTAGAGGACCAGGTGCTTCTGTGCTTTCTGGGGTGAAAGGGGACATCCCAAACCAGCTGCTGGAATTGGAGGGACGTCAGGCAAAGCAAATGTGGTGTGGATCACTCCCTAAGCATAAGCCAGATTCTCCCGACAGCCTGGCAAGGACACCCCCAGGCAAAGGGGAGACTTGTCCAAGCTAACAAAGGTACCATTTAAAGCGCCACATTCTTTAGACCTCACAGTAGAATTATCTGCATGCCCACTTTATCTTCCCGTCGGACTGCGAGCACCTTAAGAAAATGATCCATGTCAGACTCACCTGTGATTCTCCTGAGCACAGCACAATGCTTCACATACCAAAGAGACCCAGGAATATTTATTGACTAAATAGACAATGCCCTAAAGTTGCTGTCTACTCCATGGCATGACTGGAATGGTATGCACAGGCTTCGGCAATAGGGAGCCCTGAGTTCAAATCCCAGCTCTGACATGTGTAAGCTGTTCAATCTTCAGTTACTCAACCTGTCCATGTTTCAGTTTCCTTATCAGTATAAGAAAAGGATTAAGATATTCCTCAAAAGTTATTGTGACAGTCAATAGAGATGATGGCTTTGAAACATCTAATGATCTATCTGGTTAACTTGATGTTCAAACACCCTATAAGTCTTTCTCTAACTCCCCGCGACTGAGGGGAGGGCTCCCTCCCAGGCTGTTCAGCATTTATCACAATGTATTGCCAGTTTTTCTTTAGCTGCCCACCTGCTTTACTAGAAAACACACAGACTTGTGTCTTAGGGAGCTAGGTGTCCTCTGAGCCTCGCATATAGCTTCTGAAGGAAAATCACCACCTTGGCTTTGCTCTGTTCTCATGAACAAACAGGAGCCACACCAGCATTCAGATAGAGACCCTGTGTCTGGCAATAGCAGTTGTCACCGTGCAATTGAGGCACTGCTGTGTCTGGGTTGGGCTGTGACTACAACTGGGAGGTGGCATTGCAGGGCAGTTAAGAACATGGGCTCTGGGGTCAGATAGACCTGTGATTATCTGCCACTTGGGATGACCTTGGGTAAGCCTTTAATCTCGCCAAGCCTTGGTTTCTGCATTTGGTAAATTGAGGAAATTAGTGGGGTGTTCTTCTGTGTGTTAAATGAAATAATAAATACATAATACCTAGCAAAGTGATAGGCACATAGTAAGGGTTTAGTGAATTTCACTTGCTATGATATCAACATCATCATCATTATTAGACAATAAGCACCTCGAGGAACACGTTTTATCTAAATCTGTAGTACCTAGCACTTGAACATAGGTGTGGGGACATTGTGACTTGAATTAAACTAAACCGAATTGAGTTGAAGATAGCCGTTGGCACTGAGCCGGGTCGGTGTGGTGTCTGGCTCTTGGTTCCACCCACAATCTAAGATGGCATTTCTTTTGGAGCAATTCCACGTGCTCCATCACAAGTCCCCAGACTGCAGGCATCCTGCATGGGCCCCTCACTCTTGGGCTCTGACAAACCCTGTCTTTGACATCTACACGTGATACTTCACACCAAATACCAGAAACCTGGAAATAATGACATGAGGATGGCAGGAGGGGCCCAAGAAGTGAACTCGCCCGGGCACCGCAGCAGAGAGGGAACTTCGAAGAGTGAGGTCTGTTAGCTCCTGGGCCTAACTCAAGGGCCACCACATTCCGGTTTCCATGCGGTGAGTGTGTTGGCGGATTGGGCAGAGGTCCCGGGACACGATGCCCAGGGAGCGGCTGGGAGCCTGGCTGAAGCCTTTTGCAGCATCGGGGTGTCCAGCGCTGGGCGCAGCAGCTGTGAACAGGCCCACAGGCAGGCAATGCCCATGGCAGAGGGGGCTGGCCTGAACGAGCTCTGTGCTGACACAGGTGCGGAGGCCACCTCTCGAAACCCAGCAGCAAGACTCCAGCTTCCTACAGGTATTTCCAGGAAGGAAGGGACCCCCTCTTGTATCTTTACCCACCAAGGACATTAAACCACAGTAATGACAGAAAAAAACACTATGGACGCCCCTACCTCTGAACATGCATCTACCCTCATTATTCTGATGGGTATGCCCTGTTTATTCAATTGTTAATTTCTTTATATAACATATCTCACCTAATTTCCAAACAGGATTTGAGGTGGCATACAAATACTATTGATATCGAAAATAATTTTTTAATTAAAATTATATACTGGGAGCAGAAAACCAAATCACCCCCCAAATAGTAACCTCGGGCTAATGATTTGAATTGTGATAGAATAGTAAATGTCATTTTATGTTTACAGGGTGAAACAGAAAAAAAGTAAAGCATTCCAAAATTGTTATGATTGGATCAAACTATGTATCGGTTATATTTATATGTCTAGTTGGCTTTCGGAGAGAGTCTATAATAAAAGAACAAACATATATAACTCATGACAATGGAGATCAAATCTGTGATCTCCTTAACAGTGTTTGAACATTTTATACTTTTATATATTGACTGTATCTCACCTCTTCTCAAAAGAATTTTAGTGAATGTAAAACTAATGATATATACAACAAATTAATAAGATAGAATTACAAAATCAGGAATAGAGAAAATAGATAACATAGATATGCTAAATATAAGAGCTAATAGATGTTTCTTTGAGGGGAAGAACTATGATGACATGGTTGGAACTAACATAGTTCTGAGTACATACTTGGCACCTATTGTGTGTGAACATTCGAAGGAGCACATGAATCCCGTGACTGAGAGTCAATTTTGCCTTTGAGCTTCCTGGAAGGTAGGGCAAAAAGGGAAATAACCAGTCTACAGATATTTTTGTCCCAGTATTAGAGTTGTGATTGTGGATTTGTTTGACTACACCAAAAATAGCCTTAATCCTCATAGGTCTAGATCCTTGCGCCCAAGTGGACAAACTGAACCTTTCCGCCCCAATCCTCCTCATAATGGCTTGCATGAGTATTTTCTGTATGAATATATTAATAAGATCCTTAAAAAGAAAGGTTCTTCGATGCATCTAAAATATGATTCCATTTCCTCCTTCCTCATCCTGTCAATAATTTATCCATAACCCTTTTTGAACCTTGAAGTTCAAAAGGGAAAAAAAAAATTGTCACAGGGATATTGAAGGGAAGTCATTCCAGGCAGATGGCATGACTTGAACAAGGGCACAAGGTGAGTTGGAGGATCTCTGTGAACAGAAGGAAGTGGGGCAGCCCAGGAGCTCCGAATACCAGATTCGAGAGTTTATTACTCTGTAGGCCATAGGGAGTCTTTGAAAGTTTGGGATTGGAGGAATAAAGTGTGGCCTAAGAGTATTAAATCTGATATCAGTGTGGCTGATGAATTCAAAGGGAGAAAAAAGGGGAAGTAGAACAGATAAACTGAGTCTCCCTGGTATAAGTAAGAAATCTAGGGCCTGGGCCAGGGCAGGGGCAGTGGAAATGAAATTGAGGGAGTTGAATGAAAGAGACATCTCGGAAATGGAGTCAACAAAGTTCAGCGTCTGTTTAGTTGGGAGGTGAGGAACGCAGAGGGAAAGGCATCGGGGAGGCCCGGGGAATAGCGGAGCAGTAACAGAAGGAGGAAATGCAAGAGGACCAGCAGCAGGATGGGGTGCGAGCAGTTTGGTGACAATTCAAAATGTTTTCACATCCATTATCTCACTGATTTCATGTTCAAGTGGAGTCAGATCCACCCTGAATGTCAGCTGAAAGCTGCTCTGCCCCTGTTTACAGCTGCCAAGTTCCAATGACCAAACCTTTGCTCCCATCCTTCCAGTGACACCAGCGCACCCACCGGCAGGTGCCCTGTCCTCTCCAGGCAGCCCCGACCTCTCGCCGGAGCTCAGCCTCCCCGTCCTGGTGCCGCGCCAGCAGCAGCTAAAAGCCGGGTAGTGCAAACACTGCGGCCTGCCATGCTTGCCAGGAACATGGATGGGTGTGCCCCAGAGTTCAGCCAGAGTCTCCAGAACATCTGGGCAGGGTGGGGAGGGAGGAACACAGCCATCAGAGTCTCTTTAGCATCTCATCTTTCTTCCCGCTGGGTAGCAGGCTCTGGTTTCACCACTGACTCACTCCCAGGCACAGGCAAGTGGATTCACCCCAGGCTGCACCTTCTCCCCGGAGCAATGGGGCAGATAATATTTCCTCGCCTCCTAGAGAGCAGGGCGCTAATGAGAGGGCTCTGCATGCGCCTGGCTGGTCCTCGGGTTGGATGGCATGAGCGAGCGACTGCATAAAAAGAAACCCTGACTTCGTCTTGAAAAGTCCGTCCTGGCTGAGCCCCCAGCGCTCAGCTGGTCCTGCCTCTCACCTCACAGATGAGGGGCCCCCCAGTCTGTAGTTGCCACCGCTTCATACCGCCGTCTGCTGGTTTTCGGACATACGTGTTAGTTAGGGCTTCTGATGGACCCCCACGTCCCAAGGAAAGTACAGACTTCTCTGCACAGACTGTCCCCGCAAACATGTCCAGCCTTCTCTCAACTCCCCTTCTCTCTTCTCCCCACTCCACTCAACTCCAGGGGCTCAACACTCTACCCACCCACCCAGTGACTCAGCCCCTCCCCAGCTGTTATCTGGCACAGGCCAGTGTCCTCAGCTCAAGTCCCCTTCCCTTTCTTTTCTGCCTGGTTGAAACCCCATTTCTCATGCTCTCAGACAGGTAATTAACACCTCCTCTGCGCTCCCTTCCCAGGCTGTTCAGCATTTATCACAACGTATAGCCAGTTTTTCTTTAGCTGCCCACCTGCTTTACTAGAAAACACACAGACTTGTGTCTTAGGGAGCTAGGTGTCTTCAGAGCCTCGCAGTGTCTGGCCCTGGCGACAGAAGTAGAGGGAAGAAGGAAAAAGGCAGACATAGATGGAATGTAAAAACCAGGAGTGCAAAACAGGGGTGCAGTGAAGTCTCCCTCCAGCCCCCTCCCTGCCCAGCTCTCCGTGATGTATAATATACCAGGTATTACATATCCTTAGGTATCCTTCCAGGGTTCCTTTATGCATAGCCAAGAAAACACGAATATAGGTCCTTTACTTCCCCTTTTACTTGCCCCAAAAGTAGCACTGTTCTAAACTTTTTTTCTTCACAAAAGGCCCCTTTTTAAAACCTTCAAAGTTCTCCATATTCATCCTCTCTCTGTTTAGATCTTTAACTTGTAGGTTTAACTATCCATGAAACAAGCCACTATTTAATGTAAGCGACATTACAGCTTGCTTTTAGATTGAGTTCTGAAAAATCACATAAAAATCACATTTTTATTAAACCAGTCATATTTTCAGTGCATTGAGGGGGTATGTTGTTAAAAGGTATCCAGGAACAGTGCTTCTTATCAGTGAGGAAATGGTACACTGTGCCGGTCGCCAAACTATTGATTAGGTTCAGATTTGTTACCACTTCATTTTCTTAGAACCCAGCAACACAAATTTGAATGAGAACAGGTTTCTCTCTGTAGTAAAATTTAGGTAAAATTTAGAGCCAGAGTTTCTCTTCCTTAAACTAGAAACACAGAACTGATAGCTCAGGCTTTGGATCTATGGAGTCAGATCCTAGGGGTACATCTGCCCCTTCCTGGGACTTGGCAAGGTAGTATAGAAGCTGCTTTGATGATTTTAGCTCACAGTGGCACTGCCTAATAACTTTCACTGTTGAAGACTGTAAATCAGTGGTCCATCAACCGCAGCCATGGGCCAAACCCGAAAGAAAAATAATATTTTGTGACATGTGAAAATTATATGAAATTTAAATTTCAATGTCCATAATAAGGTTTTATTGCAACACAATTACACTCTTGCATTTAGTTACTGTCTTTGGATACTCTCACACTACAAGGGCACAGTGGAGTAGTTGAAACTGTATGGTCGAAAACCTAAAATATTTACTGACTCTTTATGGGAAAAGCTTGCTAACCCCTGTTCTAAAAGACACTCCAAGACCCAAAGCAGACAGATGTCTAGATGAAATATTAGGCTCATCTCATCAGCTTTAGCTGTTTGTACTTAGCCAAACAGGATCTCTGTGATGAGACTTTTACTATTTTTTGAAGAAAAGCATTATCACCATGAATTAGTGCTGAGATCTCCTTCATCTGCATCAGTGGCTCAAATTAGCCTTTTTCAGCTGGTCATTCCTGGAGTTCAAGATGGGCAGAGGTCTCCAGCCAAGCAACCACCTCTGCTTGCTGCAGGTCAGATTCCCCTCCTGCAGAACCGCAGGTGTCCACAGGAGGGCAGCAGCTCTCCTGTTTGCGGTTCTCTGGTGGCTTTCCCAGCTCTGGAGGGCGGCCACAGACCTCAGTGTTGTGTGAGCCTCCACAGAACTTTCTCGAGTTTGATGGTCAGGCCATCTTATTCTGCAGGAACCCATATAAGCCTTCTGGTCCCAGGCAACTAGTCTGACATCTTGTTGGTTTATCATCAAATATGTTATTCTTGAAGTGTTAACAATAAAAAAGAAAAGAAAATACTGGGTAAGTTCCTCTCACTTCTGAACCTTCTCTTGCTATTCCAGTCAAGCACACTATACCAGTTTTTAGGGTGTTGTCTCTCAGCTCAAACCCCACTCTTCTATACTCTCCCTTGCAATGCTGGAGCCGGGTCTCTGCAAAGCACATCTCTGCTTTGCCAGGCAACTCCAGGGTAGGCACTGGTAGGTTAGGGTGGAGGAAGAAGGGATTTACTTCTTCCTAGAAGTTTGCTTCCTTGGGCTTCCTTACTTCTGCCTGTTGCTGTGAGTGACACCCAGCAATGCCTCTGCACCCTGGGAATAGCAGTGCTTTCCCCGACAGCAGCCGAATCCGGCTTGCATCTTCCCAGCCCTTGCAGAGCTAGCTCCGTGGTGCCCACCTCCGAGAGAGCCACGCCAGCTAGCTATGCCCCACCAGGCCTCTTCTCCCAAGTTCCCACATTTTTCTAATCCCAAACTCTTCCTTTTGTCCCTTCAGCTCTACCCACTACTCCAGGTGGTAGGGCCGCCTGCAATCGCTCCATTTATGATAACCTAGTATTCTTTCCCTGCCTTTTCAGTTACCTATTTAACGACGTTTTGTCTAGTTAACTATTTTTTACACTAAATTTTCTCTAATCAAGTAACTGGGGGTGGCAGGGCAGCCTTGTCCAGCAGGGCAGCTCCAGGGATAAACCTCTTTGGGGTGGTGAAGAATGCAGGCTAAGTGACTGCCTCCCTCGCTGACATGTGTCCTTACTTGTTCCCCCAGTGGACTCTCTCCAGCCCAGCCAACCCCACCATCCATCCAAAGGAACGCAGAAAAATACAAATAACAGGTGCCCCACCGTGGCCTGGTGAGAAAGTCAAACGCTCACAGACCTTTCCGCAACTGCAGACAGCCCCAGTTCTCAAATGTGATTCCTCCCAGGCAGCACCACACCTGGGGAGACAGAAGGAAGCCACCTCGGGCACAAGAAAAGTAAGCCCAGAACCTATCTCCCTGACAGCTTACCCTGATTAAAAATACCTAGCGGCAGATTTGGGTCCGTGCAGGGGCAAGAGTGGGAAGGGAAGGCTGTCAGGGGCCGGGAAAGGGGAAAGGCAGGTGACGCGTCTCTGCTCAGAACAAAGCTGGACGCCACAGACCAGCCCCTCCAGTCCAACCCTCTCTCCAGGAGCCCCTGAAGTGACGAATCGTGCTGGTTATGGCCTTCAAAACACACAACCCCTCAGCTGTCGTTACTGGGGAGCACAGACTCAACCAGATTACTTCCCTGGGATTCCCTTCCATGGAGTTGGGGCCCCTCCTTTCCCAGAATGCCCCGCCAGGGCTCCCGCGACGCCGGACGCCGCTGAGAACTCGGGCGCGCCCTGGTGGCGAAGGGCTGCCAAGGCCGCAGGGCCGCTCCCCGCCTCCCTCCGCGCCCACGCGGGTGCGCGGCAGCTTGGAAGTTGACAGCGTCCCTTTCCCCAAATCTCTTTGTTCTCTTTCCACATTCCTCATCTCCCTCTTCTTCCCATTGTTCTGCCCAGCTCTTCCTCCAGGTGGCCCCCGCCTGGCTCGGCCCCGCCGCACACTCTTTTGTTTTCAGCCTACCTCTTGGTCGCTACTGAAAGTGACTGTATTTACTGGAGGGGTGAGCGTGGGGGGGGGATGGGTAAAAGGAAGGGATCCTCTCCTACCTCTCAGACTCTCTGCTTTTAGAGGCCTGAACTAGAGAACCAACCCCAGGGAATCGAGCAGAGAAACTACATTGAGCGACCGTCCATCCCAGAGCCACTCTCCCAGCGGACCTCAGGCGAGGACACCCCTGGGCCAGGATAGATAGACAACCGGCCACCTCCCCTGGGCGCGGTGGTCCACGGCTCGGAAGAGGTGCGTGCCTGGGTAAACACAGCCCACCCACCCCCAACCCTCTTAGGAGTGGATTCCTTTTTCAAGAATTCATTTCATTTCCTAATGGACAGGAGGAATTCAAATTCCATTTCCCAAGAAATTTTGAGGGGATGCAAGTAGTTCTCAAGCACCCCTCCTCGCTCTGGCTGTCAACGCGCACAGTGCAGGTACATGAGGCGGCTGGATGGAGGTGGGCCGGACGCAGTCGGGCCGAGAGGGCAGGAGTCACTGCGGGAGCTTCTCTCTCCCAGCTCTTGTTCCACTGTCAGCTAACAAGGAGGTCTCTTGAAATCTGAATATAAAACAAATACCTTGTCTTGAGACTGTCCTATTTCCAGGATGGCAAGTATGAGGCTTCTATGCCAGCTCCATCCCTGTCCCTGTCCGTCCTCTACCCCTACATCACCCTCTCCACACACACGCTCCCATGGAAGACCAACTAACTGCTCACAGCAGCGTGCTTAGATACAGTTCAAATTTCTGCGTCACAGTGAACCAAACGGCCACTTCAAATTTGGATTTGACAAACAAGATTTAACCTTCCTCCTGGCTCTGGCCTATTTTAAAGTTAAGATCTTCAAGATACAAATACGTGATTTATTGTCATCTGGAACATCCGCTCTTCCAAATCTGAGCTCTAAATCGGCTCAACTGTGGCCTCGTACATATCTCAAATTCTTGTCCCTCCTCCCTTTCTTTACGATTTGGGTATCTCTGCTCCTTCAGTATGTTCTTGAACAAGGTACCACCTCAGGGCCTTTGCACTTGCTTCCCTTCAACCCTTCCCACTCTTCTTCCCCCGGATAGCTACATGCCTTGTGCCTTCACTTCTTTAGGGCTCATTCAATTACTGCTTTGTCAGAGAAGGCTTCCCAGGGCTTCTCTAGATAAACCCATACTCTCCAGCTGCATCTTTACTCTGTCTTCTTACTCAGTATTTCTTCATAGCATTAACCACCATCCAATTTATTATTTGGTTATCTAAGAGTTGGGTTTCTGTTTTCCCTGCTAGAAGAAAGGTCCGTAAGAACAGGAACTGTTTCACTTGTCACTGCTTCCACAATGCCCACAGTAGGTTATCAATAAATGCATGCCTAATGAATGAATAAATAATAAATAAATAAACAAATGAGGAAGTTTGTAAAGGAAAAAATTTGTGCCTCACTCTGCAAGGGAACCACTTGCTCTCTGCACGGAGTGACTTGCAACAGAAGCAAGATACAAAAAGTGGGCAACCTCCAAATGCAGTCTTCCTCACACAGCGTTACTATTTACTTTGAACAAAGTTCATAGTAATAATTTTATTATAAATATAAACATTCCTATTCTCTTTTACCAATATAAACACAAAAATGTACAGCATATACAAACTGACAAAACATACCTTCTCAACACATATAAAATGCCTCACTAACTCAGACTAACCAGAAATAAGGCAAAAATGAACCACCGGAAAGTTCAGACTATTAACATTTTCAATGGAATACACTTTTATTAGTTTCAAATTCAGGGGCACTCTCCTTATTCAGCACTCAGACACTCAATATCTCGATTCAACTTAATTCAGCTCAACTGCCAAGAAAAGCCACAAACCCAGAAATAATCAAAGAGTCCTTCAGGCATAAGCAGCAATGAAAATAGCCAAAAATAGCCAAGAGCAGGAAATTTGCTGAGATTCAGTTATTTTTCTAGCCAAAAGAAAGTGCTGCTCTCATAGACTATCAATGCCCTTAAAAGTGAAACTCTGCCAGCACCCAAGTCAAGCAGAACAGGAGGAAACAGATATAATAATAATGGCAATAATGACATCAATCACAACATTAACTAATATTTATTGAGCACTTACTATATGGAGTACAGGACCTACTCCAATTACTTTACACGTGGTACTTACATAATCTATATAACAATGATATTAGGTATGTGCCATTATTATCCCCATTTTACAGATGAGGCCACTGAGGTACAGAGAATATAACAACAAAGGAGGAAGTTAAAACAGAGAACGAGAAACAAAAGGGTAGACAGCTATGGCCACAGAAGTAGAAATGATAATTTAGATTAGAAATACATAGTCAATTGAAAAACATGATGACAACAAAGGTGGCAAGGAGGGAAGAGAAATCAAATATACGGACAACAGAAGCTCATTGCAGGGGCATTCAGTGGCACTCCTCCAAGACTCTGATAGTATCACGGTTCTGTTGTCAGTCCAGTAACTGGGGGAGTCTCTAAGTCACCCCTTCCCCATAAAACTTCCAGAATGATTGCTAAGGCCAGAAAGTCCTCAGTTTACTTGAATTTTCATGAACTAGGTATTCATAATATCACTTGTCTAGAATGTCTCGTCCAGATGCATTGACAATTCAAGTTATTGCAGGACTGCATTAAATTTTTGGATTGTTTTAACTGGCACATTTATGTTATGCAAAGAATACCTTTAAAATGCCTTGAATGGTACTTGTCCTCAAGTAGTTTAAACAATCCCCCTGTAACTTGGTTCTTGCTATTCACCTGCATTTTTTTTTTCTTTTTTCAGTGTAAAGGTGGATTTCAAATTGGAACATTTCTCTATGATCACTACTTCTGAATGCAGTAGGCCTTGGGCTGGTAAATGTGCATATTTCTCCTTCAATTCTGGGCCATCTATAATCCTTTGACAATAGATTCAACCTGGTCTGCAAGCAGGAACCACATAGAAAAGTGACTTCTCCACTGCTCTGGGGCACCCTGGTACTTTGGAGGTTCAGAGCATGAAAAGTGTGGGCCTTTTCTAATCGCACATAAAATCTATCAGTTCTCAGGCTGGAATTGAAAGCAGGACAAGTGAAACTTGCTAGGCTGCCAGGGTTCTTTCCAAGTTGTTCATACACAGCAGGATAGGGTGCACTGGCTACAATTCCTGGGAAATGTCCTAAACAACCCCTGAAAAAAACCCTCTTAACCCTTCTGTCTGGTCTATGGTATGCTGAACATTCTTGCCTGACACTGATTTTTTTTTCCCTCCAGGTTTCATTGAGTAACTGGTAAGGCAGCTCTCAGTAGTGATTTCCATTCACAAATGGGTCTCCGTTATTCCTCTAATTGATTGCGTGGCCCCAAGGTACCCCACATAAGTCAAGGCTCTCACTTGAACATGCCACAAGTCTCGGCAGCACCTCAACCTCAGGGCAGGTCCCAAGACTAACATGTACCCATGCAATCTTGGAGGACACGTTTCTCTGGTAAGAACATATCTCTAACCGTGGTAGGATCCCAGCTCTGCCTTGTCTATTTCCCAGGGCGCTGGAGGGAGCCCCTCTCCAGTCACAAGCCAGGACTTCAGACTCATCCTCCCATCTCTTCCCCCAGTGGAGCTAAATCCAGTCATGGATAAAAGTCTTGGTTGCCTCATGATGCCCATATGCACCTAAATGTGGGAACTGGTGTTTTCCAGAAGTTTTTATTTCCTTTTCAAATGCCAGTCCCCTTAAGGAGCAGAACTCAGGATGTCACTGCCCCTTCCAGGGGCAGATGGCCTTTGCTCTCACACCTGCTTTTCCTGTGCAGGTGGCCTCGCAAAGCCTGGAAAATCCATCCTGCTGCTAACTCCACAGTGAACATCCAAATTATTCCAACCTCTAAAAGGCAGAGCCAAATGAAGTCTAGTATTCAGCCTTCCTCTAAGATCATGTTCATGAGATTTTGCATCATTCAAACACTTCTGCATATTATGTAGGTCACGCAAAATTAGCAATGGTTAAACTTTGGTAGTATGACTTAGGGTGAATTTTTTCCCTTCCATTGACTTTTCTGTGAACACAAACTTTTTCTGTACCTGCATTACTGTTAGAAATGAAAACATTTTTCTTTAATAAAAAGAAATATATAGACTGCAGGTTTGATAGAAACTGATCCCCTGTGTATTTTAAAGCCTGAGCAACATAGGCTTTATGAGACTCCAGGTCTCTACCAAAAATAAAAAATTAACTGGGCATGGTGGCTCATGCCTGTAGTTCTAGCTCCTTGGGAGGCTAAGGCAGGAGGATCGCTTGAGCCCAGAAGTTGGAGGTTTCAGTGAGGCTATGATTATGATCACTCCACTGCACTCCAGCCTGTGTGACAGAGCAAGACCTTGTGTCAAAAAAAAAATTAATGGTTTATTCCAAGTTTGTATTATTTAAAAGTTGACATTTATACTTAGCAAACTGACTGACTTACTCTAAAGATCCATGACTCAGCTTTGCACATGGCCGTCATAGGACTTGCCCATGATGGGGAGGAAGGGAGGGGCGGCCCCATCTTCCCCTTCCCCGCTGGCTGGCAGTCAGCAGTCAGCAGCAGGACCCAAGCACACAGACTTCAGACTTAGCATGTTCCCTCGGCAAAGCTCTCTGTGGGAAATTTTATAAGTTCCTATTGTCCCTCACCCTAAGAGATGCACAAAGGCTGGACTCCATAGTTTTGGTCTTGCAGGTGAGAAAACCCAGCTACTGGGAGTTAAATCCCAGTGGATTTTCCAGCCACATGAAGTACTGACAGCAGGTTTCATGGTCCATCTCTTAAGACTAATCCACTGGGCTGAAATCATCTGATGGACTTCCCAAACTGCCCTTAGAGTCGTCTTCATGGGTGACTTCCATCAGTCCCACCCGAGAGGAATTAAAAACACATTCCACAAATTCTCACAAGTTAATCACCTTGCAAAATGAAGTCACTCAAATCCATCACAAGATAAGCCTGACAACACTTACAGCTTGTTTCCTTTTGAGTCAATCGTGCTAGCAAAATTCTCACCATTGTAGTACTCAACTGAAGTTGCAACCATCCTGTGTGTTGAAGGGAGAGAAGGAAGGAGAGCCAACCACTGAGGTAAAAGATCCTCTGTCCCCATCCACCTAAAGCCACCTGACCTCCACAATGCCCTCCACCTCCACGGTATTTGTCAGACACGCCCACCGGCCATCCAGTAATCAAATGGTCATCAGCATGAATGGTGCTGCCCGATGCAAGGTTGCCTAGTGCCAGCCCCTGCTCCGGGGCAGCCCACTGACTGCAAGGAGACAGCCAAGGAAAGCAGAGTTTCAGGTCAGTGCGGTTGGTGCCTCCAGGTAGACACAGGGCTGGTGGGGACACAGAGCAATTCACTCGAGTAAGACCTAACTAGGTGTGCTTTCCAATCATTCCAGAGTGCATAGAAATGAGGTCCTCAAGGAGAGTGGTCATGGTATCCTTGAAACGTAGCTCTGCCTTCTGGCACCCTGCCTTAAACCTCTTTCCTTGGTATTATATTTCCATTTTTTCATCTGTCGTATATGTTAAAATTGAGCTAAATTTTACAAGTCTGCTAGGTAAGGATTTCTGAATTTGGTTTTCTTTTTATCGTGCTTTGTATGTTACTGCTTTTTAAAACATGAAACATTTTTTATTTGTGTAAGTCCATCATACAGCACAAATACCCAGTGGAAAACACCATCATAAAACATTTAAAGACATGGGAACATACTCGACCATTGCTGGGATGAGCTAACGCTGTATTACAAGAACGAATAAGAAGAAAGTCGCCCGGTTGGATTCCTCATATTACCTTTAAGAGCAGCGCTTGAGCACACTTATACTAATAATTAATAATATTAAATACAAGTACTTGCTTAATAAAGGTTAAATGCAGTACTTACAAGGCTTACGAGTGCTCCTGCATTGGAGTTTGACAACACAGCGGTGAGTGGAGTGTGTTCTACCGCTCGTGTTTTACAGTTGAGGAAACTGAGGCTTGGCCGAGCTGTTGCCCCGCCTTTGGGGGTTTGCAGGGGGCCGGGGCGCTGCGCCCAGGCTCTCCGAGGGCGTCCAGCGCCCCGCCCGCCCGCCGGCCCCAGGCACGCGGGTTAGGTAATCTTCTCCGGGACTGCCGAGGCGCTTTCTCTGCCAAACCGCAGGGAGGGACGGGGCGAGGAGGGAGGGGGCTGGGAACTGTTTGTTGTTGCTTTTTCTGAATTAAAAGAAAACATGGCACTAGAGCAAAGAAGAGAGCAAAGTTCAAGGGAGAATCTGGCAAGTCACCTTGGGCAGACCCTGGCCTGCCGCCAGAGCCCTTGGACCGGGCAAGGCTGCCGAGTGCGCGTTGAGTGTTTAGTGAGTATTCATTGTGGATGATAGATGGCTGGCCTGGAATCCGTCCACACCACAAATTTGTTCCTCTATACACCCAGGCAACCAAGAAGCCAAAAGAGGTGGGGGATTGGGGAGGAGGCTCTTCAACTTCAGTGTCACTGGCTGCTGGCACCCGGAGCCGCCTAAGCTCTGAGCCCCGCCCCCCATTGTCTTGGACTCTGCTCGCTCCTTTGCCTCCCTTGGACGCTGGCCCTGGAAGCGAGCGCCTGTTACCCTCTTCTGTCACTGCGCGCACTCGAGCCGCGTCCAAGCCCAGCCTCCCCAGGCAGGGATTAGCTGCAAGTGTCTTTTGGCTGGGCCGAGCGAGGGCAGCCTCCCTACCTCCCAGCCTTCAGCCCTTCCCCTCTGCTGCTCCCAGACCCAGCCATCCAGCGCACAGCTGCCAGAATCGCGTTTCCGTTCCATGGTTTTGATCATGTAACATCCCCACTTGGAAGGCCGGAGTGAGTCCCGGCGGCCTCGTATGTCAAGTCTCAATTCCAACCATGACCATGAAGGCCCTCCCCACGGCCCCCCATCTTGCCTGCCCCGTCTCACTGGCCTTCTCTCCAAAATCTTCCAATGCAAAACTTCTGCTCAGATTATACAAAACTTTATAGCTTCTCCCTCCTCTCTACTCCACCACTCAAGTGATTCCACAAATATTTTACTGAGCATCTATAGTGTGCCAGGCACTGAACTGTGGGCTGCAGATACAATAATGAACAAAAAGAAATCATATTGCCCTTAAAGAATTTACAGTCAAGTGAAGAAAACACTTAAACAAGAATGCAATTTTCTTGTTCCTATTTGACACTAAAACAGCATAGCTCACATTTAAACCTGAGCACAACTATGTAAAATAAACTAATAAACAGATCAAGCACAGATAAAAGACTGAAAGGAAATATACCAAAATAGTTATCCTTGGGCAGCTGAGTAGCAAAATTAGGATGACTTTCCTTACTTCTCCTTTTAGGTAGTTTCCAAAATTTCTGCCCAGGTATTAAGTTTTATAATTAAGAGCAAACTGTTTTGTAATATTTCTTATTTTTTTCTGATTATAAAAGCATTGTCGTTTCTTTTAAGAACATTTTGAAACTACAGAATGCATGAATAAGAAAATAAAAACATCTACAATCCCAAGATAACACATAATAAATATCAATATTTTATTTTATTAGAACATAACCACTATCTAACCTTTTCATAAAATGGGGCTCACATTGTACACAATATATCATAACCTATTTCTACTTAGCATAACATATTGTAAATAATTTTTCATGGCATTAAAGTGTTCTACGACATCATTTTTTATGTTTTTGTAATATTCAACATGAATGAACTATAATTGGTTTAATCAATCCTTATACACAAATCATTACGCATGTGCCTAAAAAGGAAGAAAACTGTGGACATTGGGAATAGGCTTTTGAATCACTCAGACCTGGATTCAAATCCTGGCTTTACCACTTGCTGGATATAACTTTAGGCCAATTCATTAAACTTTTCTAGGTCTCATTTCTCTTACACATAGATAAGGGGATACTGTCTTTCTTACAGGTTATTGTGAGAACAAGATAAAATAGCATGTATAAATTGCTTTGATCATGCCTGGCACATAGAGCTCAATTAATAATGATTATTAGCCCTGATTATTTCTTGAGTCTGCATTTCTAGATGTAGAACTTTTGGTTGAAAAGTTCTGACCATTTTGAAGTTTTTTGAGGCATATTGCCAAGTTTGCACTATAAAGAGTATATAGATTTCATTTAAAAGAAGGAGGAGCCAGAGAGAAGTTTTTAAAAATCAAACTTCTTTTGAGCTCTGTGTGCCCAAGGCTATAATGGACAACACCTTACATACCTTCCAATTATTATGCTCTGACTGTTCACCAGCCTTCTTCCCACCAGCACTAGTGCCTCCCTCTTCTAAAAATTTCTTCCTCTGTGGATCCTCCACAGCTTCCTCCAGGGAACCCCTCTTTAAGAACCCTTCTCTACTGAAGACTTGAGGCCCCTCCTGACTTTGTGCTGCTTGAGACTTTTGCAGTCTCTGCCACGAGCTCACACTAATTCCTCCATCAGACTGCAAACTTCTGAAGTCCAAGGACCAAGGCTAAGTTATAAAATTGACATTGCTTTAGATTCTTTGGCTAACCAATTGTTGTTTGGGAATAGAATAAATTGTCCCCAATATCAGAAGTATTCAGAAAGATATGAGACATGGAAGCGTCCTACTTACAGATGCCACTTTATAGGTGAGAAAATCTGGGCTCCGGGAGGGGACATGCCCTTCCCAAGAGCACACAGCAAGCAGTAGGGCCTCATTTCTGTCTCTCCACATTCCTCCTATCACCTCCGCCAGCTCCCACCAGTTTGCATGTTTTATTGCTCAATCTAAGCCCTGTGTTATCCGCCACACTATCTCAATTTGAAAAATCTTGCCCTTGACTCTTGCTTTTGTGCAGCCCGCTGCCCTGCTATCAGTCCAGATCATTTCTGCGTTTGGACACCACACTCCCACCCACCACCCTTCCTTGAACTGGGGGAGATAACAGGACGTGTGCCCACCCCGGCATTCCTGCACATCCTGGACATGAAAGCAGTTGTGAAACATGCGGAATCCTCCCCGATTTATTTCTTTTTACCTTCCACTTTGATGTCAGTAGGCTATTTGGAAGAAAAGAATCTAACGTGACCTACTACCCTGGAATGCCAAGAAAAACAATTACCAGGGTGATGGGGCGCAGGGAGCAGATGGTGGACATGCATGAGCTGGGCAAAAATGGCTTGTTTTCTGAACTCCTGTTCTGTCTCAGGGTTGACCAGCAGATCCTTTTGCTGCCGGCTGCTCAGAGCTCTCCACTGACTGGACTCCAGTGTCCCGTAATCCATTCCTAAAACGGAGAGCATCTTTCTTTATCATGTACTCTGCCTAAAGTAGAATTCTTTACCAGTGAGTTTCTTTGTTTTTCTGTCTCTTCTCCAGAATGTAAACCCCACGAGAACAGGGAATTGTTTTACTCATTGCCAAATCCCAAAGCCTGGAACGAAACCTGGGTTATAGCAGGAGCTGAATATAATACGCATATGTAATCAATCGGTCACTGAAAGAACTTCCAGGTGTGTTTTTGGTTCATAAAGAAGAATTTTATATAAGCTGGGAGAGGTTGGCTGGCTGAATCTCTCCCCTCTTCTCCTTTCTTTTTAATAGGTCAGAGTTTTAGTGGACCTGCTGCCTGAGCAGCTTCTGCAGAGCTGGGACACCCCCCAAAGCCAGGGCTCCCCCAGTGAGAATGGTGAGGATGCTTCCAGAGGAGGATGGGAGGAAAGGGGAGCTCTTTGCAAATAACTGCTCAGTGACACAGGATGCAAACTTACCCCCCAACCGCCAAGTCAAAAGCATGCATTGAAGAGTGATATATCTCTTGTAAGTCATACTTCAGATTCCATTGTTTACAGAGAAAGTATTATTGCTGACAAGTGTAAGCCATTTAGAGTTATAAACCCTGAAAGAAGAAACAATGCTTGAACTAGCTTGGCAATGGAATTTCATTCTATTTGCACAGAACTTTTTGTAACCCATTGGAAATGTTTCTTTCCAGTGTTTGACCACAAGAGAGGCAAATGACTCAGAAGAGAGAAGAGTTCATACAACAGAAAACTGTCCGTTGGTAGGTGGAGCCTGGGCTCCAGTCTTGGTGTGGTAATATCTCTTCCTGTCACCTGGGCACTAGTCAGTCCTCACACACAGTGTGGACACTCCTAGTGCCCACCACCACCTCTGACTCTCTTCTCCTCAGCTCATGTCCCTCAAACTTAGATGTGTCCTTGTGACTTTCTTTGGCCACTGCAATGTGAATGGAATGAGGTATGTTAATTCCAGGGGAGAATATTTTAGAACCGGTGTGTGATTCTCCATGTTCCTTTCCTGACACCATGAACCCGAAGCCTGATGTTGAGGTGGCAGTGGAGATCCTGCAGCTTGGGTCTGATGCCTCCTACCAACACAGCCCACTTTCCAACTCCTCCTTGAACATGAAGTGTGTGGGACAAATAAAGCTTCGTTTCATGGACTGAGATTTGGGGGCTTGTTTGTTACAGCAGCAAACCTAGCCTGTCCTAACTATATCATCCATGTAATAACTTTGCATTCGTTAATTCATGTGATCACCACGGAACTCCTGTGAGCCTCATTGCACAGGTGAGGAAACAGAAGCTCAGCAAGGCCAGGATTCAAAGCTCAGCTTCAAAAACTGATTCTGAAGCTGATTTGCCTGATTCTGAAGTTGATTCCCTTTCCACTATACCATGTTGTCTTCTACTCAGGAAGAGATTCAACTTCTATGTTCCTCCAGACCCTGTGGGGCCCACAGCCTTTGTTCTGGAACTATGGCTTAGAGTTTGATCTGTTGTAATCTACAGCCTCATTAGTCTCATGATTTAATGATGGAAGCAGAGAGATAAGTAAATACTTTTTTCCCTCTAAAAAGCAGGTTATAGAGCAGGCACACCAAGAACACACAGAAGAGTAGAGTAGAGCATGTGCATCCAAGTGAGGTCAGGAGGGTGCAAGGGAGCCGTGGGGGTGAGCAGAGCAGGCCACATCCAGGGAGGCCTGACAGTCCTTGGGGTAATATAACATTGGACTGGGTCCTGGAAGACTTGGGTTCCAGGCCAGGCTCGGCCAGCCTTGGTGAGTCACCTTTCTGGGCCCATCTCCCAGATGTGGAATAAGCATTTTGGATTTCAACCCTGCCTGCACGATAGCATTACCTGGGAAGCTTTAAAAAGACAAATGTCCACTCAGCCTCAGAGATTCTGATTCAGCGGATCGGGGCAGTGCACAGGCCTCTGTAGGTTTAAGCAGCTTCAAAAGCATGGTGCACAGACAGATTTGAGTGTCCCTGGACTAGATCCTTCCAGGACACCCTTCTGTTATTTCAGCACCTGGGGTGTGCCTTCGCTGTAGGTGTGTTTTTGTTAAGGGTGTTTTTCCTTCCCTGGAGCCCAGCTCTGACCTCTGGGAGAAATGTGTCTGAGGCCTTTGCCAGGACTTCAGGAGCCTCTCAAAGTCAGAGGCTGCAGAGGGACAGTGTGATTCCAAGGGGCTCCAAACCCACTTCTCAAGCTATGCCTTTGTGAATAAGGCCTCCTTCTTTGGATACAAAGACTTGGAAGGGCTGGGAAGGTTAGTAAGCAGAAGGCTTCCTAGAGACAGCACCTAAACTTGTGTAGAAGGTGGTACTTCTAGGCCAGAGAAGTTTCCTCTTGAATGGGATCCTTGTGCTCCCGCCTTGGGCATTGCTCTCTCCCTCTCTCGAGTTCCATCCACCAGGCAATGCCTTCCTGGCCCACATAGAACCAGCCAGACTACTTGCAAAGCTTCTTCAGCTCTGCCTCTCGATAGAACCCTGGTCTAGGACCTCCCTACCCTTTGGATCTGTCATCCTGACACTGGTGGTGTTAGCTGTGGGCTTGGTTGGAGGAGAAACTGCAGCAATGCCAGCGGACCAGCAGGAAGACCTCCAGCTTCTCAGCAGCCTCTTGGCAGAAGTCAGGGTGGCCGCTCAGCTGGCATGCTGCAGCCAAACTGCTGGGAACTTGCCCAGCCCTGGTTCCAGGCTCCACGGCAGAGGCCAAGGAGCATGGCCACCTTGGTTGGTGAGTACATTTCAGTTCCTGGGAGTCTAATGGAATCATGCTGCAAATTAGCCATCCAATTAAAGCAACCAAAGGTGGACACCCTCTTCATCATCAACACAGGAGGGGCTGTTTAATAGAATAGAGAAAAAGGCTCACCTGGCTCCCACACCCCTCTCTGTGGACCTCGAGCCACACAGCAACATCCAGGGCAGGGGTGCAGGGTGGTCTTTCTGCACAAGGCTGATCTCTCTTGCCCAAAGGTCCTTAGGATATTCATGGCTGCCCCTGCTCTTCTTGATGGCATACAACCTCATGCTACACAATGCCAGGGAGGTTTAGGTTTTGCACACAATCCTGGTCCCACAAGTGACACTTATATTTTGGCCACTGCCTCTGTGATATGACTTGAGAAGGATCAATGAAGCCCATGTTCCCAGCTGTCTCAAACATCTGCTCATCATGGAACCAAAGTCTGTCTTCATCATCCCACTTACTTGGTTTCTACATCTTACCAACTTTCAAAAAAGATTTGAAAAGACTTACAATAAATGACATCATTACCCATCAAGGCATTAAGAGAAAGAAGTAGGCCAAGGGACAGATATTAAAGATGGCTTGGGTAAAGTTGAGAATAGGAGGAAAGGTTGTATCAGAAAACCAAATACAAGGTGTTCCTGCAATCTGGTGTGGAACTTGGCCATGAGCATCCTGATTGCCAAAGCAAAGTTAGGAACTAGGATATATTACAAGGCCCTTAGTTGTCTGTAAGAGAACTTACAGCAGATGGAATAGAAAGCCAATCATTTTCTAGCTCTGAAAGGAAATGACATTTTGTTTTAATGATCTTTATACTTAACAATAAAATAGACAATATCTCTAAAAGTAGTTTTATCCAAATGGCCCTGTCTAGAAAGAATAATGATAAATTGTCATTTGGGGTAATATTCCAATGGGAAGTTAGAACATTTATTTTAGAACTATAATTTATTGTGATTGGGCTGGATATTTATTTTTATAAATATATTTGTGGCTTATCTAGAACCTGAAATAGCTCCTATGGGGTCAACCCAAGGATGTTAATCTGAGTTTAAAATCGCACAAATGCCCAGGAGCGGGAGGCACAGGTAGGTGGGGTATAGGAGAGAGTAACTGAGAGTGGTGAAGGGATTAGAGTTCACGAGCCTGGTTCTACCCCCACCAGACGTGCGCCATCTTTGTTCTACTTGGGACAAACTGCCAGCACCTCAGCATGCACATAAATGCACACACAATCTTCCTGGTTCTCACTGCAGCGCTTTGACACTCTTGCCCAGCTCCTCGTTTGGCTTCCCTGGTGGGTACTCTCCTTCTTTGCCTCCCTTACTGGCGTCTTGCCCTCAAAGTGGACATTCCCCAAAGTTCTGCCCTGACCTTTCCTTCCCATCCTGACCGCCTGCTGCTGAGGTGGCCTTTCCTTGTCCTGTATCAGGACGTGCACCGGCATCTCAAACTCACTCTCCGCCCACTATAAACCTTGTCCTGCCCTGCATGCTCACCCCGGTCAAAACCGCCACTGCCGGTGGCCCAGGCTGGGAGTCTCCAAGCCACATTACCGCCTCTGTCAAGCTGACTGCCCTCACCTGCCAATTCTAGCTTGGATTCTTCTGAATGCCATCACGCGTGTTCTAACAAAGCAGAGGGAGAGGGAGATTAGACAGGCACACACAGACAGGAAGGCAATGTGAAGTCGGAGGTGGGGATTGGAGTGACGCAGCCACGAGCTAAGCAACACCAAGGATTGTGGGCAGTCACCGGAAGCTAGAAGAGACAAGACACGGATTCCTCCCTGGAGCTTCTGGAGGGAGCAGGGGCCTGCCAACACCTTGGGACTTCTGGCCTCCAGAATTGTAAGAGAATAAATTTCTGTTGTTTTAAGCCACCAAGGTTGTAGTGATTTGTTCCAGTAGCCCCGGGAAACTAATACATCATCCTTCCAAGTCCTGCTCAGACATCACCTCCTCCATGAAGACTGCCCTGATGCCTTCTGATGGGGATTGTAGCTCCCTTTTCTGAGCCCCTTCACTCTTTGCTTATGTCTTTTTATGAGACTTTTCATGATCTGTTTTGTAACATGGTTACAAGTGCAGATGTCTGGATTGTAAAAGCTCTAAGAGCCTTCAGCACCAAAGTATTTAATTTAAATTCACACATTAAATACTTGGCATAAGCCAGGCTCTGCTCCAGAGACTAAGCCCTCAGCTTGGAGCACAAACATTTTCCAATTTTTTTATTTTGTAAATAATTCATTCGCTTAATCAACAAATATTTACTGAACACTTAATCTGTGCCGGATACTTTTAGGTTCTGGGGATACAATGTAAACAAAATAGACATCCCCTAATCCTTGACATCCCCAAATAGTCCTTGTCCTCATGAGGGAGACAGAAAGTAAACATATATATATATATGTGGATTTCATGACAAGAAATTATAAATATTACAAAGAATTTTAGAAGTAATATATATGGGCCGGGCGCGGTGGCTCACGCCTGTAATCCTAGCTCTCTGGGAG
>VBSM01000662.1:3347293-3395037 GCA_008086735.1 Cheirogaleus medius
TGCCTCAGCCTCCCAGAGTGCTAGGATTACAGGCATGAGCCACTGCGCCCGGCCGAAAGTATACTTTAGCACGCCATTAATTCCACTCTGCTCCCAGAAGTAATCATTGTTAACAAGGTGCATCCTTCCTGTCTTTTTTCTATGTGGTTATATATGCCATATAAATCCCCTACACAATTATTTTTTGCATAAACACAATCATACTGTATGCCTTGGCCTTCAACTTGGCATAGAATTCCACAGAGTAAATGTCTGCTCTATATATTAATATATTTGATGACTACTAAGTTTCTTAAGCTTCTCAAAAGGCCTACCTAATGCAGAGCATCAGGGTCAGGTCCAAGGTGAGCAGTTGGTCCTTCTGTCTCCCTCTGTTAATCAGTGTGTGTTTTGGTGAGCTATTCAGGCGCAGAGAAGAGGTGTGAGCAAGGCACAGTTTTCCAGCCATGTGGGGGAGGTTGGGGTGGCACCTCCCCGGGACACTGGAGTTTGACAGGTAGACAGCATTGCATCTGTCTACAAGCCAAAGAGCCTGTTAGTGTCCACAGTCTGTATTGAAGACTAGGGACAGCCCCAGGCCAGTCCCATAAAGCTGATCTGTAAATGTCTCAACGGACATTTACAGAGTAGACTTACTTGCCAGTGTGCCAGGCCCCAACCATGTCTACTTCCGGAATAATCCCAAGAATGGAGCAGAGTGGCATATGAAGGTACAGGCATCTCAATCCCACATGCCACCTGGCTTTGCCTGCCCTGGATGGACCCAGGAAAGAAGACGGTGGCCACATTGTCTGCAGCTGCTGTGATAGATGCACTCATAGGTAAGTGGAAAACTTTTCTGTTCTTCCATCAAGTGCGGGCCTGTTCCATGCTGTGAGAAAATTTCCCATTCCCACCTATGCCTTCTGTTCTCTCCTCTGCTGTATGCCACCGAAGCCTTACTGTCTAAACGTGAACATTCTGTGTGCGTGTGTGTATGCGTGCGTGTGTGTGAGTCTGTGTGTGCACAGGCTCTCCATATGTTCCATGTTATCACACTCATTGTAAGATGGAAAGACAAGGGCCCTGAGAAATCACTGAGTAGAAAGGGACACTCCAAAAAGTATTTCTTTGTCTCCAGGAAGCCTGTGTCTAAGTCATGGACGATAGCTGGGTGTTTTCCAGCTTTTAAATCTCTTCGAAGAAATTGGAACATGACTGATCCCATCCTGGACCAAATTTCAAAACACATTCTTGCAGACAAATTAGCTTCCTCGTTGTGTCACCTGACTAAACCACACTATCTGTTTCTATTGACTGCATTCCCCCAAATAAGAGATTTTGCCTTCTTGTCATTACTAAAAATTTTTCAACTTTTCTTCCAGTCCATTCCTCAAATAGGAGTTATTTATATTAGACATCCAACAATGCAATGTTTAAAGGAGAAATACAAGTCACTTTTAAAACGTATGACATATTTATTGATTTTTGTTCAATTTTTATTTTTACAAGTTTGCAACATTTTTTTTTCTCTTTTTCTTCTGTGAAGGGGCCACTCTGCAACCCAACTGATGGGCTCCTGAGTCAGTATTGCTGTTTCTAATTATGGAACATCTAGAAGCAGTTCCAGACAACCGTGCAGCATTACTTTCCCACCACCAAAACCTGGGAGACAGAATTCTTGGTTACAAAATGCTGGAGTTAAGGGCTGAAAGACAACTTCTATTATAACCTCCTGTTTTCACTCACTTATAATTGTCCAAAAATTGTCCTTTTGCTCCAAATCATTCCATGCTCTGTTTCCACCCCAGGGATGAAATTGTTTGGAAAGTTTGAACAAAAGTGGTTTAGCCAGTTTGGAATCAGGCGACGTGGGGAAGAATATCCTTCTTCGACTGAAAAACAAATAATGTGTATCTCTGGCTATAGACAAGCCCAAAACAGCTGTCCCTTTATAACATCGGTTCTCTCATGTGGGTGGTCAGCTTTATCCAAGAAAGGAAGTGTCTGTGAATGGAGTGGAAAGCTGGGATTTCAAGAAAGAAATCAGAAGCAATGACAATATGGATTTGTGCTTTCTGTGCTACAATTTGGTGGCTGGGGAAGGGGAAGGGGAGGAGGACTTGCGTCATGTTATCTGCAGAATAAAGGCAATCCTCTTTTCCTGGGATTAGCTGTTTTATTTGCAATAGAGTGCAGTGGTTAAAAGTATGTGATTTAAGTTAAGGGCATTTCTGAGCTTGAGTTTGGATTCTGCCCGTGGCCAGCTACGTGACATTGAATTAGTTATGAAACCTCTCTGTGCTTTGAAATCCTCACGATTAAAATGCGGATCATGGTAGTACCCACCTCACAGAAGTGCACTGAGGATAAATTGAGGTAATGTACGTAGAGTGCTTGGCCCGGAGGTGGCTAGTGCACTGTGTGTGTGCAGTATGGGTTGCCTGGTAGCAGAGCAGTGGTAGCAATAGAGAAACACGCAGATGTGACTGCACGTTGGATTTGCCAATTGTGTTGACATCTGGCTTTTCTGCCTTCCGGGATCCATTCCCAGCTCTTCTGGTGACTACACTGCAGTTTTCTTCTTGGAAACCATTTCCTCCTAGTCTCAGCCACTTGACTCAGGTGTTGTTGACCCTACCACCATTCCCACGAGTGTATTTGGGACCCAATTTCAACCAATTAAAGCTTGTGACTATCTGCTCTAGGATTTCTGCTGGGCAAAAAGAAGCTCCCCTCTCTTTCGGCTAGGGTCTTTGGCCTGCAAGGATGACGACTTAGAGCTCCCAAAGGTCACTTTTGGTCAAGCTTCCCAAGAATGACTCTAACAAAGAGAAAAGCAGACCCAAGATGTGGCTAGTCCTGAAGGTATCATCTGAGCACATGGGAGCTGGTCCTACCTTTAGACTTTTCAGTTTTGTGAGACAATTCTTTCCTTTTTTTTTTTTTTCAATTTAA
The DNA here is from genome assembly GCA_008086735.1 of Cheirogaleus medius. Classification (NCBI taxonomy): domain Eukaryota; kingdom Metazoa; phylum Chordata; class Mammalia; order Primates; family Cheirogaleidae; genus Cheirogaleus; species Cheirogaleus medius. The sequence goes on from VBSM01000662.1 coordinate 3,350,231, forward strand.
ACCAGGTTGAGTCGAATCTCTACTATTTACATTAGTCCTCTTTGAAACAGAAGCTCAAGGCTAAAGACATCCAGCGATGGGCAGAACTCTTCATGACATGTTTGGAAAACACGTATTTCTCTGCCTCTAACTTGCTGGCACCTTTGCTCTCTGGGTCCCTAGGACCTCCGCAGTGAGAGCAGACAGATGTACAATGTGGCCACTGAAGCTCCCACATCCTGGCAGTCTATGATTTGGAGGAAATAGAGCATGGGGGATCAATATCATAGGCTGGGTGGCTTATAAACAACAGAAATTTCTCACAGTTCTGAAGGCTGAGAAGTCCAAGATCAAAGTGCTAGCAGATCTGGTGTCTGATGAGGGCCCTCTTCCTAGCTCATAGACCACCATCTTCTCATTGTATCTTCACATGGAGGAAGGACCAAGGGATCTCTCTGGAGTCTCTTTTATAAGGGCACTAATCCTATTCACGAGGTCTCTGCCCTCATGATCTAATCACCGACCAAAGCCCACATTCTAATACCATCACCTTGGGGGTTAGGATTTCAACATGTGAATTTTGGGGATGACATAAACTTTCAGTGTATTTCAATATATATTAGGCACTTGTCCCTCAAGAGGGTAATATCCCCCTCTAGGTCAGGCCAAAAATATAATTCTTTTAAGATAAGCAACAAATCAGAAATAGGAAATCTGAATGGCTAATAAAGACACAGGGAGAAGCTCAACATTTCTAGCAAAAGAAAGACAGCCAGCTGCAGTGGCTCACACCTGTAGTTTCAGCTACTCGGGAGGCTGAAGTGGGAGGATCACTTGAAGCCATGAGTTTGAGATCAGCCTGGGCAACATAGCAAGACCTCCATGTCTAAAAAAAATTTTTAAATAGAGAAAGAGAAATCAGAGAAAGACATTATGCACACTGACAATATTAGAAATTTGAACTATACCAAATTCTAAGAAGAACGTGTGAAACTGGGACCCTTGTATACTGGTGGCAAACCTTTAAAGAACAGCATGAACGTACTAGTGAAATTGAATTTGTGAATACCCTACAATTAGGCAAGTTCTACTCTTGTGTATATACTCCAGAAAAACTCTCATACGGGTAAACAAAGAACATATGCAAGAATGCCTATCATGGTAAAGAGCTGTAGGCCACCTAAGAGTTTACTGCAACACTGTGCAGCAATCCAAAGGAATTGGCTAGAGTTACACAGAACGTCACTGACAGATCTCAAAGCACAGTACTGAGTAAAACAAAGAAGAATGAATCAAAATGAGACTGATAGCAAAACAATCATTCACGTACATTTTTAAAACACACAAACTACTACCATACAATCTCCATAGATGTCATATGTAGAAATAAACGTGTACAAAGTGGATTTTTAAAGGATCTACTAGGAAAAAAATAAGAAGTAGGTACTTCTTGGGGGGATTTGGACCTGAGATAGCAGATGACAGGGGGGAAATAAGACAAAAGAAATACCTTGAATGGTCTGTTTTATCATCACCTGAGAAGGTAGACTCAATTCTGTCCACTTGGGGTTAGAAACCATCTTTATAAGTCTATCATTTAACAGAGCACTAAACTTATAGCAGGTGCTCAATTAATAATTTAATAATTTTTTAATCTGCATTTTAGCCTCCAGATTCTGGGCTTTCTAAGGAATAAGATTATTCAGTTTTCTCTGAAACCAGTGCCCAGAGCTCAGAATGATCCCTGCTTTCATGTAAGGTCATGGGCTAGTTTCAATCCATCTACAGACATCACTGATTCGATGAGGTAGAAGGAACCTTAGAGATTGTCTAGTTAAAATCTTTGATTTTGCTGAGGAGGAACCTGAAGCCCTGAGGGGACCAAGGGCCCTCCCCACGCCACCTGCTGCATGACCAGAGGAGGACCGCAGGCCTTCTGTCTCCCCATCCTCTGCCTCTTCCACCAGGTAACCTGCCATTAGCCTCGCCACCTCTAGTGTGCAGCGACCTCCGCTGGCTTTGAATGCCCCTATCTGGCTCTGCAATACGGGTAGGGCTGATCTGGCATTTTCACACTCTGCAGGACAATCAGAAAATAGGAACAACAGAAATTGTCCCTAAAACATAGTCCCATTAAAAACTCATAGTTAGCCACTCTCAAAAATCCCAAATCGCACCTGTGAGAAAGAGGTCAGACCGTCAGTGTTGCGGTGGGAAAGCTATGGTTACAGGGAGCGGGAACCGGCTTTGACGCACCAGTCCTGATGTGGCATTAGCTTTGGGCTTCTTGCGACTCTGGTGACTTGGCACTTACAGGTCTGCGTCCCCTTTAGCTAGTGAGACGCGGGAGGGTGAGGAGGAGATTGTTCTTCCTAGCCTGGGCCGGCTTACGTTTCTATGCATTCTCCCCAGAGTCCGAAGCAAACACTTTATTGAGTGATATTTTCTCAAGAGCACCATCCCTTCTGAGTCTATCTGAGGTTCATTTTTCAAACTATTCTTTTTGGTTTCGATTTTTGCAAATCCCATCTTTCCTAGGCCTCCTGGAAGCCGCTTCCCGGGACGGCGCATGTGATGCCTTGAGGGGACAGCAGAGGGCGCCCGTGCCTAACACTCTTGGTCGCTGGGTGTCCCGCGGGGGACCGGCGGGTTGCAGGCACGCCCCGCACCTGCGCCGCGCGGGGAGCCTCCCCCGGGGAGTCTGGCCCGGGCAGCTCATCTGTGGTCTGCGGTCGGAGACGGCTGTGTGCGCCAACACCGTCACGGGGGGCATGCCCATGGAGCTTTCCATGGAGGAGGGTGAAAGCTGCCCTTCCTGGCTAGGAAGGAGTTTGGGTCTCCCATTCTCCCCTTCGCAAGCTAGCAGAGGCTCTCTTCCCAGATGGGCCCTCTCTGCCTGCCTTCGGGGAGGGGTTGGACTGCACTGTCCCTTCCACTCCCCACTGAGCCCCCGCCCTTATTGGATCCTGTAAGGGGGCCCCAGACTCTTTCCTAGCAGGAAGGCATTGTTGGTTTATTGCCTGAAGCCTTGAGATCCGGCTTCTCCAGAGCCCGAGCCAAGTTTTTGAATTACAGAGGTAGTGGTGGATGATTATTCATAGAGGGTGGATTTTGATTTTTGGAGACAGTCAAATATCATGCAGTTCCCAATGTATTAAATAATGTAGGAAATAAAGCTGGAATACGAAAGTACCAGCCCAGGGCCTGGCATATGATGGATTCTGGGTAGATGGGGATGGTATGTGAATCTGGGGCATGTGGTATCTATCATAGCCGTCGTTATTGATTTAATGAATTTTTAGTATAGAGTCACGAGATCTTGTTTCTTAGGTGGCCTTAAACCAGCTCTGAAGACAAATCTAAAATGAACTATCTAAAGAAAGTATCATTGTATCAAAACTCCTGAAGGAGATGTGAGCTAAATGTCGATGTGTTTATCCAGGTTCCACATTTAGTAAAAAACACCCTTTATTACTATTTTATATTAGCTCCTTGTATATACCAATCCCTCAATCTGCAGATATTTCTTGGGCACAGAATATAAAAAGTTAGCCACGGGTCTAGGACCAGAGGTCTTGCGGTTTCCTGGCACTTGCTCTGCATCTGTGCTGAGAGTAGCTGAGTGCCTCACACTGACCCCCACGTGGGTCCTGGGACGAGTCATTGAGTCTCTAGGATCTTAGTTTCCTCATCTTTAAATAGAGATCACAATAGCTCCCTGGCCACCTTCTCCAAGACCAGATTGCAATCACAGATCCTTACGTGCTTTGTAAACTTCACAGTGCTATGGCCGTATCATTTCTTAGTATACCTTGATCCTTGTGCTTTCTGCTTTTCTCCATTATAAGCTCCCTGAAGGCAAAGACTATGCCTCAGCTTCTTTGGTCACAACCTGCTGCACCCATGAAGAGTAATGTGCCAAGTAGTAGAGACCCTACACCTTCTGTTAACAGCCTAGCCGAGGCAGTTTTCTGACTTGCGGCTCTGGATGGGGGGGTCCTGGGCCTGCTGTGGGGCTGCCCTGCTTGCAGTGGGCTGCCATCCATTGGGAATGCAAGCAGAGCTACCACTTGCACTGAACAGTTATTGAATGCCAACCTTGGACTGGGCACTCTGCTCAGCACTGTTCTGGATACACAGTCGAATCAGACATGATCTCTGCTCTCAAGGAGGTTACAAGCAAAGTTGATAGCATATGCAACTAGTCCATAACGCAGCATGCAGTGTTGAGTGCATTCAAAATAGAGACACAAAATAACAATATTGCAAAGATGGAGAGATCAGGAAAAGCTTCACAGAGATGTGGCGTCTGAGCTGGCCTTAAAAGACGGGTAGGACTTAGATGGGCACAGTTGGTAAAGCAGTCACGACAGGCACAAGGAAGGAGGGGAAGACGGTGGAGGAGGAGTGAGAGAAATGACCACTGAATTTGGATGAGACTAGATTTTTTAACTACCACAATGAGATCAGCTGAGCTTTGCCTAAGGTACTGATTATAGGCAAGGAGCGGGAGCACCACAGCGCTGGCTTGAAGAAAATAAAGCTTTTCCTGTTTGTATCACACTGACTGGAGACGCTCCACAGCACCGTTGCACTGGCACCAACTGGGGCCCGGGCACGCACCACCTTGACTCGGCTTCTTTGGTTACCGGCCTCTCAGCCTTGGCAACATCTTTTCCGCCTCCCCCCTTGGAGGGAGCTAAGATGGCCCGTCCAAGCCCATCAGCCCAATGCACCAGCTACAGTGATTTAGTTCTCTCCTCTCTCTTCTTCCCCTCTCTCTACCAGGGAATTGGGCCCTGGAGGAAGGACGAGAAGAGGAAGAAATGTTCGTAAGAGCGTGGTGCCATTGATGCTGTCTGTGTGGCAGGTACCCCGCAGGTGGCTTTTCTTAGGGTGAGTTCCTGAGGAGGCCCCTGGGAACTCTGTGCTGCACGGTGACCAGGTTTGACATGACGTCACCCTCTGCCCACAAGAGTCCACCCCACAGCCTCTTGCTGCTGGGTCCGCTTGACCTAAGAGGCCATTCTCTTGGGCTTGGTACCTTCAGGATATTCTAAGCACGACTTCTGTCTCAGGTATTCACTTGGCGCACAGCCAGTGCCACATCTTGGCCAAACCAAGTGCAGAGCAGGGGAGGGGCATGCCTGCCGCCCTCTTTCTTTGCCCTGCTGACACCCTCCTGATGGACCCTGTCTTGAGAGGTCTCTAGTCGAGAAGAAGCAGCAGTCTCAATGTTCCCGTGGCCCCAAGCCCGCCCCCTCCCTGCCCTCTGCATCAGGGTGGGTCTGTGGGTTTCTGCTGCCCAGCAAGCGTGCAGCCTGGATGGCGGATGCCGGTCCCCCCACTGTGCAGGCACCCACACACGCCCTAGGTGGGGGGTTCTTTCATGCCCATCTCCTGTGGCTTGGGGATGGAGGCTTCTCCTGCTCCCGGTACACCCCAGGGTGGGAGGATTAAGCTACAGCACTACTCCCCAGCACTCCTTATTCTAAGGAACTCCCTTTTTAAATTTCAATCTTCTAGAAATATAGGCTCAGGAAGAGTAATAACGTGAAAGTCACAGAACCAGCTCGTCTGCCTTAGCAAGTCCTGTGTGGATACATCTAGTAGCTCCTCTTTAGAATATGAGAGACCCTCCTGACCTCACCTTGGGGCTTTGACCAAAATCCCAAAACAGTAGGAAAATGCTATTTGATATTTTATTCCATGCATGATACTTTATAGCAGAGTTTCTCATCTCAGCGCTATTGACGTTAGGGGCCATCCTGTGCATTGTGGATGTTTGGCAGCATGCCTGGCCTCTGTGCAGTACAACTCCCCAGTCACGACAATCAAAAATGTCTTCAGACTCTGTGCTGCCAAATGTCCCCATGGAAGGGGGATACACTTGCTCCCTGGAGAGACTGCTGAATAGACAAAAGGAAGTCATTGAAAGTTTTTGAACAAGCAAATAGTATGAAACATAACCAGATATTTGGATGATTGCACTAAATGTTATGAAAAGGAGTGGCCAAGACCAAGACATGTTTACTATGCAAATGACGTCTTTTTTAATAATCCTTGACAGCGTACAAAGCGCTGCCATGAAATTACCTCCTTTCTTCCACACCGACCATGGGAGGAAGGCGGGGACCGTACTCCGCTGGCGATTTGTCATTGTGGACAATGGAGCCATCAGGTTAAACAGGCTGCGGGGGAGCAGTTAGGTGCAGGGAGGGGGCTTTTCCATGGAGTCTGACTTTCTTTTCGGAAGAGGAGTCCTGTAGAGGGTATTTGGATGGATAATACTGGGGAGTGTATTAAAATTCACCGAGAGCTCACCATGTGCTGGACATAGGCCTGTGTATCTTTCACAGATCCTCACATTCAATTCTCCCAACAAGCCCCTGTGAACAGGTACTGTTATTATTCCCAGTTCACAAGTAGAAGACTAAGGTCTAAGAGGTTAAGTCACTGGCGCGGGGTTACTCAGCGATCAGATGGGATTTTAATTGAGGCCAGCTGGGCCGCCTCCGAGCTCTTGCTTGTAACCATGGCACCTTCCTACACCCGTTTCCTCCAGTCTGACTCACACGGTCTCCATGTTGCAAAACTCCTTCCCTTCCACGGTCCTGACAGCACACACAGGCTTTCCCGTTATCAGCCCCGTTAGGAAAACGAGGGGCTTTATTCCCATTTGACTGATGAAGATACAACCTAGAATAAAACTTGAAGCCAGAAATTCTTGATTCCTTGTACAGTACGTTGAACGACCCAGGACAGGCTGTGGAACAGAATGTTCTGGTAGTCTCCTCAAAAACTCAAGATTAAGTTTTAACTACAATCTCGCTCTTCAGCAGAAAATAAAGTAATATTTTTGCCCATCTTCCATGCCAGTCGCTGTGCTGAGAGCTTTACGCACATGAGCTGACATAACCCGCGCAAGAACCCTGCGGTGCAGATGGTACAACTCTCGCATTTTACAGACTAAGTGACTGGGGTCAGTGAGGTTCAAGGTCATCATGAATGGCAAGGTCAGTACTCAAACCCAAGGATGTCTTATGCCAAAGCACGTGCTCTTACACTGGGCTTTATACATCTTCCATCTTTTTATCCTTATGAGGTGGGTATTGTTATCTGACTTTCACAATAAGAGAATGACATGAGAGCCAGAGGGTAAGCAGCTTTCCCCCAAATACAAGACCAGCAGCTGGCAGACCCAGGAGCCAGGCTCTCGCTGTCTAAGTCCAGAATCCACAAGCTTTTCGCCTCAGAGCCATCGGCCCAGGCTGTCTGAGAACCCCATGAAAAACAAGGCTGAATCCGTCTATTTTATTACTGGTGTAAGTCAGGCTGGGTAGCAGAGGGTTGTGGGACCCAGAAAATATTAGTTAGTGTTGACCGCCCTTCCCTCCCACAGCTGATCCTGCTTGTCGGTAAAGCGTGCTGAATGAGAAAGGCTCTCTCTGCAGAGACGCGGGCCCTGGAAGGTTACCTGGGCTACTCTGGAGCTAAGCCATAAGGAAGATGGAACCTCGCTCCAGCTGGGGCCGAGAACTCACTCAGATGCTCATCCCAGGGTGTGAAAGGCGACCCGGAAGGAAGTAGCCTATGAGGCCCTGAATGCCACGGGATCAGCTCTGAAGAGAGGCCGGCCTGGCTTCTGCGCACTGCAGGCTCAATGAGGTTCTATAAATGCAGTTATGAGAGACACCGCCCAGAGGGATGTGCAGACGCCCTGCCAGGCCTTGACTAGCCAGCATTATGCTGCAGGCCAGAGCCAGGGCTCCACGAGGAAGGGATCAAAGATTGAAGTGGGACTCAGGCTACCACCAGCAACTGAGGTGGGGCAGTGACTTTTCCGGAAGGCGGCTGACTGTGTTCAGTGTGTTATGCTGGTGGAGGGAAGAGCTCGGGGAGTCTACAGTCAAGTTTTAGTCCCCCCACCCAACCGTTTTCATCATGGTCCACAATAAATGCAGATAAAAAAGAAAAGGGAAAAAAACAGCAGGATTAAGATTTTCATTCCATTTCTTAATGTCCAAGGCTAAGAGATCCCTAAACTTTTCCCAGTAATAAAGCAACTTCAGTTTCCCCACAATCGTATGATCACTGGTGAGTGCTTTTGAACTGGAGCATCAGCCCTGGGGGCTTCTGAGGGGACAAGGGGAATGAGGCTAATGCCATCCACATTGCCTTTTAAGGGAATTCTTGCCACTTGTATGGAACCCATGTCAACAATGCAAATTACTGTCTGCCTACCATGTGCCAGGCCTGGGGTCAGGTGCTGGTGGTACAAAGAAGGTAAACAGCACTGCCATGTGCAATTGTTCAGGTTGTACACTTGCAACCCTGGAGGCACCACGTCAATCATAGCACACACAGATTTGTGCATCTGTTAAACCCTATTCCTGCAGATGGCACAAAGGTGACTTGAAGACGATGGCCTGGATATGTCGGCTGTGGCGTCTATTGGACACAGTCCCTACCTTCAAGGAGATCACTGTTCAGCAAACAGCAGGGCTCCAAGACCACTAGGTAAACCTGGAGATGCTAGGCTAGAAGCTGGGAGAGCTATTCTCTCTTTCCCTTTTAAGAACGGGCTATGCAGGCTTAGATAACAGTGGAAAATAAACTTGGTCTTTTTGCTGTCGTTGCCACTTAATGACAGGAAATCCATCATTTGTTGCCACCTCCCACCAACTCCCAAGACCTGAGAATCTTCCCTCGTCAAGAGAGCATCTTCTTTTGGCTTTATACTCAATAGCCCCCAACCAGAACAAGGTTTTTCTGCTCAGTATTCTTAGAAGAAAAAACAAAAACAAAAAATCCCAGCTGACTCTGAAAGACAAGAGTCTCTTCCCAGTGTCTGCAGGGGCTGCCCTGGGGCAAAGCTGGCTCTGTGGTGGTGCCCACCGACTTAGACTCAGGCGTCCAGCCCTGTGATTTATTGTCTCAGGACCCTGGCCCGCCCCCCACCCCCAGCCTCCAGCACCCCTTGCCCACACCTGAGATAACTTCCCTGCAGTGCAATAACACACCCCGCGCCGGCAGTGCCGATATCACATATATTATTTTATTGTTTGTTTGTTTGCTTTCCATGGCAAGTGAAAAAATAATTTAAACCAGTTGTTATGTACAGAGGCTTGGTTAGTTTTCCCAAGAACTTCCAGAAAATCTCCCAGCCCCTTAGATAGCAAAGAAGGGTTACCTTTAACATCTATACAAAACTCCACCTATAAAAGTCTCACGTGTAGAAGGTTTTCTTTATTATAAGCATCACATTTTGGGGACAGGATGGGGGTCAGGGTGGGAGGTGGAGGGAAGTGTGCAGGGTGGGGGTCCACACACACCTGCCCAGGGGCGGTCCTGGGTGAGGGGAGGCTGTGGGCGCCGGGGCTCAGGTGATCTGCAGCGGGGTCTCCAACATCTCCATGAGGAAGGTGTCGATGGGGGTGTCCCCGATGAGCTTGAAGAAGAAGAGGTGCTCCAGACATTTCAAGCCGATGGAGCGCAGGGCCGGGAGGCGCAGCAGCAGCTTGGCAAACCTGCGGGAAGCCAAGGAGGCATCAGGGAGGGCGGAAGGGCACGCACGGCCCACCTGCCGGCGGGAGGCAGTGCATGGGGTCTTCTCGACCAATCTGTGGCAGAAGAGCTGGAAGGGGAGAAGAGGCACTTGGAGAATCTCTAATCCTAGGGAGCTTCAGAAACAGGCTAGACGACTAATCGGTTTTAAAGGCAGAGCTGGAGCCTACGAGCCCTTGGGAATCTCGAATTCTGCTGCCATGTCCCGGAACTGCCCTTGGCCCTGCTCACTCATAGTGGTGGAAAGGAAGGACTGGACCGCTGCTGGGGCCTCACGTCACCAACCTTACCAGCTGCTTCCCTTACAATTGTCCTGAAGGGTTCCCGGGCAGATCTACTGAAGCGCTCAGACCAGAGCGTGAGGCGGGCATCAGATGCACAGAAGCTATTGCCACGTAGGATCACCACTATACGAACATGTGTGAGCACCTGCTATGTGCCAGGCATTGTGATAGGTTCTGGGATAGGAAAATGAGCAAGAGCCGAGGTGGTCCCTGCTCTCAGGAGCCTGCGCTTTCCCTCACAGTACAGGCACGTCAGGCACTGTGACCGCAGTCGCTCCAGCTACCAAGTATTTGGGGGAGAGAGGAGACAGGGTCTCACTATGTTGCCCAGGCTGGACTCAAACTCCTGGGCTCAAGCGATCCTCCCCCCTCAGCCTCCAGAGTAGCTGGGACTACAGGTATGGGTCACCATGTCTGGCAGTTACCAAATTTTTGTTGCCAATTTGTAACCAATTGTTGCTGATTTTTATGATCGGCTTCTTAGTCTGTGCTCACCTTTAAGTTGGGGAAAGAGAGAAATAGAAAATAGTAGTCTCTGCCCCTGAGGAGCCCAGGGTCTGCTGGGGGAGACCATACACGTACGCGTGCACACACACTGACTCACACATTCTCATACACACTCACACATGTTCACACGCATGTGCACACACAATTCTCTCACCACTCACACATACACACATGCACACTTACACTCACACACTCACTTTCACGTGCCCTCGCACATGCTTCACGTGCGTTTACACACTCACTCACACACTCACGTGCTCTCACACATGTGCACACGCAATGTCACACACTCAACATACACACTCATGCAATTACACACTCTCTCATATACCTCATGTACATGATCTCACATACATATACATGCACGCACACTTGTGCACACTCACACAATCTCACAAACACACACATGCAAATTCACACTCTCACATGTCCTTACATGTGTATGCACACACACACTCACACACACACAAACACACTTTTCTATAACTGAGGACATTCGTCTTGAGATTCACATAAGGGAGAGAGACCAGTGTGTGAAAGAATGCGTCTCACATCTGCATGGCCTTTTAGGCCCCTCGTTCTGTGACATTTTTCGCGCTGCCTGTGTGGCCCTCTGCGTCTCTCCACATCCTTTTCGCCAGTGCAATGCCAGCTCGTTTTTAATGTTATGAATGCCACTAAAAACTCAGTCACTCTACTCACAGCTTCCAATTAAAAGCACAAGGACCAAAATCACGTGAGTCACTGTGGCCCTAAGTGAGAGATTTCTGGTTCTAGTCGGATCTTTACTAAGCAACACATTATTTCACGGAAAAGTTACAAATTAGAATTCTAACATTCCTTGATGTTGTGTATATTTCCATATTCATGCCACACGATGTTTTAAGGAAATGTAGCACTGTAATAAAATAAACTAACATCATCTAAAAAAACAGAAATTGCTTCTCTACATGGAAAAATTAAAGGCCTGTGCCAATGCCGACACAAAGCTTCAAAAGCTGCCAATGACAGAGCACCGGCAGGCGTCTGAATGGCATCCCTGCGCAGCGAGGAGGTGGATGAAGAGTAGGAGGGGGCTGATGAACTCCTCATTACGGTTCTACCACATTAAAATTTTGTGGAAGTAGGGAAAGGAAACGACTTCTCCATAAGGTGCAAAGTTAGACTGAGATTAACTCTGAAAATGGGGTTTTTACTCTGAAAATGCCAACGTTTTACAATCCGCAAAATGCTAAATATGCCATAATATTGCTGTCTTTGCTGCAGGCCCTGGGTCTAGAACTGCAAGTAGGGCTAATAGAAATCAAGACTCCTATTAACGGTCACAGCCACGGAACCACCGCTGCATTCCTCGCTCGTGTGTTGGAAGCAAGCGGGATTCATGACTTTGACGGCGCCTGCCGTGTGTGCCAGAGGATGTGCGTGTGAGTTCCCCGCACTCTGAGTTTTGATCTCTGCTTTCTGACTAGAGAAAGCTGAATTTGGGCCCTGTGACGTGCACTTCTGAAGAGTGTCCACGGGGTGGCAGCACTCTACCACAGAGAAAACCACCTTGCCCTGCCTGTGCCAGGATCCCCTTCAACCATTTCCTGCAAAACAGAGGGAAGCAGCCTTCAGCCCACTTACCTGCCTGGTCAGTGACACCCTGATGTCCCTGTGGAACCTCCCATGAACACTTGGTCAGGGCAGTCACCCTCTGTCCAAGCTGTGCTGGATGAACCGGGGACATGCAAGGGACCCAGCCTCTGCCACCTCTCTGCAGTTCCAGGCTCTGCCCTCATCCAGGCAACAAGTGTTGGCATCTCTCCCCCGGGTCTGGAGGCAGCCCAGGCCCCTGGCAGCCCTCTTCCCGGATGAGGGTCAAGTTCCAAAGTTTTAAAAGTAATACTCATTAGAAACATCTTAAATGTCAACCAGAGGGCAAGGACACATTAGGATGCATCCACACTGTGAAATATTACGAATCCTTTAAAAATGATAATTTTGTACTTTTCAATAATCTGATAAAATTCCTAAAATGGTTAAGGGAAGAAAAAACCCCAAACTGTATCATTTCGTATCTATAAATACATATCTCTATGTGTATACACATAGATACACAAGGATACTGGAAAGAAATATACCAAAATATTTCATTTTTATTACCTGCTTTATTTTAAAAGTATTTTTCTTATTTCCTACCAAAGCATGCATTGCTTATATAATTAGGAAAAAAAAGAGTTGGGTTTTTTTGTCTGTTTGGTTTTTTAAGATAAACAACAGGACCTAGAGCCATTTCCAGGAAAAGAATGAGTACGAGACTCGTTATTTGTAATGCCTCACACACAACGTGTGCTCAGAAACACATCTCATGTTGCTTTAGAGGTGGAAGAATCAGCAGAAAGCATCCAAGTCAGGGCTTTCTGTTGACATGACTTGCCCAGGGCTCACCCCTGCCAGTGGCCACGCTAATGCTGCAGACAGGTCCTGGCCCCCTGGGCAGGGCTTTCTCAATCTCACCTATTGCAGGTGAAGAAGAGACTTCCAGGTGTTCACCAAAATCCATTCTCTGCTTCTCCCGTGGCATACAGCTGGATACATTCACCAGCCTCCTTTGCAGCTGGCTGGGCCATGACACTAAGCTGCAGCCAATGGAGGTGAGAGAGAAAGGACCTCTCCAGACCTAGGCCTCACCCATGTGGCCTCGCCTCTCTGCTCTTTCCCTTTTCCCTTCCATCATCTGGATGCAAAACATGCTGTAACTCTGGGTCATGGTGGAGCCACAAGAAGGAAGAGGAGGTTGGGTCCCTGCATGATAGCGTGGAAGAGAGCCACCTCTCTGAACTGATTGCTCACTCAGATTTGTGGGAAAGAAATAAACTCCTATTGTGTCAAATCCCTGATATTTGATAGGTTACTATTACAGTTTAATCTCTCCAACGCATACTCTCGGCCTGCCCATTCATGGCACCAAAGGGCTGAAACCCACCCACTCAGATTTGGCCACAGCCTCCAACAAAAAACACAGCTCAGCCGCTTCTGGACGACTGATAGATAGTGACTTATGATCTAGGATAAGCAGCTTAATGGAAATTAAACTTTACAGGGAAATAAAAGTCATCAGTGAGAATCAGGAGCATGTAAAATTAACCCTAAAGACAAAACTAATACGTCTTTAAGCCAGTCTTTTCAGTTTCATTTCCAGTTTTCTATGAGAGTTGAAGAACACATTTTCTCACTTTAATTGGAGTTAGCAGAGAGGGAAAACTCTTTGTTTAGCTGTACTTGGGGGCAGCTCATAAGGAGAATATTTTCTTAATAACTCATGAATACCTATACTGCTAGATGGCCTCAGAGATCTTTTAGACCAAAGTCCTTTTTTCCAAAGGATCCAGCACCTTGTCAGAGGCCACACAGACAGCAGCCTGGGGACCAGGAGCCGCGTCTCCTGGCTGCCCAAGCCTGTACTTTCTACAGCATGGAAGCTTCCGTGGGGGTGGACCAGAAAGCAACGCGGTCACACTTCACACACGGGCTCTGTGCAGTCAGAAAGACCTGGTTGGCATCTCACCTCCACCGGCCCTATGATCTCCTGCAAGTTAGTTTACCTTTCTGAGCTTCCATTCCTTGACAGAAATTGGAGACAATGATTCCCACATTCATTCATTCATTTCCTTGTTCATCCAACATTTCAGGAGGTACACTATGCATTGGGCGCTGCCTTAGGAGCCGACGCTAGAGTGATGAACAGTGAAAAGACAGACAAGACCTCTGGCTTCATGGAGTTAACATTTTAGTGGCTTTCAGCTTATTATGGAGATTAAATAACATTTGGAAACATCTAAACAGTGCCGGCTGCACAGCGGGTGCTCAGTAAACGGAGAGTGGGGGTACTCGCTGCTGTTATCACCATTCATCCAGCACTCGCTCACCTGCCTGGTTGTTCCGGATACTTCTGCTTGGTGTAGGCCTCGAGGGTGGCATAAACCTTCTCTCGCAGAGTCTCCACCTCGGAGGGGTTGGACAGACCCTTGGCATCTAAAAAAGATGACCGATCTAGTCTCTGGTTACACGCCCTTCCACCAACGCCGTCCCTGATCCCTGCGGCCACCTCTCCTGGGGTTATCAGAGATGCCCTGGATGGGGACGGTTGTGAAGTAAACAAAGCTGGGCATCTGTGCCCGATAGCACTCCTTTCTGTGCCCGATCTGCCCAACAAACTCTTGGGGCAAAGGTTTTACACTTCGTTAATAGCCAGATGTACCCACCACTGGCTCCAAGGAGCAGAGTTTTATTTTATCCAGGCCATTCTAGAAATATCACCTTCGTGCATTTATTGAGTGTCTACTACATACATGCACCAAGTGATGAGATGAGGTACAAAACCTGAATTGACACGTGCCTCGCATCAGTGGACTGACCACTTAATTCAGGAGATGAAGCACGTGCCTAATTCACTACATAATTCTGAAGGCCCATCTGTCTTGGCCCACGGCAGCATTTGATGAGGCTGATCATTCCCTCCTTCTGGAAATACTCTTCCCCTGGGCCTCCAGGACACCGTTCTTCCGGCTGTCTCCCTACCCCACCAACTACTCCTCAGGCTCCTTTGCTGGCTCTTCTCTCCCTTGACTTCTGACTGCTGGTGGGCCCCAGGGCTCAGTCCCCAGCCCTTGTTTCTGCGCTGTCTTCATCTCCTCCCCAGATGCCCTCACCCAGCCTGGTGGCCTTACGTGCCGGGTGGAGGCTGACGGCTCTCAGATGTTAATCTCTGGTCCTGGCTTCTCCCCTGAAGTCAAGACACATGGAGGCAGTTGCTTCCTAGACAGCCACTCTCTGATGTCTACTATCCGTCTCTAGTTCTAATATCCAAAGACCAAACCCTGCTCTCTACCCACCCACCCTCAGAACCTCCTCCCACTAGAGTTTTTCCCACCTCAATAAATGAGAACTTCATCTTGCCAATTGTTCAGGAAAACCAAAAAACCGTGAGAGTAATTTTTAACTCTTTTCTTTCTTCTGCATCCTATATCCGATCCATCAGCAAATCCCAGTGGCTTTGCCTAGAAATACACCCAGGCTCTGACCACTTTTCACCGCCTCCTTCGCTGCCACCCTAGGCCACCGTCATCTCTCAGCCTCCGTACTTGCCCCAAAACACACGCATTCAAAACATTTTTCTAGATGGCTCTAGTGGCAGAGGCCATGGATACTTGACTCTCTGTGCTCTCCTGGATTCCTGGCCCTGCCTTCTCTGTCTCGGCTGAGCTAGGGGAACAAACACTGCTGCAACACTGGAGTCCGGCCACGGAGGAGGGCTGGACGCCACGCAGCCCCTGAGGTCGAACGGCAGTCACCTGGGTTAAACAGCACGATGGCTCGCAGGCACCCCAGCTCCGACTTGTCCATCTGCATGTCCTTCATCTTGGAAACCAGCTCGGTGAGAACTCTGTTCACAGGAGACAAGGGCAGGTAATGAGAAAAGCGTGAGTGCTAGGCCAAAGACCCAAAAAATGGATTCAACCGATATCTTTTAGGTATCCACTCTGTTTTCCGGACGATGCACCAGGTACTAGGGGTATAGGAATGAGTAAGATGCAGTCCCTCGTTGCAAGGAACTTACAGTTTGTTTAAAGAAACAGACACAGGAACAGCAAGCAGCAATGCAATGCCCAGTGAAGTAACTGGCATGAACAAAGTCCAAGGCTGCACCAAGGAGGAAGCAGTGAACTCTGAGCAGGGGCCGGACGGGCACCATAGAAGACTTGGGAATTAGAAATGCAGCCAGCAAAGCCCGGCGAGAGCATTGCTTATCCAGAGGGAGACAGCAGAGGGCAGCAGTCAGCGACAGGGAGAACCTCCAGGCACCACGAAGGGGACCCAGTCATTCCAAAGCCCATACTGGCCTCTACATGGCGCATGCAGAGGAAAGGGCAGGCAAGGAGTGGAGGCGTCTTAGGTGGACGTGCACACGGCCCAAGAAGACCATTTACGATGGAGGTAGGAAGGAGCCCTGGGGCCCTGGCATCGGACAGAGAGACTCTTTTCAACTTTCCTTGCCTCCTTACCAGCTCTCCATTCTCTCACCCACAAGTCAGTAATCTATTTGTTTCATCCGCCTCTTTAAATCAGATGGCTTAATTTTCCTTTAGCACCATTTGAGGCATAGTGCCTGGGTGTCACTGCCTGTTTGAGATCAGTCTACTCCTGCCGCAAGCCTGCCCCTGATTATACAGAGCCCAGCATAAACCTCAGCCCATTCTGCCTGGCCTCCTAAGGACAGACCCCCAACCCCTCCCCCATCCCTGGCCCCTGGGATAGGCAGTTTACCCTCCCCACCCCCAGCTCACTAGTGAATGTCAATGACCCAATCTCTTCTTTGGAAACCCATAGGGATAACAGGGTCTCCCTCTGCCCAGCAACCATGCTAGTCTCTGACTGGTTCTAGCCTGTTGTGCTCTCAACCTTTCTTTTATTCCCCCTCTCAATCCCCAGGTTTATATTTTCATGTGCTTAATGGTCTCTGCGTAGTCACGTGCAACTGTTTGGGCTGCCCATCCTACATCCCAGCACTACCCAGAGTTTCATGCCTACATGTGAATTCATGTGTACACATCACACACACACACACACACAGGGAGCAGAAAGGAGACACCTGTCAAAGATGGAGCCGACCCCGGCACTGTGGGCACTGCTCCGGTGGACGTGTAAACCCGTGGCCAGAAGGATGCCATCCTGCACGGAAACCGAGCGGTGGGAGAAAGAGGCAATCAGCAATTCATTCCACCCTGCAAGGATAAGGAGGAGGCCTTGAGGGAAAACAGGCCACATTCTTGCTTCCTTGATAATCATCCAATGCATGTATCATTATCCCATGTAGTACAAGCAGCACTGAAAATCTAGGGAGGTTAGGAATTAGCTCAAGACGACACAGCTAATTAGTGAAGAAACAAAGGATAAGACTGGGGTCTCCTGACTTATGGCTGTGCACATCCCCCACTGACTCTCAGGGGCAACCCAGAATGACAGCTTGAGGACAAGGGCTCTTTTCTTTTTTTTTTTTAAATCAGTCAACAAATATGGATTGAACATTTAGCAGATAATAGTCACTGTGTTAGCTGCCATGGTGGATAAAGCCAATATACCTTGCAGTCTCTGCCCCCAGGACCTGACAACCTAGTTTTATTTCTTTGGCATTGTCTAGTAACACCCAACACAGTATGTAGCTTTCAGTCAACACTCAGTGATTGCTCATTATCTAACAAGGATGAATGAGTGGACTGCTTCCCAATGCTCAGCAGATCTTCATGAAATTTCCCTGCTGGCTCGGTGACAAAGAGGAGATATGGCATATGTCAACGGACTGCACAGTGTCCCAGAAATAGGAGGCAAGGGAGAATATAGCACACGGGATCTTAAAATAGAAAGAGACCTTGGAATCTATCTAGTATAAGCTTGAGCAAAAATCTTTGGTTTCTTTATCTCACCTGTGAAATGGGAATATCTGTATTTGCCAATTTCATTACCTTAATGAAGCACGGCTTCAAATTATCCTCATTAAAAGTGATTTAACAGTCTTTGAAAATTAAGTGCAAATTATAAAGCCATGGTAAAATTTGCATGGAAAAAGAGTCCCGGTCCTCCATTAGCAATGTTTCATTTGGGAATGAAAGTTTTTGGGGAGGGCTATCCAAATGTAAGAGCCTGCAAATAAACATAACAAAGAACAACTCTGGATAGGGTTATCTTATCGTCAGCCAGCGTGGTACCCAGCTGGGATGGGTCGTAGCTCCATTGGTCACTCTTTTTAGGATCCCAACAGTAATTGCAAAATGGCAGCCCAGGTTATTGTCTCAAGAAAAAGGAAGTCAATATGCTTTACCTGCCCGGAGCAGAATGACCTGGTCTTCCAAAGTGAGATCAGAGAAGTGGGGAATACGTTTGGCCCATTCAACAAGGGTGAAAAGCTGCTTATCGGCAGCATGACATATGTTAGTAACAGGGTCATTCGTCTGAAAAAGGAACAAAGTACTGTGAGTGACAGGCTCTGGGACTCTAATATACATCCCATCTCCAGCCCCATCCAAGAATTGGGAGGTGGATGGAGATCTAAGACCACATACCGAGTTCTCCATGTTTATGTCACCATAGGATTCTGTCTTTGGTTCAACCGCAAGTTCGGCTTCTAGAATCCTCTCCACGGGCATGTCTTCATGGCCACCACTGGCACATTCCACCTCACTCTCCGCTCGCTCCCGGCTCCTCTGCCTTTCTTCTTGCACAGCTGACATGCAGCAGGACATGCTGAGGTTACTACAAGGCCCAGGAAAACTGCAGGAAACTCAGGTACCTACCTACACCTCAACTTCCTCATCTGTAAAATGAGGATCGCTATGGTCTTGAATCAGGGATATTGTAGTGTTGACAGATGAAACAAGGAAAGCAAAGCTATTTGCATATGCCTGTGCAGAACTAGGGGTTCCTTAGTCCATATTCTTTCCAATGTATTATGGTGACCATGCTAAGTTTGCATCTGAAGTTTTAATAAACTCCAATTCTACCCTTTTTTCTAATAAGCCACTATCTCTTTGCTATCCCTGCAGTCTCCTACATATCTTCCTTTACCTGCTGCCTCTAAAAAGCTGTGAGCATGAAATAGTTAAGCAGCAAGCCTATTCCTCTGTCAGATCCTATGCATCATCCTTGGCATTCACGTCCCATTAGGTCTGCCCCTCGTGCACCAGCCTGAACACAACATCACCTGATCTGACTTGTCAGGGAAGATCTTCAGGGAGCCAGCTGTGGGTATTTAGTAAGTGAAGGGGTGGAGGGATGTCACCTAGATGACATTTCAGAATCAGCGGCTGATTTTGGAGGTGGGGGAGGGTACCCAGGCAAAGGTGTAGGCTGGAATTATCTCAGCCTCCCCCAAACTTAGTTTTCATCAAGGCTCACTGCCAGCTCTCAGAACACTCTGGGTCTGCACTTTAGGATGTAAGATAGACTCCCTCCCACCTCCGCCTTCCCAATTCTGCCCTCTTCATTGGGAGAATAGTCTCTGTTGGGTTAGTTTCCATCCTCTAGAAGGCCGTGGTTTCCATCTTATTCCCAGCAGCAATAAGCAGAATTCAATATTAGAACACATTTTTTTTTATCCCAAGAGTCAAGAAAATTGCCCTGTAAGCAGATGACTAGCCTGAAACTCAGTGACAGCCACTCCACTAGCAAGCCCTACCTCCCAGCTTCTCTGCTTTCCTCCCCAGAGTCCACCTGCAAACACGCCTCCTACTCTCCGAGGAGGTAATGAGCCACGTGGCTGCAGAGTGGACTGAGCCAGGGGCTGGACACCTAGCTCGCCATGCAAGCAATGTTACTGGTCTCACCAGGTAGGTTGGAGAAGGCCACAACGGCAGAAACACAACTTATGCACCAAAGTCTAGTAGTGCTGTGCTGAAGAGCCTCAGGATGAGAATGGTATTGCGTGGTTGGGAGAGCAGCGGAGAAGGTGGGAAGGAAGGAGAAAGGAAGAAAGGAAAGAGAAAACAAGGCAGGCGGGGTGAGGAAGAGACGAAACAGAAGGAGGAGAGAACAGAGAAGAGAAAATAGGAGAGAGAAGAGCAAAAGACATGTAACTTGGAATCAAAGAAATCTTTCTCAAAATGTAGCTCTACCATTTACCTGCTAAATGACATTGAACATATTCCTTAGCCTATTAAGCCTCAGTTTCCATATCTGTAAAGCAGGGATTGTAGTACTTGACCTAAGTGGTTTTGCGGGGATTAATGAAATAATTATTAAAAATTCAATAAAAAATAGCTCTTTTTTCTCTGTCTCTTTTTACCCCCTTGGGCTTGTGTCTCCTTTTATGGCCTCTTTCCCACTCTCCTTGTTTTTCTTCCTCTTTCTGTTTCATCCTTACTTTGTGCTCACTCTGTCAGTCTTGATTCACTGACAACATATAGAAACTATAGTAGTATTTTTATTGGAACTAACGAATGAGCACCCATGTGCAGAGGAAAGTAAAACCCAGTGGATATCGAGCAGGAGGAGGGGAGGAGGAGATAGGCAAAAACCTACCTAAGGAGTACAGTGAACACTATCTGGGTGAAGGGCACACTCATAACCCTGACTCAAGCATAACAAAATCGATACATGCAACCCAAAACATTTGTACTCCTGTAATATTTTGAAATTTAAAAACAAATTTTTAAATATGTATTTTTATGTAGTAGGATTTACTGCTAAAGTTGAATGCTTCTTGTATTACTTTTTTCATAGGTAGGCTAATGGACTTCTATTTGTCTTGATTTTAAAAGTTGAGGGAGGCTGGGCATGGTGGCTCACGCCTGTGATCCCAGTGCTTTGGGAGGGCAAGGCAGGAGGATCGCTTGAGGCCAGGAGTTCAACATCAGCCTGGGCAATATAGCAAGACCCTATCTCAACAAAAAATAAAAAATATTAGCCAGGCATGGTGGCACATGCCTATAGTTCTAGCTACTCAGGAGGCTGAGTCAGGAGGATCATTGAGCTCAAGAGTTTGAGGCTGCAGTGACCTGTGATCACGCTACTGTACTCCAGCCTGGGCAGGGCCCTGTCTCGAAAGAAAGAAGAGAAGAGAAAAGAAAGAAAGAAAGAAAGAAAGAAAGAAAGAAAGAAAGAAAGAAAGAAAGAAAGAAAGGAGGGAGGGAGGGAGGGAGGGAGGGAGGGAAGGAAAGAAGGAAGGAAGGAAGGAAGAAAGGAAGGAAAGAAAGGAGGGAAGGAGGGAGGGAGGGAGGGAAGGAAGGAAGGAAGGAAGGAAGGAAGGAAGGAAGGAAGGAAGTAAGTCAATCCATCCGAGGGAACGCAAAGTTAAGTTTTGTTTGTGGTTCTCAATCAATTTTTTCTACAGACTAGTAACAAGGAAAATAACCTTCAAGCTTCTAAGGAAATAACCCCGGCTTCAGGGAACTAGATTATAATTTCAACTTTGCCATTAATTGAGCAAGCTTTTGCTATTCACTTTTCCTCTTTGTGCCATAAATCTCACTGTCATAAGTGAGGAGTCACACACCTGCTCCTGGAGGACATCTTCTGCTTGGCGGACGGTCTGAGCCACTCTGCTGCATACATCAGGGTACAGCTAAGGACTCTTGGTTGATCTAAAATCGTGCCAAACTCCTGCCTTATAACAGGATTCTATCCATTCATCCAACATATGTTTATTATGAATTTGTGACAATAGCCAAAATTTACAGAACTCTTTCTCTGTGTCACAAATTACACTCAACAACTTATATAGATTATATTTCGTTTAATCTTCACAATGACCTCTGAGTACTCTCAGCCACAGAGAAGCTAGGTCACCTGCCTGTGGCCACAGAGGTAGGCAGTGGCGGAGTCAGCATGCGAAGCCCCGGTGGCCGCCTCCCAAGCCCATCTCTAACCCCACTGTGCTGCCTCCAAGTGCTGGGCTCCCGTATTAACAAGGACCACCCAGGGCTCATAAGGATGCCAATGCTGCCCACAGACGGGCTCAGAGAGACTCCATTCTCTAGTCTTGAAACCACATACACATGGCCAGAAATCATGGAAATAGACTTCCTCAGAATTCCCGAGGTGGCCTGGGAGTCAGAGGGTCCCGGCCTGTATGAGGTCTGCCATTTGCTTGCTGTGTAAGCTTGGGCAGGTAAGTCCCTGCCTCTAAGAACCTCTGTCTCTTCTTTCAGGAAATGGATGCGTTACATCAGACAGCAGCAAACGTCCATTCCAGCTTTACCATTATGTATCCTAAAAGCTCAACAGGTCCTGGCCCCTGGTCCCAGACAGGTGAATTCTGAGCCCAGCTCCATTCCATCTCTGTCTATCTGTGTGATTCCTGTAGTCTCTCTCAGTTCTCTGCTCCAGGATATAATTATTCTTGTCTTCAAAAAAGTGGCCAAACAGAGCCCCAAATTCTGGAAATCAAGGCTAGAAATGAGGGTGGTGAAGGAAAGGTTGTCCAGGGGCCTTTTGAAAGAGGCCCCTCCTGCAGAGGGCTGAGGAACTGATTCACTTTTTCACCTTCTCTTTGGCAGGGTAAACGGTACAACCTCTTTAGAAATTTCTCTAAGAGCTCCCTTCCCCCTCCTTATTTTTACTCCTCAGCTTTTCATCACTCCTGTTTCTCCACATTCTTTTTAAGAACGTAGAGGCAAAAACTGGGTCCAATACTCTATTAACGTACCAGAACAATGTTAGATTTAAAAGAAGATCTGCCCAGTCTCTTAAAATGCACATTTTCCTGTTTTACTTACTCTTTCTTTTCTTTTCTTTCTTTTTAATGAAAGAGCCACACTGCCCACCATTTGGTCTGTCGACCACGCTGATCCTAACTGAGTGAGGGATACTCAGCCTGAGTTGTGCGAGGTAAACTAGACTAACTATAAAGAAGTAGAAATGACAGCTTCTCTAACTGAGGCCATTCACCTTCTTTCAACTCAATATCACGTGCTTAATGAAAATTCTTATTTTTCTAAGTCAACTTGAAACTTATCTATTCTGGGGGGGGGGGGGGAATATGACCCCTGCAGCCATTATGCTCTAGCTGATAGGAGACATAGTTGGTGGTCACTCATTTCGTATTTTGACAATCATGGTGTAGGAAACTACGAGAAGTATCAATTCTATCCTGATCGAAAGGAGACAGCCTTCACCAGCAGATATTTCACATCATGTGTTCCACTCTCTAACATCATTGATCCCCCTGCCATGGCAACTGCGGCACAGACACAAAGTAGCTACCCAGTTAATACTCAGCGAATGAATGAGTCATTTTTAGGAGCGCCTGCGTTTCTAAGACTTCTGATTTCAGCATTCAATGTAAACCATTCCTTCAACAATTTATTAAATGGTTATCGTGTACTGGTCACTGGTGATACAGCAGTGGAAAGAAGGCAGAAAAACCCCTGACTTTATGGATTCAGACAGAAAGCAAGATAAATAAATGTGAAAACCCTTGCCTTCATGGATACAGACAGTAAACAAGATAAATAAGCGTGTTAGATAGTGATAAATGCCGTAGAAAAGAGACAAGGAAAGGTTGGGGGCAGCTGATTCCATGTATACAGTGTAGCCAGGCAAGGCTTTACTGAAAAGGGGACAACTGAGTGGAGATCTGCAGGAAGAGAAGAAGTAAGTCATGCAGATACCTGGGAAGAAAGCATTCTAGACACACAGCAAGTGCAAAGGCCCTGAGATAGGAACATGCCTGGTGGGTTTGAGGACCAGCAAAGCAGCCAGGAAGGCTGAAGCAGAGACAAAGGGGCACCCAGACCATGTACAGCTTTGAAATCCTAACAAAGATTTTGCCTCTTTTCTGGGTGAGAAGGGTAGACATTGAAGGATTTGGGTGAGGGAACGGCTTTACCCAACCCACTTGGTCAAAGCCTCACTTGGCTGCTCTGCCAAGACGGCACTGTAGAAAGACAATGATGGATGCAGGGAGCATCTTAGGATGCTGTTTGGATTATTGCAAAAAATATAGGTGGCTTGGATGAGAGTGGTAGTATAAAAGTGGTGAAACATGGACAGATTCTGCACCTATTCTGAAGAAGAAACAAGATTTCCTCACCCACGGTATGCGGTGTGTGAAAGAAAGAGAGGATTCCAAGGTCTTTGGTCTGAGCAACTGAAAAATGGAACAGCCGTTCCCTGAGCTGCGGGAGACTGTGCGGGGGGGCAGGCTGGGCTGTGGGGCAGCTGTCAGGAGCTCAGATTTGAGTCTGTGGGTTCTGAGATTGATGTTAGATGTCGGAACAAGGGCCATCCTTGTTTCCTTCACTCCCTGGCAAGACAGGAGACGCGAGACCTGGGTCTGTCTACCCATCGCCTGCCTTTGGCACCTCGGGAAACTCCCCTCCCCTCTCTGAGCCTGTGTCCTCATCTGTAGGATGGTTACAGTTGATTAGGAGATTCTTAAGGGCCACCTCTATCTCAACCTGCTGAGATTCCAAGAATATTTCTTTTTCCTGTTGGTGGCATTCCCTCTTAGCAGGGGCACAAAGAACTTGTTCCGTCACCGGTCCTTTCAGTCTGACTCCCCCTCCTCACAGAAAAGAAATTCCTCAAGAATGAGAAGGCCACTGGAACTGACTGAACTCCTCATTCCTATCTCCTACAGAGGGGCAGGACCTCCTTGCTCTCAGTCTATTAAGATTCACCACTAACACCATGTACCTGCTTGAGTTCCCTAGTTAATTAACTGCCCACTTCAATTTATTTGTGTTAATGGAAAGACTTTTCCATCTTTTAAAGGAACAGAAAGTATTTTCAGATTTTTTTTTCTCTGACACTAGAATAGCGCAGCTAACCCACACTATAAAGTATGTACCTGTTTAAATGAGCAATGAACGAGAAGGCTAGGTCTGTCGGACCAGCGTAATGCCAATGATACCAAAAGAGGGTGGAATATAACAATATGAAAGAATTTATAGCACACCAAGGTTATAAAAGCCCCGCAAGTGAAATCAAATCTGCAGTTTTCCCCAGAGTGAGTTCTAGGATTGGAGGGGAGAAGTCAGCTCTATCCAAAGGTCAGGCTGACATTCCATTGGTAGAGCAGAACACAGGACCCTAAGACCTTGGCTCTGAGACTTGCTGCCTGGCAATTCGAAGAAAAGGGAGAGGGACCAATTTGAAGACCATCATCTGGGCTCCAGGGGAGGATGGGTGAACATGGAAGAGGAAGATGCCCTTTGCCCTCTTTGCCCTGGACATACACATTTCTGATGGCGACGGGACATTCAGTTGCAACACCTGAGAAATCCCGGTACACAAAGTCATCCTAACCTCTACTTCAAACTTCTCCTTCCCACACAGTCCAACCCAGCAGAGTTCTTTCCTATGCACCTGTCTCCCGTGGGGGACCTCACCTTCCCTCTTCATGCCCATGACAAGGCACTTCTGATAGCGACAGTACTGGCAGCGGTTGCGCTGACGCTTGTCAATGAGGCAGTCTTTATTATCCCGACACGTGTAGATGAGGTCTTTCCTTATGGTTCTCTTGAAGAACCCTTTGCAGCCTTCACAACTGTATACCCCGTAGTGCTTTCCTGGTTATAAGAAAAGAACATTCCATAGATTGTTCTTGTGTTTATTTGGATCTTCCATTCAAAAGAACCCCTTGGCTCTCCCCAGGGAAACAAGCACATCACCTGGGCACTGAGACAGAAAGCAAATAATGACTCGCAGAGCATGCAGGCTTGATCACAGGAACCAAACTAAGACAGAGTAAATATACTTTTCCTTGTGACTTCCCTCAATATTACTAATTCCACATAGCATTATTAGAACATTCTTGACCTAAGATTTTGCTTACATTTTCTTTTCAAGGCAATTCTTGGGTTTGGTTAAACAAATGCTCTGCCTCACTTTGAGATATTAGTGTACGTAATAAATAAAATTATGTATGCTGGTCATATATTACCTAGCAGGAAAAGAACCTCAGCTTAACTAATATTTCTCCATAATTGAGGCCCAAGATCATAGGAAACACACTTAAAATCATTATCCTTTACCATAAACTATGAACAGAATTCTGAGTTATAAAATTTTAAGTGTTATTGCCTGTTAAGGAAATAAATCGGTATATGATCTTTATATCATAATATGACACTGAATCTTGAGATATGACATAAAGATCTGATAGAAGGTGATTTCGCCTGATCATGAATAATCTAGTGTGTGTTTCATTGTCCTTCTTACCTGCTCCACACATCCAGTTCTCAATGACCCCAGGTAGGGGTGGCTCGTTTGTGTCAGGAGAGCCACCACGTCCATCCCTCATAGACATGACTAAGTCACAATACTCTTTCTAAGTAAAAATCTCAATACTGCACACCGGGCAGCTATGCTTGATTAATTGAAAGTGGAACTTGAAAAATATAAGAAATCATCCAAAACATATATACGTCTGATTCTCACATGTAGTATGTGATGCTGTTGAGTTACACACCTGCCGTGTTTTATTTACGTTCCCAGCATCCCAGCAGTTCACATTTCAGAAGAAGCCACCCTAAGGTGAAACGGTACTGGAGATGGCCTACCCAAAGAAAACTCCCTGCCTAATTAATTGACCACGCTAATTTACTGAACACACAGCAATGATAAACATGGGATTTTATCCTCGGCCCAAAAAACCTAATGCTCTCAGCTCTGAAATATTTGTCTTAGAGAAACATGGCACCAATTTGTCAACTGTGTGACACAGTCGTTTCTGTGGCTTTTCAATATATGAACAAGCCTCCCAGACTTTCAACTAAAATAACCAGAGCAGAGAGAAGGCTCTGTCAGCCTGTGGCCAGCGTTCTTCTATGGCGATGGCCAAGTCTGCACGATTTGGAAAGGATTTTTTGAGAGCAAACAAACCTTAGTCATATAGCTAAATAAGTTCCAGGCACCTGGGACTTTCAGTGGCATGACACTCTGTAGTGGCTTTGGTGACAATAAGAGGATGAGGAAATAGTCTTCAGCCGTCATGGGCAGCTGCAGAAAAGAAAAGAATCTCCCCATCTTCTCGTTCTTCAAATGATCAAATCAGAGATTCGAACATGTTCGACATTGGTAGGGAGGGAAATCGAGGGTGGGAGGGAAGGTTGGAGAAGAAGGGAAAGAAGTCAGGAAAGAAATAATTTTGGCAAAAACCAAAAAAAGATTTAAGATGAATTGGTGAAAACCCATTTGTTTCCGCCCACAAAAACATGTTCTAAACCTAGAATGTTGTAGAAGGAAATATGCTAAACTATTAAAGGGTTTATCTTTCTTGGGGACATTATGGGTAATTTCTTACTTTTTCTTGGTAGTTTTCTAGTTCTTCCAAATTTTCTACATGAGGATATTATTTTTATAGTTATTTATTTGGGACTTTTTATAATTAGAAAATAATTTTTTATAAAAACTCTAGCTTGAGATACTGATAATGACAGCAGCTTCTCTAACCCAGATACACATGCAATAGTGTGGCTCTGGAGTGGGGCTTCTGACATGCTTCCTGTAAATCTAATCCTCAAAACTAAAAACATACTTTCAATTCATCAAGATTGCAGGCTATGAACCCAGTGATGGAAATGTATAGACTGGGCCCCTAGCGGGACCATCCTAAGGGGCCATTTTTTTCTTTCACTGGGTACAAAGCATCCAGGTAGGCAAGGGAAGAACCCCTTCTCTGGGACCCTGTCCCCTGAGGCACATGGGAGAGCTGCCAGCTTTTGCATGTACCTGAGGATCTGTCCCCGCAGATGGCACAGATGTGTTTAACCAGAGATCCGGGGCTGGTGGACGGGTAGTTCATGTTTCCAATCCCGGGAAGCCCTGGTAAGGGTTTGATGTCCTCTGAACTGCTGACACTGTTGACCACATTCAGCTGCAAGAGAAAAAAAATACTATAAAGCACAGAGCCAGGGTAAACCCAATCCCTGAGGCCTAAAGCAATGAAAGCATACTTGAGAAAAAAAAAAAAAACAAAACAAGTTCTATTTCAAGAAGTAGTTTCCAAGTACAGAGTGTCTGAA
Source organism: Cheirogaleus medius (assembly GCA_008086735.1). Classification (NCBI taxonomy): domain Eukaryota; kingdom Metazoa; phylum Chordata; class Mammalia; order Primates; family Cheirogaleidae; genus Cheirogaleus; species Cheirogaleus medius. The sequence goes on from VBSM01000662.1 coordinate 3,378,072, forward strand.
GCTGCCTACCTGTGATATGAATTTAGGGGAGGGAGAAAAGTGGCTCAAGAGGAACAAAATGATTTCTAGAAGCCAAAACCTAAACCCAAAGTCACAATATACCTCCATTCTCTCTGCTTCTATTCATTTTACTCATGTGTTCTATTTGAGCTAGAAATCCATGCCGAACTACACACCTAGGACAATGTTAGCTGTGCATTTTTAAATTTGTATCACCTACCTACTGCCTATTCAGCAGTGTTCCTCAAGGAGCTAAGGCCCTCAGGCAAAAGACTTACACCCTAAGAGAGCCAAGCGAAAAATGCAAATCCATTCATCAGTCAATCAACAGATATTCCCCACCGGCTCACAGTGCCGGGCACTGTGCCAGGCTCTGGGGTAGAAAGGCAAAGAAAAATGCACACCCAGAAGGAGTTCACAGTAAAACGGAAGAGAAGGATATGTGCAGTGGTCATTTCTATGAGCCCACGGAAGACGCTAACCCAAATGCCTAACTTATTGCAGTAGCACCAAAAATTGGGTTAAAAAAAAACCCAGATCATGTTTTTGAGCTTGTTTGTAATGAACAGATTACCTTCCCTTGAAACTTCAAACTCTATAGAGCCAGAGACTGTGTGTGCCTTGTCTTCACAGTGCCCTCCCAGTGGGAGCACATAGTAGGGAGCTGGTAGATTTGAGTGGCTGTATGAGAGAAGCTCATATTGTCCTTGTCCTCATCCTTCATCACACGTTAACATCAGCCACCCATCACCACCCTGTGTCTCTCCGTGTTCTTGGTATGATTACTGAGAAGCTACTGCTAAGAGCTTTGTATTCACCAAAGAAAACAAGTTGAATAAATATAAACCAGTCATCCAATCAGTAATATTTCTGAGTGTCCATAGGTACAGAGCAACATTCTAGGCCCTGGGAAGGGAGACAAAAAGCCCAGAAGGTATATCTCTCTTTCCTCAAAAATGTACAATCTCATCGAGGCAGCAGAACATGCACAAAAATTAAGGACACTTACAAGCAAGTGCAAATAGAGATGGTGCGGTGTATGCATGCATTACTATCCAGTAGAGGCACCTGGTAAATCTCTGGGGGTTGAATGGAGGCCCCACCGACTTCCTATAGTCTGTCTGAATTTTGAATCACTTTGCCTAAACCAAGTGACTGTAATTCTCAAATGGAACCAAAGGTAGGATTTTCCTCTTTATCCAAGGCCTTTGGGACAGAAGGAATGATCAATAAAACATAAACTACAACAGAGCCTGAGTTAGGTTTCTTCTAAATTCACTAGCTTTTCAATTCACTAAGCAAATATTTATTGAGCACAGGAGGTGGACGAAGGCTCTGGGTTAAAACACTGTGAGACATTAAAAAAAAAAAAAAAAAAAAAAAAAAAAAAAAAAAAAAAAAAAAAAAAAAAAAAAGACACAGCCTTGAGTGCCTTGCCTTAAAATCAGAGTTACCAGGAATTTTAAAAAATTAATCTGCATAATGGATGAAGGTGCATATGTGATAGGAGAATTCTTTCCCCCATCCCCTTTTTTAAACAAGACCATCTGGAACTTGTATCCAGTATTTGGTTTTGTTTTGGTGTAGTAAAGTGGTTTTGAACCCTGGGAGCTGTGTGAAACGCCGCTGCCTGGGCCCCAGGCCTAGAGACTGGGATTCAGTGGGTCTGAGGTAGCGCCTTGGCTCTGTCGTTGCTTTAAGTTTACTAGATGCTACTGTGCAGCCAGGGTTAGGGACCAGCGACTGGGGTAGTGTGAATTCTGCCAGTGTGAGTTCTAGGCAGCAACTTTCCCAGTGCCTCAAGGAAACAGAGATTAGCACTCAGGTCTGCCCCATGAAACGGAAGAATTTTAGGTCAGATGACCCCACAGAGAGAACCTTCTAGCTGACATGGTTCTACCTCCAAATCCCCAGATGGATGAGAAAGGTCACGGGATAAGGAGGAGACCACCACCACCTGGAGCTCAGGAGGACCCCACCCCTCCTTCCCCTCCAGCAGGACCAATTCCACAGCCACCAGCCTGCAGCAATCACCAAAGAGTTACTGTCATTGCTACTGTCTATGGAAAGTCTGCTCACTGCTAATTAACCCTGTTAATCCTCACAACACCCCTGAGAGGTCTTCCTATTTTTCAGGTGAGGACGTTGAGCCTTAAAGTGATTTACTCATTTGTTCATTCAGAAATACTATAGAGATACAAAAAGGTAGAAGATGCAGGTACCGCCTCAAGGAACTGGCCATTATGAGATTAAAAATCAGTTGGGATAGTTTAGGAAGGAAAGATCACGCGCTATGGGGATCAGGGAAGACTTCCTCAAGGAGGTGGAATTTGAGCTGGGGCTCGACAGCCTTCAAAAATGGGTAGGATTTGCATGGGCCAGTGATGGGCCGAAGGCTTTGAGAGTAAAGACCTAGAGGGAAGCCCCAGTGTGTGGTGCAAACATGCCCATGGACGGATGCGGGGAAGGCTGAGAAGCGGGCTGCGGCGAGCCTGGAAGCTAGAATGCTTGCCTAGGAGAACGGATTTAGCTTGGGAGGCAGTAAGGAGCCACTAGAGGTTTGGAGCAGAGGAATATGGCCTGAAACTCTGCCCCAGTGAAGCCAGTGAGGCAGCAGCATCAGGAGAGACTAGCAGAGACACTCAGGGCTTTTGCACCTACCCAGGTACCAGGTTAGGTAACTTGCCAGGTCTAACTGGTTGGAGCTAGAACCCCAGACTCCTGGATCCCACGTCATCATTCCTCCTCCACCACGTCATCTGCCTTGAGTGACAGGAGAGCCTCAGTCCTTACCTGCCCTAGCAGCTTCCCACCCCACCTCCTTGGCCAGGAACCTCTGGAAGGGCAGGCTTGTTTGGGGGCACTTTGTCCCCACTCGGAGCCAACAGCCCCTCTCCAGCACACCTCCTCTTCATGAGTCCGGGTGGCAGTGGGAGGGAGTGGTTGGGACAGGTGGGCTGATGTTCTCTTCTCTGTCCATCTCTCTGGCTGGCTTGGGGTTTGGGCTCAGAGCAATGGCAGATAAGATCAAAGGCAGCCATCAGAGCATAAACCCATTAGCTATCTGGTCCTCAAGTCCCCCAACCCCAGCTGTCTTGTTCCATTAGAAGCAGCTCTGCTGAAATAAGCACTTAGAGGCGAGATTCATTAGGCAGCTCCTATCCACTGCTGCACGCAAGCCCGTGCTCCCTGAGTACAGGATAGAAACATACTCGCCTGCTGGCTTATCTTCCCTTTGCAGCCTCAGCCAGGGACTGGATGCTTTCTGGATGCTTCTGGAGCCATCACAGAATGTCAGGTCCTGCATTTCCAAGCTGTCTTCAGCCCAAAGCATTCACCAAAGGCCAGGCTGCAGACAGGTGCTCCTGTTCCAGGGTGCAGACCCCTTATGGCAGCACCCCTGTAATCTAGTTATGTTCTCTGTCATGAGAAATTATGAGCCTGGACCACTGACCTGGGTTCTGGTCTACACCTGCCACTTCCTCACTGTGCCACCTTAACCAGGTCACTTCACCTAGCAGAGACCCTGTTTCCTCATCTCCAGACTAGATCAGTGGTTTTCAAACCTCAAGTGTATGTATGGCAAGAGTCAGGGAATTTGAGGCTGCAAGAACCAGATCTGTTTTTATTTGACATGTATATTAGGCTTCCAAGTATGTTTTCATTGAAGAAAAGAATTTATGGCTTAATATTTTTTTAACCATCAGACTAGATAAACTTTAAGGTCAATTCTACCTCTAACATTTACAATTTTTATTAATTAAATATTCTCTATAAAAATGCAAACAGATTTGAGAGGATAATAATTCAGTTATCAATAAATACCTAAGTAGAAATTAGCAGAGATAGAACCCAGGCCAGGCAGCAGGTTCATGACGGGAGAAAGAGGTGGGAGATTCCAAAGACGTTAGAGCCTGTTTCAGAGTCCAGCCAGCGGGCATCACACTGACAAACACACAGCATCTCACACACACACACACACACACACACACGCACGCACATGCACGCGCATTCATAAAAATGAATTCACAAAAATTCATTTGACATTCATAAAAATCCCTGTAATCAGGGCAAGTATCTGTAACCCCACAACAGAGAAAAAGAAACTGAAACAAAAACAAGTTAAAGTGGCTTGCAAAAGGAGACACAGTCCCTGTCTCCATAGGGAACCAGCTCAGTTCTCTTTACCCCTCAAGATCAAAAATTCAACTTGTGCAAAAAGAGAAGCTCAAACAACCGAACAACAGAGCATGGGGTAGAGACCCTGCCTCCTGCTCCTGTCCCCTGTGCTCCATGCTCCGAGTCGTGCTTACCCAAGGCCCAGGTCACAAGAAGGAGATTCTGTCACAGGTCCCCTCACACCAGGTCCTGGGCAAGGAAGGCAGGATGCACAGGAATAATCTGCCCAGATTATTCAGGGTCCAACTCACCATGGCCTTTTGTCCGGTGTCATCTTGTTAATTGGGCAAAGTTTTGCCACCACGTGGTTCCAGAGCCCCAGCCCAGAACGCTGTTCCGAGGCTGCGGCTGCAGAGCTCCACCAGCACTTGGCAAGCTTAATATAGCTCCCCAAAGCCAAACTTGGCCTCGGCCTCTGCACACAGCCCAGTTGGCCAGGACCAAAGCTCCCAGCTGACCTTTCAACCCCAATCCCTCTGTACAGGCATACGGTCCAGGAATAGCGGCCCTGCTACTCACACGGCTGTCCAGATGAATTGACTGGCCAGGTTTGGCTCAGTCAGACTCAAGTGTGGTTGCTAAAAGCGGGCTTAGAGGGAGGGTGCCTTGCCCAATTCCTACCCACAAGCCCTGTCACTGTATCATCTCACCCTGTTTTATTTCCTCCTAGATAAAGTGATTGCTATTTGAAACTATCTTGTTTATTTCTTAAGTTTTTTCTGTCTTGCCTGCTACAGTGTCATTGTCACAAGAATAAGACTTTGGCCGCCTTATTCAGTGCTTATCCCTAAAACCTAGGACAGTATTAGGTAGTGCCCGATGCATAGTAGGTCCTCATAAATAGCTATGGGAATGAATGTTGATGCCCTTTGCAAAATTGTACTTTCATTCCAAGAACGTCAATGTATCTTTCTGTCCCTAACTACAGGCTTTCACTCACCTCCCCGGGATCTGTTCACAGGGAAGAAAGGGCATGATCCAACCCTATACACTATGAGGGCAGCTTTTCAGCACCTCTGCTGATTATATGGGTGGGCGTGGTATAAATGCATGTACACCACCCACCCTGTCCCCACTGCTCTGAGCAGTTTGACACTCTCACTGGGGTCAGGGAATATGTGATCGGGCAGTTCATAGGTCCCCTCTCTCTGTTCCCTTCAGGGTCTTCCCCTCCATCTATGACAGCACATACAACACCGCATTGCAATTTATCTGTGTGATGTGGCCACCTCCCCTACAAGATCCTGGGGAGCATTGATTATCCATCCTTTAGTCCTTGGCAGCCAAGCGGCTGGGGTCACTGGGGTCACCGTTGAAGTCAGCATACATCACAGCGCTAGGTGCTCACAGGGCTGAAGATCAGGAGACCAGGGTGCTGATTCTGGCTCTGTGGGGACTGGCTGCGTGAGCTTGGACAAATCATTCGGGATCCCTGAGTCTTGTTCCTTCATTTGTGGAATGAAGGATCCAGACAAGATGAATTATCCTCACCTGGGCAGGGGTGGGGCAGTTAGAGTCCCCTGTGGGACTCTGGCAACCTGCACAAGGACCAAAATATGGGATCGGGTAGAAATGTGCATTCTGAAAAAGATCCTACAGGTGAGAATCCCTAGACTAGAAATGGGGGTGGAAATGTGCACCAAATATGACCCACAGAAGTACTTTACTTGGCCCAGGGAGTGCTTTAAAAGTCTTTGAATCTGAATGGCTTCAAGGGAGCAGGACAGCTCCCCAGTCCCCACCTACCCTGCTGACTTAAACACACCCTCATTCACTCACCTGTGCCATCCCTACACTAGGGGACCTCAAGGCTATCTCCACATTGTCTAATCCACAGAGCAATCCACTTTTGAAGTCCTTACTGTAGGCTCTGATATTCTGTGGCTCCACATGACTTTGCTTGCAGACCCCTAGAATGTGAGGTGTCTCTGAAGAGACTCCAGGCATGGTCTCTGAAGTTCTCTCTGTAGTAGCAGAAAATGCTGACACAAGGGGACTCCTGCCTCTTCTTTAAAACTAAACTCAAAGGAGGCTTCAAGACTGTATTAATCAGTGTCCTCCAGAGAAGCAGAACCGGTAGAAGATATATGTGTGTGCACGCATGTGTGTTGATTTATTAAGAGAATGATTATAGGGAACTGTCTCACATGATTATGACAGCTGACAAGCCCCGAGACCCACGGGGAGAGGCAGCAAGCTGCAGACCCAGGAGAGCTGACGGCACAGCCCGAAGGCTGGCAGGCTCAAGTCCCAGGAGAAGCCAAAATTTCAGTTCAAGGTGGAAGACAGGAAAAAAATGAAGCCCTAATTCAAAGGCCAGGAATGTTCTCCTACTTAGGGGAGGATCAGCCCTTTTGCTCTACTCAGACCTTCAACTGACTGGATGAGGCCACCCACATTAGGGAGGGCACCTTGCTTTACTCTATTTAAATAGTCTACCTATTTAAATGTTAATCTCATCCAGAAACACTCAGAATAATGATTAACCAAATATATGGGCACCCACTGGCCCAGTCAAGTTGACATATAAAATTAACCATGATAAGGACCTACCGATTCTGCCGCTAGGTGTGCTGGTGGTCAGAGCAGTGGGGGCCCTGGCTGTTACATAAGGAGAGAGGAAGGTATAGTAGATGTGATTATTGCTCCTAATTCTTCACCCTTCCTAATTCTTCACATCCTTTTCATTGAGTCTTTGTAGTACCTCCCACTAGGATAAACACAACCTGTTTCCTTGACCCCTCACTGTTAGAACCTGCCATACAGTTTTCTTAGGCTGATGTAATATTTGTGGGCACGACATGAGCAGAGGCTTCACTGTGCTTTCCAGATTTTGTTTGGCCTTTGGAACTCCTGTGAGATACCATGAGAAAAGCATGCCCCAGTAGCTGCTGCCCCTTTAGACTGGGACACAAGGAGCCTGCCACCAAGTCCAGCTCACCCACCATCTAAAGCAGAGCTATCCTATCCTAATGCAAACTTGGGAGTGAGATGACAAGTGTTTGTTTTTGCAAATCATGGTGATTTGGGGATTGTTTGTTATGCAGCATTATTGCAGCAACAGTCAACCTACAAGAGAGGAAGGATGATGATCTTAGGGTGGCATTGCTAGAGGGAAGTAAAGACATCTGGTCATCCTGTAGGCTCGACAGAGCAGCAACCTAGTGTCTAGCATGTACACACATCTTCTCCATTATAGCAGAAAGCACTTGGAATTATGGTAAAGTTTTCTTCCTGACTTCCATTGTCTCAGAGACAGCATGTAGCACAGTCTGCCTTGTTCTAGATTTATCCATACGCCATACCTGCCTATTTCCCCTCTCAGTTGTCAGCTCCTGGAGAAGAAAGACCATGTCCTGATCATTTCTACAAGAGCACATGGCACTTCAATGACTCAATAAATACTCCTTATTGAATTTAGAAGAATGAAGGAGGCCCACCCCACTGATGACACAAATAGCCCTGAGAGATGTTGAAACCACAGCTGGAGCTGAACCATTAAAACCACAAGAGAGGCTTCCTTGTGGTCACAGTTTCCTGGACCACGAGAAGTCGTCAGATCACCAGGACTGCCCAGCCCGAGGACACACAGAATGAAGGCCCTGCCGGAGGAAAGTCTGCAGGGACAATCCCATCCCTTCAGCAAGCACACATTAAGCACCTGCTGAGTGCCAGGTCCGCTCCAGGAGCAGCCTGGGTGAAACCATTTAAGAAGGCTGGAAAGGCCTTGGAGAGGAAGGACACCTACCTGAGAGCTGGGTGGGGCAACCAAGTTAATCCCTGGAGGGGCTGCCAGCGCTCCTGAGGGTGGGCCCATGGCAGAGGTGATGACTCGATATGGAGACCCCAGCGCATTGAGGGGGGTCCCCACTGCACTCAGAGTCCGTGGGGCACTCACTGGGGTGTCCGTGTAGCTGGGGTGGCTGTCCATTGGCTTCCCTGTGGACAAGGCTGCTGATGGGCTCATGGACGTGGAGCCAGTGTGGCCGGGGGAGCCTGTAAGGAGAAGAAGAGTATAGCAGGTTGGGGAGGAACAAAAAGGGGACCTGTGGGGACACAGGCCCAGCCCTGCCCCTGCTTTTGTTTCCTGCATGCTCCTTTTAGCTACGCCTGCACACCCATGAACTCTGGGTTCTCACACCTACCGAGCTGTAGTATGAAGACACAAAAGGGACAGAGAGAGGAGAGGACCTGCTCTAGGACAGAAATCCCCACTGATGTTTTAGTTCTCTGGGACCCTACCTGGAAGCCACTCTGGGCTGAGTCAGATCCACAGCAAGTGCAGCAAGGGGCACAGCCCACAAATCCCCAGGCCTGGGCGACTGTGGCCTGGGCCAGCCAGACAAGGAAGGAGAGTCAATACCAAACCAAGGCACGGGGGTGGGGTGGAGTGAGGGGGTGCCCAGGCTGCTCCAGAATTCCCTGCCTCTAACTCATATTGCTCTGAGAACTGGAGCAGGGCTGAATGTGCAATGAACATTTATTAAGGTGCTGGGTGCTGGGGATTCGGAGCTAAGGAAAACACGGTTCCTGCTGTCGGGGGTCCCATCCCCTGATGATGACAGTGGCTGTTGTCACACAGATGGCTTCCTATATCTGTTAAAACTTTATGCCCACGAGGTTCTTTTCCTGCCCATTTCTATGCACAGGGATCATCATTACTCAGGGAAAGGCATGAAATGGCTGGGCATGGCTTTAAGTGAGGAAGGCAAGTGCAGACAGGCCTGCCAGAGACTGTTTCTGTCTCCAAGGATAAAACGTTGCAGCCACAGTGTCTGTGGAGCAGGTTCTGGGTGGATGGACACAACAGCAACATGGGCCGTGTGGTCATCTGGTCATCTTTCCTCAGATAAATTGAGCCCACATTCCCCTGCAGCCAGTAGCAAAGTCAAGTTGAAACAGAAGGAGGGTACCCTCCTGTCATCTTGGGAGCCCAGCATGGGACATTCTCTGCAGAGGAGAGGACCTGTAACTTCATGATCTGCAGCAAAGCAGAGACGAGAAAACACGGAAGGGCAGCCCAGCCTGGATCACTGCACTGGATCCCCGCACACCGGCTTGCACGAACAGATGCAAAGAAACCGTGTGCATGACAGCCGCACCCGGCTCAGCCATGGCATCCACGTTGTCCGCGTGGGTAGAGAGTGAGAGGATCAAGTGGTCAGTAAGCACGGCCTGCCGTAGAAGCTACCCGATTCTCAAATGCCTACTGGGAATCAGACACCAGGCCACGCAGATATGATACCGAGCGTAGTTAAGTCACGAGCCTGACTTTTTATGGCTCACTATTCATGCCACAAATATTGTTTGAGTGCCTACTACATGCAGGGGCCTTTGGGAGACATCAGTGGGTGCTAAGTGTAGCGTTCAGAGTAGGCTGCAGGGAGGCACTTGCTTCCTTCAAATTCTGGAGGAGAACAGGAAGTGTCAGAAACATAACTGGAAACTATTCCCTAATCATAAATATCCCACTGGAAAAATGTCACCGTGGAGTTTCTCTTGGAGCTCTTGCTAGCTTAGTTAAGGGCTACTTGTGGAAAGAAGCCACTCCCATATCCAAGGAAGCTGGGACCTTCTTGTCACTCTACCTATAGAGTTTCTGCCTCATAAACAGATAAATCCCAAGAACCCGCATCCTAAGCACCACAACTGAGGAGGATCCACGTGCCGTGAGCCCACAGCAGAGTGGCAAAGGGGTTAAAATGAACAAATCAGACATTTATTTTTTTGTCCCTGGTAGCATCAGACAATTTCCACACATTAACTCTTCATCCTGACGATAAGCCTATGAGGGTTATTTCAGCCTTTGGCAGATGAGGAACCTTAGGCCCCATCTCACCCCACGCTGCACCCAGTTCCAGGATGACCTGCCCCGGCCTCCATTGCCGAGGAAGCTCTTACTCATCCTTCAAAGTCTAACTCAAGTGTCACCTCCTCCAGGAAGCTTTCCCTGGCATTCCTGGTCTGGTTTGATGCCCTTTTCTGTTTTCTCATAGCTGTCTGTGCTTACTCATATCTTAGCACTTACTATACTGCATTACCATGTTTGTTTATTTCCCCGTCTCTTCCACTAAACAGAGAGGAAAAAACCACGTCCACTTTTGTTTCCCCATCCCTAGCAGGGGACCTGGCACTGCCTGGGTAGTAAGTGGCAGAGCCTAGATTCAAATTGTCAATCTGAAGCCCACGCTCTCGCCTGTGTTTGCTGTCAAGGACGGCAAAGATGATTTGGAGAACCATCTGCATCACAAGCACAAGATGACTCAATTATGAAGTGCTCTCGAGCTGAAAGTTCGTCTGAAGGAGAGGAGAGACGGCGGTGCTCAAGAACTCAAGCCAAGGAAGTCAAAAACCTTTCCAGACGGCCACTGATTGGAAAGAACAATGTTAGACTCTTCTGAGGCCCTGGAGGTGGTGGCATTTAAAGAGGCCAATGTTTACCTTGAGTCTACTACTGAGATAAAGTGTGACAGGTGAGTCGGGAGCCAGCCCTGGCCTGATGGGTGAGGACCCATGAATGCCACTGGGATGGCAGCTGTCCCTTCCCCACGGCCAAGCCACCTGAAGGAGATCGACTTTCCCTTCCAGCTTCTGCTTTCCAAAAACAGACCAAAGGGTCTCCCGCCACGCTCCTTTTCATCCTGCTTTAGATGGATCTCAGATAGACTGTGCCTTTTAATCCTGTATCCCAGGGTCTAGCCCAGTGCCTGACACCAGGCCTAGACCAATGGGACAGGCAAGAACAAGAGTTTGTTCATACATTCATCAGCCCAAGAGTTCCCAGGGTGTGGAACCTGTGCCATCAGGGACAAGGGACATTTTAGGTGGTGTGTAGGGAAACGCTATTAAAAAGACTTAGTTTTATATTTATGTTTTCTGTTTCCTTATGTTTATAGCAAGTGACTGGGCTCTCGTTTTTTTGTATAAAATGATCTTCCTCAAGATGGCTATCTAAGCTATTTATAAGAGTAAATAAAAAGTCTAAGGACAGAGGATACTGGATATATAAAATATCATGAAAATAGCATGCAAAGGAATGATGTTTAGGAAACATCAACCTGCACAAAAATATACAAATATGGACTTTGAAGAACTCACAAGTTGCTTCAAAAATAAAAAGAGATGACATGAAAGTGATTTGAAATTTAAAGTACATTGTTGTTACTAATATTAATAACAGTAAGGCAATTGCACTACCCAGTGCAGTGGTGACAACAATACGTTGTTGAGATAGAATGAGATCGCGAGCTAAAGTTTGGTTTTCAACAGCCTAAAAAGGTGGTTTGTTTCTGTTGAGTCAATGACCCAGAAGTGGTGGGCTATTTTACAACCACATTTTAAGAAATAAAATAGAATTCAAAAAGACAAATAACATCTTACCCAAATGCATTTTGGTTCTTCATCTCACACAATGACCCAGTAGCTCTTAGAAATAAATAGCTTTGCTTTTAGACAAGTTGGAAAACAATGGCTTTTATAACAAAAGTGTTTCCCAAGGGAAAATTAATTCATTCTCCCAAATAGACAGTAATGCTACCTGTCCATGACATTTTTGTCAGCCTCTCTCACTCTTTTTGCTCATAGCCACATGAAAACTACAGCCAGTACCAAAAGGCACCACAAGTTTTCCAGAAACCTGGTTATACCTTATTGCTTTGCCTTCCTCACCAAGCTTTCTGGTTAACCTATGAACAGGGACAGAAAAACTGACAGGTTTCCCTCCAACCGAGGAAGAGAGGGCAGGCTCCTGTTTGTAGGATGAGTGGCATTTGCTGCAAATTGATCTGGGGTTGACTCTGTCTGGCCCTCAGCCCAGGGTAAGTCTAGTCCAAATCTGAAGTCAAGTTTTTCTCAAAGGCTCCCCCTTGGTCCCTGCTATAGTTTGAATGCATGTGTCCCTCCAAAATTCATGTTGGAACTTAAACCCCAAGGTGATGGTATTAAGAAGTAGGGCCTTTGGGAGGTGAGCAGGCCACGAGGGCTCCAGCCTTAAGAACAGGACTAATGCTCTTATAAAAGAGGCCTCAGAGAACTGCCTGGCCCTTCCATCTCCTCGCATGTGAGGACACAGCGCTTGTCCCTTCTTTGCCCCTTCCGTCATGCGAGGACTTAGTTAGCGGTGCCATCCTGGAAGCAGAGAGCAGCCCTCCCCAGACACCCAATCTCTTGGTGCTTTGATCCTGGACTTCCCAGCTTCCAGGACAGTGCGAAATAAATTTCCATTATTTATAAATTACCTAGCTGAGGTATTACAGCAGCAGGAACAGGCTGAGACCGTTTCTCAGCCCAATCGCCGTGCGGAGGGACCCTGGCCTCTGCATCCCATCCACCTCCCCAACACCCCAACCTGCCCTCTCCTCCCTGACCCTGCACCCTCTTGATCTTCTAGCCACTCAAACCATGCCCACTGCCCAGATGCGTGGAAAATGCACAAATTCTGTACTCTGCAGAGTTCATTCTCTTTGCTCAGGCAATGATTTTATTAAAAATGACATATTTAATGGAAAAGACTTGGTGGAGTTTCTCAGGAGGGTCCCCTCTTTCCTGGCAACATACCCAAGAATAGTGTATCATATTCCTGGGCCTCATTCCCCCTGGAAGGAGTTGCACTTGGTGATCTCCAAGATCCCTCCCGGCTCTCCTGTTTCATGAGCATTGGGTAGGACGTGGCTCCCTGGCATTGAAAAGAAAGAAGTATAGGGGGTAGTCTAGAACAATCTGAGTCTGGACCACTTGCTGAGGGGACTCTGTCGTCACTGACTGGACCTTTTTAGACCTTGACGGTGTTTGGTCTTCTGAATTGCAATTTCAGATGCTGAGAGTGTCACCAGGAGCTAACACTGTGCAGGGAATCTGTAGAGTGCATGACTCTATGAGTTCTAAAGTCCCTGTGTGTGCTGTGGGACCACGGCTTCAGGGGTGCAGTGCTCTGGAGAAGACAAGAACTCTGAAGCCAGAAAGTCCTAGAATAGACTGAAGGCTCCACCACTTTCCAGCCATGTAAACTTGAGCAAGGAACATGACCTCTCTAAACTGCAGTTTCCTCAGCCATAAATCGAGACAAACACACCCACCTCAGAGGACTGCCAAGAGTGCCTGAGACCATGAAGTCCATTAATTTTTTGTTAATTAATGTATATAACTAGATGTAGAGTTTATCAACAGGAATCATTGGCATAAGAAATCAGTGTCACTGATGTTTACCAGAACCAAAATCTCTAAACAACAAATTGCGTGTGTGAGTGTGTACTCGTGCACGTGTGTGCATGCGTGACAGAGAGAGGGAGAGAGAAAGAGGACAGAAAAGCCTGGGTACTTAGAACTACAGAATTCTTACCAAGGTAAGGAAGTTGCTTAGCAACCTCATCCTCAGCCAATAAAAGTAAAATGTCAAGGATGCCGCTTTTCTGACTGGCCAGACAAGGGAGCAAATGGCTTGGCGTTTCCACCCCTTTGCTGCTGTGCCAGGCAGGGTGGAGAGTTTGCTCTCCCATTAGCAACCTCTTCAGGATGGAATGGAAACTCGTAATGAATCATTGATTATGGCTAATGCCCACCCAGGGGGAAAGGGACAGAGCTAAAGACTTGCTATGTCTCAGAGTCAGGAGTCTCCATTTGAAGTCAAGGGCGCAGCATGGGGCCCTGTCCCACTCTGATCTCTCCCACGGTGGACAATGGCCACCAAAGAGCCTCCTTTCTCCAGTGGAGGGATATGGTGCATAAGCCTAACAATCGTTGAATGTTCAGACACTTGGCTTGTTCTTCTTTGTCTAAGGGAAACTCACTCTCGCATCCTTTCCCTGCTTGGCTCTGGACGCACAGACAGGCTGCTGAGTGAGGTCAGCAGGAGATGCCCTACAAAGGCACTTTAATTGACACTAATGTCATTTCCTCTGCCGAGTGACAACAATAACAATAGCTAATGTTTATCAAGCAATTGCCATAAGCCAGACATGGTTCTAAACATTTTACATAGACAGGTTGAACATCCCTAAAACCAAAAATCCCAAATCTAAAATGCTCCAAAATCCAAAACTTTTTGAGCACCAACAAGACTCTCAAAAGAAATGCTCATTGGAGCATTTCGGACTTTTGGATTAGGGATGCTCAACCAGTAAGCACATAATGCTAATATTCCAAAATTGAAAAAATTCAAAATCTGAAACACTTCTGGTCCCAAGCATTTGGGATAAGGGATCCTCAACTTGTATGTAATAGCTGATGTTTATTACACACCTCCCATTTGCCAACCACTCTTCCAAGATTGCATGCATCATCTCATTTAATAATCTCAAGGATCCTTGGAGGTAAGGTACAATTATTATCGCCATCCCCATCCAGCTGACAGGCAAGAGAAGCCCCAGGGAAGCTGAGCAAACTGCCTGAGATCACCTGGCTGGTCAGGAGCAGGGCCAGGCTCCAAATCCAGGCAGTCTTGTGCCAGGGCTGCTGTGCTTAACCCCTACACAGTGCTTGCCACTTGCTGGGGTAGAAGGCGGAGGATCCCAGATAAGCCCCAAATGGGGGATTATGTGTAAGAAAAACTAAGATATTCAATGGTTACCCTATGCTCTTCACAGCTTGCTTATGGATCATAATGCATTTGTTTAAGCACACTTAATTATGGCAAATGAATAACATGACTAAGGGGTAGGGGGCAAGGGGCCAGCCCCTCGAAGGTGCTAATAAAAGAAAGGTTAAAATCTTTTTCCAGGTGTACACTACTTGATTTTTTTTGTTGTTGTTTTTGAGATAGAGTCTCACTCTGTTGCCCTGGCTAGAGTGCCGTGGCGTCAGCCTAGCTCACAGTAACCTCAGACTCCTGGGCTCGAGCAATCCTTCTGCCTCAGCCTCCCGAGTAGCTGGGACTACAGGTATGGGCCACCATGCCCGGCTAATTTTTTCTATATATTTTTAGTTGTCCAGCTAATTTCTTTCTATTTTTAGTAGAGACAAGGTCTCGCTCTTGTTCAGGCTGGTCTCGAACTCCTGAGCTCAAATGATCCTTCCACCTCGGCCTCCCAGAGTGTTAGGATTACAGGCATGAGCCACCAGGCCCAGCCTCCACTTGATTTTAATACGTGGAACCCGATTTTACACTCTGGGGTAGGGGCTGGCAAGCTTTTCTCTACAGGGCCAGACTGGTAAACATTTCAGTCTTTGCTAGCTCTACGGTCTCTGCAACAACGACACACAATATCCGTTGTAGTGTGAAAGCAGACACAGCCAATGCATAAACTAATGTACACGGATGTGGCTGTGTTCCAGTAAGCTCACCGACCCGGGGGGATCATTCTGGGGAGGTTTTATGACCATCTCTGATTGCTTTACAGCTAGCAGTGGTTCCCAGCACTCCAGCTCCACACTGCTCTTCCTCCGGCTTCCCTGTCCCAGAGCTGAATTGTCACAGCTGGACAGAGGAGCCTGCAGATCTTCTGGTCTCACCCCTCGGTTACAGGCGAGGACACTTGGAAAGTAGGTGTGGCCTGCCCAGGACCCATGGCTGTTTGTGATCTTCAAACTGGGTTCCCCTTGGAGCCACCTGGGGTGGCAGGAAGAGGGAGCTCAGCCAGAGAGTCTGCCCCCACCCTTGGGTAACATAGCTTAATGCTGCTGCCCACACGGGGTAAGGGCTAACCTTCCACAATGTAAGGGTTAAATAAAATAAAGCCTGGGATATTGTAAATACAATAAAAGTTCCCTTTTCCCATAGAAAACTTGGAGAGTATGGTACTAAATTCAGCTAGAATTTTGCATGAACGTTTTTCTTAGAGGAGGTATGCCTGTTCTTACTGTGTCAGACTGCACGCTATGAGATGCTGACAGGGTACAGTAAGGAAGATATGAATTCTGCCTCGGAAAGAGCCCGAGTTTCAGAAAATTATGTTTTCACAAATCATTCCAGGGCAGGCTCTCATGACATCAGGCAGAAAGGAAGCCATGATCTTTCTATAATATTCCAGAGACCCTTGAAGGAGTCCTTGACATTGAGGAGTCCTGACCCTTCTCAGTATCCTCAACTGCAAACTGAACAGCCTGGAGTCCCTTGCCCCCATTTTTCAGCCACTGTAACTGGATAGGGGATGGAGGCGGCAGGAGTTTCTAGTTTGAAGATCCATCTCAAACTCCTGGTGGGTCTTCTGAATTAACATCGAAACTTACAAAATGGAAAGGTCTGTGATCTCTAGTTCAAAAATCATTTACAAGAGTCAGAGGAATGGCAAGCAAAATGCTTAATAAGTACTTTGGGATGGTTGCCGAGGTTTCATTTCTGTGACTCAACATCTCCTTTGTTCCTCCTGTTCATTTTACTGGTCACTGGCGTCCTGAGGAAGCAGTCTTTTGGAAAGGTTCAGGCTCATAGTATTGTGTTTTCTCAGCCCCGGCAAAGTGGAGAACAGAGCAGAAGTTAGAGAGCAGGTGAAGAATATCCTAGACTGATGGGGAATGCCGTCCATCAGTCATTCAGCACGCACTGGCTTAGCACCTGGCTTTCGCAAGGGCTGTGCAGGACACCAAGAACATAAAGATTATCCCTACCCTGAATGTTTAAACTAGTTACAAGTTCTGAAGCCTTCAAGACATTTGGAGACTAATTATTTCTGGAAATTTTTCTGGGGGTTGAGTTTAAGTGAATGGATACAAAGAATGTAGGTATTTAGAACCCAAGACAAAAAATGCTATCTTTATTACCCAATGGTAACATTGCACTAGGAATATAGTTCACTATATATTTTTTTTAATTTCAGCATATTATGGGAGTACAAATATTATGGTTATGTATATT
>VBSM01000662.1:3395137-3414105 GCA_008086735.1 Cheirogaleus medius
CCACTCATGTATTGATGGGCACCTGGGTTGTTTCCACAACTTTGCTATTGTGAATAGTTCACTATATTTTAAGACGACCACAGTCCTTAGAAGAAAGTCCATAGTTAGAGTGAGGGAGAGCCTATCTGAACAAGCTGTCCAGAGAGAGAAAGGGACAAAGTCATGGATTCAAGAGCTGAGAGTGAGTGAACAAAATTGGGGTTCAAGGACTTCAGGAACAAGAGGCAAACTGGGAGCATTCTCAGCAAATGCTTCAAACACGTACTGGCATTTATCTTTGCAGAATGACCAGTACATGGTGTACCAGTGTGAGGAACTGACTTAAAGGGACAGATAGCAGCTCCTTGTTAGTAGGATCCCCTGGAGCCTCTCATTTGTTAGGGATGGCATAATATCCATCTGTGCCAGCAAGGTTTATAATTTGGCTGGGTGGCAAAGGTGGTGTGCAAGCAAAAATGCCATTAATTACATGCAGAAAGGTTGACGGAAATTGTTTTAGACTGGACTCAGATTCTAGATCTATCATAATACTTCATAGCAAGCCCTTGAAAGGGCCACTTTACCATTCTGAACCTCAGTTTCCTAATCTGTCTAATGGAATAATTCCTGCCTTACAGACTATTCTGAGTCAGTTTGAAGCTTGAATGAAATAGACAGTGGCCTCCAGGAAGGACTACTCTATCTGTATTGCTCAGCACAGGGCCTGGCACATAATAGGTGCTCAATAAATTATTTTTTTACTGAACCAATAATTGATATGGAAATAATAGCATATATTTATAAAGAGTTTTATGAATATGAGACATTATGAAGTGAATGGAAAAAGGTTGGACCCAGGAGCCAGAAGACCTGCTATTTTTATCCTGTGTGGCCTTAAGAAAGTCTCACAACCTCTCTGAGATTGTTTCCTCTTCTCAAATAAAATGAGGCAGTTCTTCAAGTCCTAAAAGTCTGATTTCTAAACAAAAATAGTGTGGTCTTATTAATCTGTGACATAATTAATTTGGACTGGCTAAATTGGTCATAGTATAAACTAATTTGTATTTGCTCATTCACAAAATAATAGGGAAAAAAGGGTTTGTTAAGCAAATAAGATGGTAGGAGAAGTGTTGAGCCTATTTAAGATACATCTGTTTTCAAGCAATTTAAAAAGCATAGTAGGAACATCATTAGCATATTAACGGGGTGTTAATTACAAAGAGTCTTTTAAAGCAGGTTTTATAAAATCCCCACTTAGTAACCATTAGCTTGTGGTACTTGAAACACAAACTATTCACGTGTGTTACTTAGAAGTAATAAAATTGTAATTTAAAAGTAATCTGCCAACTTGTCATGAATTTAGACTGATTTTTCTCTCAATTGATCCAAATGAGTGAGGTTTTGCTATAATTATACATAATGCTGGTGATAATGAGGCTGATTATCAATCTTTCCCTGCTTTTCACTACCTCCATCATTACAGATTTTAGGGGAGGGAGCGGGGTGGGAGGGAGATGGGAGGAAGGGGGAGGGGAGGGAGGAGAGGGAGAGAGATGAAGAGTTGCCACTCTCCCCTCCCCCCTCCTTCAAGCAGTAGACGAACGACCCCCAGCCCCCAGCCTGAACAGCCCGTCAGACCCTCCTTTGGGGGCTGCATGAATCCAGGTGGAGCCCCGGTGCGGCTCAGAAGGCCGGCCAGCCGGAGAGACCCCGGGCTGCGTGCAGTGCGGCGGCCGCCCACCAGCTAATGCATCTTTGCATCCTCACGTCCTCGCCGAGAGGCGGTGGGGGCTGAGCCTCCGGGGCGGGAGGAGCTTCTCTTCTACAAGCTCTCGGCTCTCAGCTCCCCGCTCTCCACGCGTTCCTAGGTTTTCCCCATTGAGAAAGCCAGAGAGGGCTTTGGTAGCAGAGGCAGCTTCCCAACAAAAGATGCAGCTTCTACCTCGGCCCGCACTCATTGGGAATTGAATGTCTAACACCTTGTTTTCCACATCTGTTAAAATGCAGAGCTTTGCACCAGTAGGACAAGTATAAATTACCTTCCTGTTTGATCTCATGGTGCTTGCGCAGCCCAAAGGTTTATGTGAAAGTGTTTTTTTTTGTTGTTTTTTTTTTTTTTTTAGACAGAGTCTCACTCTGTTGCCCAGGCTAGAGTGAGTGCCGTGGCATCAGCCTCGCTCACAGCAACCTCAAACTCCTGGGCTCAAGCAATCCTTCTGCCTCAGCCTCCCGAGTAGCTGGGACTACAGGCATGCGCCACCATGCCCGGCTAATTTTTTCTATATATTTTTAGTTGGCCAATTAATTTCTATTTTTAGTAGAGACGGGGTCTCGCTCTTGCTCAGGCTGGTTTCGAACTCCTGACGTTGAGCGATCCGCCCGCCTCGGCCTCCCAGAGTGCTAGGATTACAGGCGTGAGCCACCGCGCCCGGCCTGAAAGTGCTTTTGAAAATGCTGAGAATAATTCAAATATAAGAAATGCATATTAGCTAATCCCTGGTGTCTGAGGGGCTCTTGTGTGGAAGGAGGAGACGGAAGATGGGGCTGGGCTGGGAGCCCTGAGGAAGGGACCCGGAGCTGGGGTTTGAACTGTGCGGGGCCAGAATCAGCATGAGGTGTCCTAGTCAGAAAGGCCCTCAGTCAAAATCCTGAGAGAAGCCAAGAGTCGGGTCTGGAAGGGGCCAAGGGCCGCCCCAGGTAACTGCTGTAAGAATTTGCAGAGTTGTACATTATCGTATATGGTGGGGCTGGAATTAAAATCCAGACCTGCTACTTTTCCCGGGATTCAAATGTCACTTGTATGGTTTACTAGCCCTGTTCCCTTTGGCAAATTATTTAATTTCTCCAGTTTTTGCATCTGTAGGATGATATAATAGAAGTACCAACCTTCAAGTGGTGTTGTTGGCATGAAATGAGTTAATACAGATTTGTACCCCTTATCCAAAATGCTTGGTATCAAAGGTGTTTCAGATTTGGGATTTTTTCAGATTTTGGAATATTCGAATTATACTTATCAGTTGGGCATCTCCTGTCTGGAAATCCAAAATCCGAAATGCTCTAATGAGCTTTTCCTTTGAGCTTCATGTCAGCACTCAAGAAGTTCTGGATTTTGGAGCATTTCAGATTTCAGGTTCTCAGATTAGGGATGCTCAGCCTGTATTTTCACTCTTTCGTGAGGATCACTAAGCCAGGGTTGAGTCAATCTCATGAGAGCCACCAAAACCCAGGCATTCTAGAAAATAAACTTCCATTCCCTGGGCCTCTGTGTCTCCGCTTTCAAATAAGAGGAGAAAATACCAGTTTCCTCTGGGAGCCCCTGGCATGCCAGCCACCCAACGCTGGTGCCTAAATTCCCTGCAGATGCAGAAGCCACATAATGAGGGGAAGGAAGAGGTGGAGCATTTGGATTCCTCTTTGCACAATTTCTTCCCCCAGTTGCTATTCAGCTCTCTATCTCTTGGTAAGATTGTAAATGTTTCAGAAAATAGTTTATACTAATTATGTTCCTTCCTAAATCTTGTAAACAGTTACTCCTTCCTACATGAAGCCAAACCATTTACAACCAGTTAGCCACCCACATATCTGTGGAGGGGAAAAATATGTTCTAGCATATGCACATATGTGCACACACACATGCGAGCACCTCCAACTCAGCCAATCCTCTATGGCTATCCTCAGGTGAAAGAGGGAATATTCTACACGAATGGTCAGGGTCAATTAGGCAGGACTCTTACAAATCAGTAGGTCCCCAGGAGAAACCACCAATTAATTCTCCAGAGGTCACTGTTGCTCCTCAGTGGCTCTTAAACCACCCTGCGGTGTATCCTCAATGGTTAGCCTTTGTGTCTGCAGCCACCCTTCAGTGCTGGGGCTGGATTTCTAAGGCTGGATTGGGGCTCCAGAAACCCCTCCAGGGGCTGTGCTGCTCACCTCAACTTCACAGGGAAAGTGTGTCACTCACAGAAGCCATGAGAGGCAGCTCGGCAGAGCATGAACTCTGGAGCCAGACTGCCTGGGTTCAAGTTCTCGGCTGTGCCATTTTCTAGCTCTGAGACCTCAAACGAGCTGTTTCACCTCTTAATGCCTCAGTTTCTGCATCTAGAAAGGGAATATGATAACGATGATAATAGTACTTACTCAGAGGGTTGTTATGAGGATTAAGTGAGTTGACACTGGTAAAGTGCTCACAATGGTAGCTGGCATTAGTGTCAGTGTGCTTGTTAAATGAGATGAGAGAAGTCCTCTCCTCCCTGATCTGCTCCTCACCCTGAGGATTACTGCACAATTGGATGAGGGGATTACAGGCTTTGTTTTGCTATCTTCTAAGAGGCAGCAACTGTCTCATCCCAGGAAAACAAATCTCTTACTGAGCAGCTGGCAAAGCCAGGACTCAGCAGAGAAGAAGAAGAGAAGGATCCTCTCATTGTTGCATGGCAGGGCCTGGAGCTGGGACACTGGGCGCCTTTGTGTGGCCACTGCCACCAGGTGGTCACCACCCTTTCCCCAGTTGGACCAGTCTTGCATTCACTGATCAGATGATGCTCTGATGTCTGGCAAGCACAGCCCCAGACACAAATCCCAGGAGTTATTTCCCAAGGGTGACATTGCTTCCCTAGAGATTCTCACACAAATCACAGGAGCCCTCTGTAGTTCCATTTGCTAACATGTAAATGGGCAGGGGGTGATACACCAAATCATTTAATAAGTGCAACACAACTTGCAGCGTTCGGACAAAGGCAGTTGGAGGCCGTTGGTGATGTCCATTCTAATCCTCCGATTTCCCCTGTGCCTGCCGCTGGGTCCTCCTGCATCCCTCCCTCCCTCGTCACTGCAAGTTCTCAGACAGACCTCTCTGCAGAGGGGTGGAATCCTTTGGCTCACAGTTAGGTCTCTTTACCAGCACGTGCAAGCAAAATGGAAATCATTAGCAGAACTAAACACGATGATTGTTCTCCTCCCTCAGAAATGCAAGGAAAAGTGGCATGAGAGGGAGACGTTTAAACAACCTCCATGACTCCCCTCCAGTCCCCCATGTTATATTGAACTATTTTCTTCCATGGCTGGAAGGAAACCATTGTGTTTCCTTCCATCTGAAACCTAATTACACTAAATACCAGAGCCCCCACAATTGTGAAAGTCTGAGCCAGTAAAATATGTGGGTCTTTGTGGATTTAATTTTATCTTCCCAGATTTCCAATTCATTATTCTACAGAAATATCTGATTTTTTAATTAATTTGCATGTCAGTACTAAACAAAAGGGAGGGAATGTAAATATTAACTTGTATTAGGCACCGTGTATATGGACTGCACTATAGCATCTGTTTTCTCATGTGCTAGCTCGTTTATTTCTCACACTTCAAGGCTGAGATGAGATTATGAATCCCATTTTCGAGAGAAAGATAATGAGGCTCAGAGAGGTTCACTGGCTTGCCTAAGGTCACACAGCTAGTAAGTAAAAAACTGGGACTCAAACTCAGCACACTGTCTCTCCCTGCCTCCTCTCCACCCACACTGTTTTCACTATATCAGATTAAAGCAATACTATTATAAGTCCAAGTCAGAGACTTTTCTGGAAGTGCTCTGCAATTCAGCCCCACGTAAACTAGGACTAGTCCCTGCCTCCCTTTAGGCCTCAGTTTATACATCTATAAAATGGGAGGTCTAAGATGCTCTTTAAGGTCCCTTAGGCTGCTAACATTCCAAGATTCCAGCAAGCAGCCCCCAGTGAATTTTAGACTAGACCTTCTTTCTCCAGTTTTTACTTTAGCTCTCTCCTTAAATCTTTCTACCTTCAACCCTTTTATTCACCCCTACTGTCTCCAAGGGTCTCTTTGGCATTAATGAAGCCATAATGTCACAGACCTTGGGCGTCCTGAGAATCTGGTTGAGGATAAGCATGTTTCCCTAACAACTGAACTAAGATATTAAGGAAAAAGCAATTCTCAGCTCTGAATGGGACTGAGATGGGAGTTTGAGGATTTTCACATCCAGGGCCCAACCATAAACTGGAGATCAAATGCCCAGGTCACGGCACTGGCCACCACTCTCACTCGGTCATCAGACTGGCCCGAATAACTTGAACATTATCTCTGGAATATTTCCATGGCCCCCTACCCGCGGGTGCAAGTACAACCTCCTCCTGCCTTCCACATTACACACATGGCGCAGTGTTATAATGTGTCCGTTTAACAAGCCTGCCCCCAGTCCAAAAGGCAGAGACTGTGTCTCATTCCTATTTGCACTCCCAGTGCCTAACACCATGCTTGGCTCACGTAAACCACCCAGTGGACCCAGAATGCGTGAGCAGCTCCCTGGTCTAACGCCTCCTGGGCAGGCATCCCTTCCACTTCGCAGCGCTCCACCATGCCCCACAGAGGTTCTGCCGGGCCAAGGAGGCTTGCTTTACCCCCAAGCATTCAGAGGTATTGGCTAGCTGTCCACAGAGGAGGTCAGGGGAGCAGGGGCTTTTCAGTTCTCAAGACCTTACAAGAATTTCTGCTTTGTCTCGCCTGCCAGAATACCCGCTTGGTTCCCAAGAACATAAGCTACATGCCACCAACTGACAAGCGAGAGGCCAGTTGGTCAGCTGTTAGTTCCATTTACTCCGAGCTGGGCAGCTGTGCTGTTTCTGTCACCGAACAGAGGGACCCCTGGGATGGAAGTGCCTGGGCGTTAAGGCAGCCCATGGACCCAGGCTCAGGGAGCTTCCGTGAAGTGTGACCCACCGGGCTGCCTTGCCCGTGCAGCAGCTTGGATCTTCAGTTTGCCAATTCTCTAAGACCCCAGACACCCCCCCCACACACACACACACACCAGATCTCGACCCCCCAGAGTGGGAAGTGACTGCAGGACCCTTGCAAGAGAATGGGGGCAGCAGCAGGGGAGGAGAGAGGAGGCTATTAGCAAATCAAAAGGGAAGAAAACAGAGAAAGGAAAGCGCTGAAGCAAATTAAAGCACTATGTTTTCTTTTTTAAAATCCAATTATAGGGAAATCTGCTTTTGAGTAAAACAATCATGCCCTCGTTGCAAAGTATCCCAGGAACCCTTAACATAGGCAAAACCTTTTTAATCACATTTTTTTCTCATTACAAGTTGGATAATGGGAATATCATAGTAATTTCCCTTTAACTCTTCCACTTTTCACACCCACACAAACACATTGGGTTGTAACAATGCTCTTATTCTATCTTTGTCTCAGACACGTTCTCAAGCATATTGGTTTAGAAAGACACTCTCCTTAGAATATCCCCATATCCTCATTCTGATGTGCAAGCATATCCTCACCTACGGACCCTTCTCTCTCTCTCTCTCTCTCTCTCTCTCTCTCTCTCTCGTGCACTTAAGCACACACGCACTATATGTGCACATAAACGTATGTCCTCCTGATTCAGTACCAATCCAGTTATGGGTGTTTCCCGGTTTCCCTTGGTCTCTCCCTACACGTCCACCCCGTGAAGCCCAAGTGAGATACTTACCGCCAAAGCCTGCGGGAAACTTCATGAAGTGAGAATAATTTCCATACATGTTTACTCCTCAGTTCATGTCCCTCTCTCCCGTGCGTCTTCCAAATGTTCTGGCCTCTCCTGGCTCCCAGGCAGCGCCGGGCTTCCTTCAACTTGGGCTAACAAGAGTGGTCATCGCTTCCTAGCGGCCCGGGGAGCGCAGGCTGGGCCAGCCCTCTGGGATTAGTCAGGAATCTGCCTCTAGATCGGAGCGTCCACATAGTGCGCTGGAGACGGCTGTGGCGGCGGCAGCTGGTGCCTGTCAGTAATCACGCATAATGCCGCCGCCGCCGCCGCCACTCTTGCCACCGCCGTCGCTGCTGCTTGAGATCCTGTTGCTAGTTTGATTAACTCGGGGTTGGGCTGCTGCGTGCGACTCTTCCACCTCCCGGCGGGTCCCCAGAGGTCCCTACCGGGTGGCACGATCTGTTATCTAGTAAGCCAATGATGTATGACAGCCCCGGAGTAGTGGGTCAGGAGTTGGGGGGAGGGGGCAGGGGATGGAAGACTCTTTAGGTGCCTTTTCCTTGACTTGCACCCCTATAAATCACCGGGGTTTTATTAAAATGCATTTCCCCACTCTGGCTCCTGTCTGTCCAATGCGCTTGGTATGTGACCTGTGAAACGGGGTGGGGGTAGGGGCCAAGAGAGAGTAGAGCCCTTTCATGAGCACAAGATTAGGAAAGTGCGAGACAGTCTCTAGCCATGGGAAACTAAAATTGGGCAGCGCTCAGATCTGGGGTGGGCTTCTCCTGCTTTGGCGGCGGGAAGCATTTGTCTGTGCTGACGGTGGGAGCTTGACAAGTGTAGTTGGGAGCCAGGGCTCACTCGCACAGAAAACCCACAGGTAGGCAGGAGGACGCGGAGGTCATTCTCTGATGTTTTGCTGGAGGGATGCATTCATTTTATATGCCACTGCCATCGTGCCACCTGTTCAAAAACACCACTGGGGCCTCACTGACACAGAGACTCTCTCTGGTGTAGAACTGACCTACAGATCAAAGAGTCTAAGTACCCATTTGATGTTTGGGTCTGTTGTACAGCTTTTCTGACAAGTCACTGCCCAGCCTATACTTGAATACCTCCAATAATGGGGAGCTCACTACTTTGCCATTCCATCTCTAGATAGCTCTCACCATGAAAAAGTTTTTATTGAGCTGAAATCTGCCCCTTTTCCCTACAGCTTCTGCCCGCAGGTTCTAGGCTACTCATTGTGCCACGTAAGAGAGGCCTGTGGGGTCTTTCACATAGGATCTTCTGCAAATTCTGAGATAGATCTGCTCTGCCCATAATCTCATTTTCTTTAGGCATTTCTGGCTCTTCCAGTCATTCCAAGTATCACCGAGTGTTCGAGCCTATTCACAACCTGTCCTTTTTCTAATAATGTACTTCAGTTTACATAGACGCCCTCATGGTGAGAAAGGGGGTTGGCAAGACTTGGATGCAATGCTCCAGATGTAGGCCACATCTTTTCCTCGTGGTGTACGTGTTGGCAGAGTGATGGGGGTGCTGTCCACATACCCACCAAGGGCCAGTGTCATGGGCTGAGCTCTAAGGAGCTGGAACAAGGATAAGAAGTGATGCAGCACAGGACATAATGAGGCAGACAGAGAAGTCAAATCAGAGCCCAATAGAAAAAAAAAAAAAAGATTCAAATGCTGGGAGAACCCACAACAAACACTAAGAATAAAAGGCCAGAGGGAGGAGGCCAAGATGGGGACCCGGGTAACAGCATGTCAGAAAGGAGGGAGGAAGATCCAGGCTGTCACTGTGAAGAGACTAGGAACCTCCCTAGACTAGGTGCTGCATCTCAGAACATAGGTGGAGAGCCAGGTGGCCATAAACAATGCAGAATACAGGAGGACCATTTGCCTGGTGCATTAGCTTCTGGGTAGCTCTGTGTGTTAATTCATGTAGAACTAACTTGATAAAGCCTCTCCACCCTGCCCCCCTCCAAGTTGTGTTCTCTTTTATACATATTTTTCATCCCCTTCTTGGGCAATCGGTTGGAGGGTCTACGTGAAATACTGCCTATATTCCTCCGAAATGAAA
Source organism: Cheirogaleus medius (assembly GCA_008086735.1). NCBI lineage: Eukaryota > Metazoa > Chordata > Mammalia > Primates > Cheirogaleidae > Cheirogaleus > Cheirogaleus medius. Next base: position 3,404,673 of record VBSM01000662.1, read on the forward strand.
ACTTTTTTGCTTCATTCATCATCCCGGATCTTTTGAGATCCTGCTTCTTCTTGTCCAGGGTATTTCTTATTCCTACCCCCATTTCATGACCTCTGAAAATTGGATGAACTTCTTTCCATGTCTTAGCCAACTCATTGATAAAAATGTTGAAAAGGACATAGCAAAGACCACATGTTATAACACACCATTACAAATTCCATTCGTTAGTGCGTTTGACACTGTACTCTGCTACTTACTAGTTAAATGGCCTGGAAAGGCTGTATCTACAGAGAAAGCACCAACTCACCAGCCTGCCTTGCTGGGTGCAAATCCCAGCTCCCTTGCTTACGGCCTCATGATATTGGCAAGTAACTGCATCTCCTTGGGCCTTTGTTACCTTATAGGGTTAGTGTGAGGATTAAATGAGTCAACACATTGTTAATAATTTGGAATATGCCAGATAAATAGTAAATGCTTCATATGTATAGGCTAATTTGATGATGATGATGATGATAATGATGATCATGATGATGGAGTGGAGGAGGAGGATGTAAACTTAAGCAAGTCATTTTACCTCTCATTTCCTTTTATCATTTGTAAAACAATGAAGCAGAGCTAGATGAGTTCCAATATCTCCTTCAGCTTTAAAACTGAATGCAAACCAATCCTCCATTCTATAACTTTCCATTTTCTCCACAGTGGTATCTGAAGCAAGTGTCTTACAAACTACAGTTTTCCATTGTACACATGCCAGAGAAGGAAATGAGCTATTTCAAACTGGGATTTTGGTGAACCTGTGCTTGCAAGAGTTTTTTCAAGTACTCAGGTACTCAAAACCGTTCTTCAAAAAGCCTACTCTAGAGCCACGTCCAAGGTCAATGTCAAGATGATCGTTGGCTATTTGTAACAGACTCTACTTTTTTCTGCTTTTGCTAAGTTGGGTACATTGTCTACTTCTTTTCCTCACAGAATAAAAACCAGATTCCTTAACTTGCCGTGGAGAGGCTTCACCATTGCATCTCAACCTACCTTTTGAGCTTTATGTGGAGGAAAGTGCTCTGGGGCAGTAACCAGGAGTCCCAGGACACATAAGGCTCTGCCACTCCACCGCTGCCTGAGCTCGGCCAAGCTCATTCATTCTCTGGGAGAAGTACCCATGCCCCTACCTCCCTGAGGTTTCTGGTTTGGGTTTTTGTTTGTTTGTTTGTTTGTTTTTTTGTGGATCACATAGGATAAGAATTGTGCTTATGTATTTATTTATTTATTGAGAGACAGGCTCTCACTCTGCTCCCTGGGGTAGAGTGCAAGTGACATCATCATAGCTTACTGCAACCTCAAACTCCTGGGCTCAAGCGATTCTCCTGCCTCAGCCTCCCGAGTAGCTGGGACTACAGGTGTGCACCACCACGCCTGGCTAATTTTTCTATTTTTTGTAGACACAGATTCTCATTGTTGCTCAGCCTGACCTCAAGCAATCCTCCTGCCTTAGCCTCCCAAAGTGCTAGGATTACAGGCGTAAGCCACAGAACCTGGCCACGTGCTCATTTTTACACTGTAAAGCTCTATACAATTTCTTTGTAAAATACATGCAAAAAAATTAATATTTTCCTGATTTTCTACCCTCTCTTTCTTTGATGGTCCCTTCTGGTCTGGCTGTTTTGCCCACTTTAGAAGCATGGTATGTTCATTCCAAATTTTGGCTCATTGTTCCTTTCCATTTACTTTTTCTCATCTGTCAATTCTTACCTATCATTCAAGTCCCAGCTCTGTTCCCACAATGACCACACTCATCCACAACGATCTCCCCCTAACCTAAGTCTGACAAAACTTATTGTCATTGTCCAAGTGTTTGTTAGGTAAAAAGCCAGGGACCTCTGGCACCTCCTGGGGACAAAGCCCGGAGCCTGAGCAATTACTACATCTTGGGGAGGAGGGGATGCCCTACAAATCTGCCAATCAGAACTTAGCACGCCCACTGCTAAAGAATGCAAAGGATTCTGTAGCCTGCAGGCCAAGCAGCACAGGTACAGTGGGGTCTGGAAGGTGACCTAGGACAACCTAAGGCTAATTATCATGTCATTAGCTTAAATCTACATTGCTCTTCACCGCCCCCCCCCATGGACTTTCAGAGAGGCTCATGGGAGATCTGCATGCACAGTAAGACTCAGGTCATGCAACTCCCAACTGTCCTCTAAGTAGTTCCATGGTGACGTCTGAACCACAAGGAGGGCCCGATACAGACACAAAGGGTTCATTTGTCATATGTGGCAAATGTATCTTGCTCTTGCTCTGTAATCCTGTCTTTCTCCCCTAAATAAACCTTGTTTCATGCTTACCTTGCTTTCGGTGGTGTGTCTGGTCATTCTGCAGCCAAGCACACACCAAGAACCGACATTTCAGACTGCTGACCCCACATGTTCAGGTGACAGTTAGCATGTGTGGCCTTGCAGCATCCCCAGGGCAGTGGAGCTGAATGTTATCTTTCCTTTGAATATATCTTGTCTTCATAACATGATTGTTAGCTCTTCAAAGGTGGTGATAATGTATTATGTGTCTTCAATTTCTCACATAAATGCTAGAACACACAGTAGGTGTACAATAAATATTTTTGCATCAGAAATGTTTGATATGCTTAATAATATGCCAAAAACAATATATCAAAGAGCACCCCAGCATTCTTTCTTGGTGATCTCTTCCATACAGTTTAACATCCCATAACAAACCATAAACATTGCCTAAAGTTTAATAAATATGACTGTGGTTTTTCTTTTTAATCTACATTTTTTGCTTAGCACTGCTGTGTCTTGTCTAAGACCATTATTGATATAACAACATTATCCTAAGTGGTTAGTGTTTCTAACCTAAGCCCTTCCCAAACAACTCTACTGACTGTAGTCACTGAGTGTCTCCAGTGGTTACTGAATTCTCATTAGGATGCCAAGTGAAAGACCAAATACTCAGTGTCCGTAGTAGAAATCAGCTAATGCATTCATAAGAATTCAGGGCTTACTTCTTGTCAAGGCTAATTATCTAGCCCTCTTAAATAATATGTTCTGCTTTTATTAAAGCCATTAGTGCCTTTGAGTAAATGAAAAGGACATGCATTTTCACTGGTATGTTTTTTTTTTTTTTGGAGAGAGAGTCTTGCTCTATCATCCAGGCTAGAGTGCCATGGCGTCAGCATAGCTCAAAGCAACCTCAAACTCCTGGTCTCAAGTGATCCTCCTGTCTCAGCCTCCCCAGTATCTGGGACTACAGGCAACACCACCACACCTGGCTAATTTTTTCTATTTCTAGTAGAGATGGAGTCTTGCTTTTGCTCAGGCTGGTCTCAAACCCCTGGGCTCAAGTGATCCTCCTGCTTTAGCCTCCCAAGCAGCTGGGACTACAGATGCACACCACTATGCCTGGCTAATTTTTTCTATTTTTAGTAAAGACAGGGTCTTGCTCTTACTCAGGCTGGTCTTGACCTTCTGAGCTCAAGCTGTCCTCCTGCCTCAGCCTCCCAGAGTACTAGAATTACAGGCATGAGCCACCGTGCCTGGCCTCACCAGCATGTTTAATACAAACTCAGGCAATAATATCTTATATTCACCTTGGTAATCAAAGGATATAGCTTTATTTCTGGCCTTTTTCTTTTCTTTTAACCAATGATGATATAAAACAATATCTATGCTACAAATGAAAGACCAAACTCATTCATTTGACATCCCCACGCTGACGCTATGTATTAACATTTTTTATATTTTTGTAGTACTTTACCTACATAACAGTATATTACATTCCAATGTGTTTTCCCAAATACTAGAGTTAAGTAGGGCAGGCTTTATGATCCCAATTTTATAAATGAGAAATTTGAGACCAAGGCTGTGAAGTTAGAGAGGAAAAGATAGTTACTCTAACAAATTGGATTTTGGATCTGGTGTCACAACTAGGTAGTGACAGAAATCGGTATAAAAGCCAGGCCCCCAACTCTGACTCCTGGCCAAATGTGTCTTTCAGCAGACATGACTCTTCTCTTATTAGTGATATGTTTACACTATACATATGTGTGCATGGGGGGGTGTCTTCCTATGTATTGTTTTTTCCCTTTGCTGTTACTCATTTATTCATTTATTGTTCAGCCAGCTCTTATTGAGAGCTTATTATCTGTCAATCGATGGGGATATCCTAAAGGAAAAAATATACGTAGTCTTCCTGACCTAATAGAACTTATGCAGTTTGATGGAGGAGATAGATTTTTTTTTAAAAAGCCACAGATACATACATATCATTATAAACCTTGCTAAGTACTGTGAAAGAAAATAATTAGATGAGATGAGATACCATAGCAGGGGAATCTGATTTATTTTCTTTTATTTTAATTTTTTTGAGACAGGGTCTCTCTCTGTCACCCAAGCTGTAGTGCAGTAACATAATCATAGCTTACTGCAACCTCGAACACCTGGGCTCAAGCAATCCTCTTGCCTCAGCCTCCCGAGTAGCTAAAATTATAGGCACGCACTACCCTGCCAGCTAAAAGTTATTTATTTTGTGGAGACAGGTTTTCACTGGGTTGCCCAGCCTGGTGTCCAACTTCTGACCTCAAGCAGTCCTCCCACCTCAGCCTTCCAAAATGCTGGGATTACAGACATGAGCCACTGCACCCAGCCAGGGGAATATAATTTAAATTGAAAAGTCAGGGTAGATGTCTTTGAAGAAATGATAGTTACACTCAGATCTAAAGGATCAGTAGGATCCAACCTGGGGAGGAAAGGAGGAGGATGGAGAGAGGGTATACCAGGAAAAGAAAACAACAGATCTAATAGCCCTGAGGAGGGAATGAACTCAGTGCATCCAAGAAGCTGAGTGGTAAGAATGTTAGGGTCTCCCATGTTAGATGGTCTGTCTCGTCTTCCAGAGTTCCACTGTTTCATGGTCTCACCCGTGATTCTCTGTTTGACATGCCACGTCAACTTTGGGCTCTGTACTACTGGACAACCTTTCTCCCTGGCTCTGCCTCCCCTTCACATGCTGGTCAAACAGATGACTCCCCATTTTCCCATGACATCCCTCAGTAATTCACCTTCATGCACATGCTCATTCTGCTCCTCTGCCCATGGTACACTTCCCCTCCCTCTGCTCTCTTTCCAAATACGTCCTGCTCCTCAAGACCACTGTCACAAGGCCTTTAGGTGTCCTTGGGCTGAACTACTCTTTCTCTCATCTCGAGACTCCCATAGCCTGTGGCTGGGACACTCTTGTGTCACTTAACATGTTCTTCGTATTACTATCATGAATGCGTCTGAAAAACCCTCTAACTAGATGACTGGCAACTGAGTCTGAGTCACTTTTATAGCCCCTAAAGCCTAGGACAGAATCTAACACATAGCAGAGCCCCACTAACTATGTGATGAATGAATGAATAAAAGTTCGTTGATTAAGCTGAGATCTCCGGGTGTCAACTCCAGGGCACTGGGCATGAGGAAGTGAGTGTGCCCATCCCTAGGTCCCAACAGTTTTAACAGCCCAAATTTCATTTCCATGAGCTCCTTTTCCTGGAATCAGACTCAGGTGTGAACAGGCTCAACACTGGCATTAGCCCATCAGTCTTGGTGACTGAGACCCTCTGAGGTTGGAAATGAGGAACCTAAATCAGAAAGAGTGCTGATTAGCCTTAAATTAGAATTGTCTCAGCAATCATCAAAAACAGGGCCACTCTCATAGGCCTGAATGTGTCCAGTGGCACATATTGTATCTACAAGGTGTCATCTATGGCTTAGGAGCCAACTTTGTATCAACTTGAGCTAGTTTGTATCATCTAGCTCAAGTCCCTGGTGAAACCAGCCGGCTGAGTTGTTTGCCTTAAGGAAGTGATTTCCAAACTTGTCTGCTCATTGGAATCACTCAGGAAGCTTAAAACACCACTGATACTTGTGTTCTACTCCAGAGATTGTTCACTTGATCTGGGATTGTGGTCTGGGATTTGGAACTGTTAAAAGAACCCCAGGTGAGTCTCATGCACAGACAACTTGGGGGACCACTGACTTAAGGCAAGAGAACATTCTTATAACAAGAAGCTAAGAAGGACCCATCAGCAGAAAATGAGAAACAGTTTCCCAGGATAATTCTAAGGAACCAATAAGATCCACTTTGCCCATCTGCTAGTAGACACAATCGGGGCTTATGAACCCAAGAAGCTCTTGCTTAGCAGGAGACGTGGTGGCTACAGCTATCTGCTGTGTAGACTTAGCGTATACTGACTTGAGGTTTGCTGGCACTGTGTCCTCAGCATGACGTGCTCTTACCCTGCTGCCTCTGCTGTCAAAATCTTATTTATTAAAGGCCAGTTGCTCTGTGAAGTCTTTCCCTACAAATAGTTAATACTTCAACTACTCTCCCCAAAATATGCTTAAATCTTTATTACAGCACTAATTTAATTTCCTTTGGTATCATAACTACTTATTAAACTGGAATCTTCCTTTGAGTACAGGCACAATCTCTTATTCATCTTTGTACCGTCAAAGAATCTAGCATTTTTGCTTTGTACACAGTAAGTGCTTGATAATGATTGTTGAATGGATGCTGAGATTACAACTATGAACAAGGCAGACTTTAACCCTGCTCTCATGGAACAATAAGCTATAAGTTTAAGGGTAACTCATAACTACCCTCAACTCCAAACTAAATAACGTCGGTATAACATTTTTAAGGTGGAAGAAACAGTTGCATGGATGCCTCCATCTCTGAGTTCCCAGCCAAATGATGATCACAAAACCCTGCCTGTCATAAACAACTCAACCACAGCTGCAACACACACGGGAGCTCTCAGGATACAGAACAACTGTGCTCATGCTGAGAGAAGAATGGGGCTGAGACTAGGAGAAAACATCTGGTCCCCTCCAGAGAGGAGCCAGCAGTGCAAATATGGGACACTCTAATCCAGCCTGGGTCCAGATCCAAGGAGTCCCAGCCAAAGAGGTAGATGTCAGCATTAGAGCTCAGGGAAGCCTGTTCAAGTCCCTGAGAGAGAGGAAGAAATTTTGAAGTACAGCCCAGCCCCTGAGACCAAGTCGTTGCCACTTGAATTCTGTTGAACAGACATATATTGAAAACCACTGTGTGCTGGCTACTGGCTACATGTCTTCATGTATAGATTCAGGTATAGATTTGGAGGCTGCAACCCAATCGCACACAGGCAAAGCAGTCTATTTTCAGATCCCACTTACTCTTGGGGAAGAAGCTCTAAATATACCATCCAGTGACTGCAGGAGGCAGATTATCTTTGCTGGCAGCTGAGCAGGGTGGGGCAGACAGGGACGTCAGGAGCCTCACCATTAACCTCAGCACAACCCAAAAGGCCCCCATCACTTGTAGAGCTATATTTACCTAAGGGCAAATGTCTATTATATTTGACTTGGTTTTCATTTAAGAGCTCCTCGGGATGGGTTTTGTACGACAGGAAAAGCCACTATGTTGTCCTCTCCAAAGATCCAGCGAGCAAAGCACATAGATTTCACAAGGTAGGATTTAGGCAAAACTGACCTTGTTCTGTTCTGGGGTATTGACTTCATAGGAAGCTCTTGCAGTTACAGAAACAATAGTAATGAAATTTCCTAGATGTATAACACCTGCTAGTTTACAACATGCTTTTGTAGCCCATTCGTGAACAGGTATAAAATATTGTTAAAAGCAAAATCCAAGAAGGTTACAATCAGACAGAATGTTGAATATCAGGACTTGAGACTTTATCTTTCTCTCATGATTTTCTCTGTAGCAGGGCAGGCCTCTGTAGCAGTCAGTGTTTGGCAGAGACATGGTTCTCTCACTGCCAAAAGCCCAACACTGTATAACCCCCTCTGTAAACACCCCTATTTCCAGGCAGGTAATCCCAAAAGCCCAGAAGGCATTTTATTTTGGAAGAAACTGAGGGAGAGCTATACCAAGCACTAGCATTCAGGTAACCCAGTCGCAAAAACTAATAGAAATAGCTGTAGGTAGACAAACAGTTGATTGGCCCAGGCAGAGAAGGCATTAGGGTCAGAATGTTTAGCAATATCAGAGTTTGAGAAAGCTCTGTATTTAGCATATCACATTAGCCTTGAAAGAGGAACTAGACCCAGTTTGGCTGGTATCAGCCCTAAGACACTGAAGAGAATTCACAGCATCTGTGGGAGATAGAGGAAGAGGGATCTGAGACATTCCCCCATAGCAGGGTTGCTTTAAGGGTCCAGGAACCATCTGCCTCAGACTCACCTGGGAGGCTTCTTAAATATGCAGATTTCTAGGCCCTGCTCCGACCCTCTGAATCAGAATCTTGGGGGCTGGAGGTGCCTGAACATGTGCGTTTTTAACAAGCTCTACAGGTGATTCCTTTGAGCATGAAATGTGAGAATCACAGCCTTACAGGAATGATACCTGGACAGAAGACCACATCTTGACCAGATTTGCCTTATTGCAGCGTCAGAGATTATTCACTGGTCCCTTGTAGTTACTTCCGAAGAGCCGGCATGAATGCCGTGTTAGTCCAATTTCCTACAGTCATAGTTATTAAGGAGTGGAGTCAAGATTAGAAACCAATTCCTTTGCAGAGAGGAGGGCTTTTCTGGCTGCCTGTGACCTCACCCATGAGCAGCTGTTAAGGATGCTACGCTATTTCTGAAATGGCCCAAACATGAGTGACTCTCCCGGTGGAATTTCAGACGCATCAGCAGTCTGGGGCACAGATATTTAGGAACTGGAGCCTTTCTGACGCCGTATCAAAGCCTATGTGTGAAGCTGATGCTGACGTCATGCTTCCTGCCCCACCCCCCACGAGAGGCCGCCTGGTCCTGCACTGACGTGTTTGGTCTAGATCCTTGTCAGGCCTCGGCCAGCCATGAGAGGAAGGGCTGTGAAAGCAGAGATGGAGATGGCAGTGGCGACAGAGGACCTCCCCTGGACACCCTGGCAGATGAAGAGCTTCCAAGGGCGCGAGGCCACCAAAGCAAAAGCAAAAAGGGAGAAAATTCAATTACTCCAACAAGTGGTTCTTGATCATCCATTGCTTCCTGCCTGAGGGACAGGGATATGCCCTCTCCACAGTTCAGTGAGGGACTGGTCATGCCTGAGAGTTGAGAAAAGCAATAATGACTAGCACTAAAAATGAATCACCATTTTCCCATGGGAGGGTGGGCAGAGGACTGCTTTAAAACTCCCGTTCGTGGACGGGTTTGCCAGTGGCAGACGGGAAGATGCTGTGAGGAGGGTAGAGGGGCAGCTGCTGCCCCTCCCTGCTGCCCCCCACCACCCTGCACGCTCCCGACACACTGATGCTCCTGGTGCGCAGCTCTGATGGGACCCCTTGGACCAAAGACATTCTGTGGCTCCGCTTTGCCCATGGGATATCTGCATGGGGCCCCATCCCGCTCCTCAAGCCCCCAGCCCTCCACTTGACTGAGCACCTTTTAGATTTTACTTTTTTTTTTTTTTTAGT
>VBSM01000662.1:3414205-3446185 GCA_008086735.1 Cheirogaleus medius
TCAATGCACAGCACAGACTACCGTGCGGACTGTGAGTGCCGGCTGTGGGCAAGGCTTCGCGGCCCGTGAGCGCAGCACCAAAGTGGTTAAATATTAGTGGTAATCTAACTGACAGTTTAATGCCTGCTTTCCTGCACAGATCGAAAGCTCCATGAGGACAGGATCCATGTCTCTTTTATTCATCACTGAATCCTCAGTGCCTGGGACACAGTTGGTAGGCAAGAAATAGTTGGTGAACAGATGAACTTATCACACTCTGCACTGGATTATAGCTTTGTGTGCATGGTATATGTCTCACTCACCTTCATTGTTTTTAAGAGTGCAAGTGATATAGGATACTCTTTGTCTTCCCCCAACAATTCAAACAGTGCCTTGTTCACAGTAGGTGCTCAAAAAACAATAGTTGTCAAATCTATTCCTCTACTGGGAAAATAATTCAAAGCCAGTGATGGTGCGTCAGTAACACCCTATTTGATTCAAAAAGAGACACATTTAGTCCAACAAATCAACAAATATTAAGCACCTATTCTGCAAAAAGCATAGAATTCTTTACCTATATAACTGCCTGCCTGTCTACCTGTCTATCTGCCTGTTTGTCTATGATAAGGGAAGTGGTTGTAGAGACAGTGCAGGGTCTGGTTTTAAGTCCCAGCTTTGCCAGAGTGTCTGCATGACCTTGAGCTTTCAGAACCCTCTGAATGTCAGTTTCTTCAGCCTTTAAAATGAGCGCAAAATTTTTAGTTCACAGGGATATTGTGAGGATTGAAAGAAGGGATGTGTTTGAAAGCCTTTTGTAAAATGTGAAGTGTAGTAACATGTATAATTATTGTGAGTGCATGATGAAAGGAAACGGCAATGGAACGAAATATCAGTCTCAGTCCGTCTCTAGGCAGTGAGCGCAGGCCAGGAGCCCAGCATGAGGTCCACGCTCTCTGGACCTGTCTGTTCTGACCACCTGACAAATCCCTAAGCCTCCAACACACAGGTTCATCATTTTGTCAAATGGGTTCCAAGGCTCCTGGCTTCCTGGGAGGAGCTGGCTTACTAATAAAGAGATTGTCTTAATAATGTGAAGTACCCGGGTGCCATGGTAACGGGCATTACATGATCTGGAGAAGAGGAGCAGCTTTTGATAAGAATAGGGAGCCTGCAGATGGGAAAAGGGGGTGGGGATGCACACAGGATGGGGGTGGAGGAAAATGCAGACGTGGAAAGACAGAGTGAGCACCAGAGGGAATAAACACACAGTATTGCTGGTGCCTCTCTCAGGGTGTCCTCTCCCGTTTGGGTCCCACTAGCTGGAGAGTATCTTGAACATTTCCAGATTTTCAGGCGCTATTGCAATTTTGGATCCCCATGTTCTTAAGCTGGTAGCCCCAGTCAATGGCTTTTTAAAGACATAAGCACATGCAAAATCTGTATAAAACCAGGTTGTGATTTTACAAAAGAATAGGAAACACAAGGTTTTCATATTCACTGATGGATGATTTTAACAAGTTCTCCTGTGCCTCTTGTCGAAGTTGTTCTCCATGAGTCCTACCAATGTGGAGAACCAGAAAGTCTGTGCAGTATGAATAGAAGGTCAATGTGAGTGCCTGTGTCCATGAATTCAAACTTCATTACCTTATTAAAATACTACCCATCTGTCTGTAAGCGTGATACATGACTTAGAAGGCTGTTGGTGCAATGGAAAGCACATTAGATGGGGCAAAGAAAGGAGCTTCATGCCCAGTGAGTTTCTCTATGTTTCAGACACTGGACTGGGCATTTATCCACATTAGCTTCTTCTAGAGAGTCTGATAACTTGGCTTCTGGGCCCAGCTTGACACCAGCCAGCCGGGAGAGCTTTGAGTTTTCTTAAAAGGAAGCACAGCTATTCACAGACATTTTTTATGATTCTGTTATTAAAGGAGTGTCCCCTTCATGTGGTCCCTAAGTATCTCCTTGTTAACCTTTGCTTTCATTTTTACCTCCTGCTATTTCCTCAGATGTAACCAAGGTCCTGGGCCAATCACAATAATGAAGGCGGTTTGGTTCCTACTTGGTTTTATATTTTGGCTTGGGCACACATGAGTGTGACTATTTTCTGTGTTTATTGAATAATATAGATATTTCTACTGCTGCCAGGATGAAAAGAGGTGGGTATTAAAAAAAGAAGAGGGATTTAGATTAGGAAACTGAAACAGCTTCCTGGCTACGAGGCCATAGGGCCTACTGGAAGGTAATGTCATGGGTGGCTAATTCTTTTTCTATGAGTTTTTATTTTTTGTTTGTTGTTTTCCTTTTTCTATGAATTTTTAAAGAAAAACTATTGATAGATTCTTCCTTTCCTTTATTTGTGTAAGACTGAACATGCCTTCCAGGGAAAAAAAGGAACTTCCTACCATTCCTTTCAGTATTTTATGTGAATTTCAAGTAGCTCTGCATTTTTCAAAAATATTCTTTAGATTAGAAAGAAATACAGCAGAATTTGAACAATGATTAACTCTAGATCATGTGATTTTGAAGATACTGATTTTCTTCTGCAAACCTCTTAATATTTTACAAATTTTCCATGACCAGATATTATATTTACAATGAGAAAAATAATTAAATATTTTAAAACCTTAAGTAAAAATATTATTTAGTCTTCAGAATTGTTTGTTTTTGCCATTGGCATATCAAAAGTCACAACCCATTTCCTCCATACATTTTATTTTTCATGGGAGGCTGAGGTGGGAGGATTGCTTGAGGTCAGGAGTTCGAGACCAACCTAAGCAAGAGTGAGACTCTGTCTCTATTAAAAATAGAAAAATTATCCAGGCATGGTGGTGAGCACCTGTAGTCCCAGCTACTCAGGAGGCTGAGACAGAAGGATCACTTGAGCCCAGGAGTTTGAGGTTGCAGTGAGCTATGATGATGCCTCTGCACTCTAGCTGGGGTGACAAAGTGAGACCTTGTCTCAAAAAAAAACCAAAACCAAACCAAAACAAAACAAAACAAAACAAAAAACATTTTATTTTATAAAACAAGTAGTTGAGGAACAGCAACAACAAAAATGAATAAAAATAGCCTGGAATATTCACTTCCCTGAAAAAGCCATAAGGTGGGATCCAAATATTATCAAAAAGTCAAAAGATAAATGTTGGCAAGGGTGGAGACAAAGGGAACTCTTGTATATTACTGGTAGGAATGTAGACTGGTACAGCCATTATGAAAAACAGTATGAAGGTTTCTAAAGAAATTTTTAAAAAAACTACTGTATGACCCAGCAATCCCTCTTCTGGGCATATAACCAAAAGAAGTGAAATCACCACCTTGTAAAGATATCTGCACTCCCTTGTTCATCAAAGCATTATTTGCAATAGCCAAGATATGGAAACAACCTAAGTACTTTTCAATGGATAGATGGATAAAGAAACTGTGGTGCATATATGAAATGGAATATCATTCAGCCCCAAAAAGGAAGGAGATCTTGCCTTTTGCCACAACGTGGATGGGCCTGGAAGACATTATGCTATATGAAAAAAGCTAGATACAGAAAGAAAAATGTTGCATGATCTCACTTATATGTGAAATCTAAAAAAAAAATTTCAAATATACAGAGATAGAGAACAACAGTAGTTACCAGGGCTGGGGAGGAAACAGGGAAATGTAGGTCAGAGGATACAAAGTAGCAGATATGTAAGATGCACCCATCTAGAGGACCTAGTGTACAACATGGGACTATAGGTGATCGAAGTGTATTATACGGGACTCATGCTAAACGAGTGATTTTAGTTGCTCTTGCCACAAAAACAACAGCAAAGAAAAATGGATAACTATGTGAGATAATGGATATATTAATTCGCTTCACCATAGTAAACCTTTTACTATCTATATGCATCCTACAACATTATGTTGTATACCTTAAATAGATAATACGATTTATTAAAAATAAAAAAGGTTGGAGCTCAAAACCATTTTTATGAGCATCCCCTGGGCACAGCCCTCAGAGGCCCACTCACCTGAATTGCATTAGACTGTCTCATCACATTAATGAATCAATCCTTTCAGCTGTCCCTCCCCCACCCCTCTCCTTCACTCCCTCCCACCCATCATTTAATTACCATCCGACTTTCACATCCCTCAAAAACTACTGAAAAGACACACCAGACCGTTAAAGCCTGTCTTGGTCCTCATCTGTCCTGCTAGTTCTCCATGTGTTTTTGTAAAGTGTGTGTACGGTGAATTAGAAGACCTGGGTTCAAATCCTGACTCAGCTATTTACAATACCTCTGACCATAGGAAATATACTTATCCTCTCTGAGCTTTCGTGATCCTATCCATGAAATATGGATGCAAAAATAAGATGAGAAAGCATGCAGATGTACATGGCACAGTGATGGATACATAGCAGGTACGCAGTAAATTTACAGAAGGCCTACAGCTATTTTTCTTAAATTACTCCTTTCCTAATTGTGATGGTATCTACAGCTATTCTTACCTTGAGAGAACAGTTCAACCCTAAATCCAGTAACTGGAGTTAACCAAGACATCCACTGGATCCTTTTAATCTTTCCCAAGTGGACTCGTCTTCAGCACTTGAGCCCCCAGGGGTCAGGTTGCTAACTGTGGCTTATACCAGCATGGCTGTCATGTGATTATCTGTGATCAGTCTCAACAACAGCACTGGAGCTAAGCACGGAGCCAGCTCTGCCTGCCATGAAGCAGTAGAATGGTTCTGTTTGTTAAGGCTTTGTATATTCCAATAGATTCAATAAACGTGGTTTAATAAACTACCTTAGGCCAGATGCTATGCTGGCCCCCAGGGCTGAAAGCAGTTTAAGAAGTAGTTCCTGCCCTTCTGGAGGGCACAGTCTAATGAACAATCTTGATGTGGAAACCTGCGCTATGCTACACGCCCCCTTCATAGCCAATACTTCTTGAAGGGACCCCCGGCCCCATCCATTTGCCCACCTTCTACCCACTTAGTCTGGCCTCTGTGCCCATCACTCTAATAGGACCACTCTTTCCAAGGGCATCAAAAATCTCTTTGCTTCAAATTTGAATAAATGTGTCTTAGTTATTGTTTATTTGACGGTGTGGCAGCATTTGACGCTACTGACCATTCCCTTCCTTTCTTGAGGCATGCTCCTTTGGCCTCCCTGGCACAATTCTCTCCAGATCCATGTATCAATAAGCCTACTAGAAATCCACACATGGACGTCTCACAAATATCTCACACCTAACATAACCCAACTAAACTCATGACCTTCCCTCCAAATCTGTTTTCTTTTGCCTCAGGGTCCTCCATCTCCAAATGGCATCTCTATCCACCAAATTACTCATGCCCCCAAATCTAAGATTCATCCAGGAAGCAGTCTTCTCCCTAGCTCCACCATCTCATCCCCTCTGAGGTCTCTGCCTCGTGCTACCATCTTCTTTGGCCTGGACTTCTGTAAAAACCTCCTAATTTCTTTCCCTGTTTCTACTGTTAACCCCTCCATTTCATTAGCCATGAAATAGCCAGAATGCTGTTTATAAAACATGAATTTTATCATATTACTCCCATGCTTTGAGTCCTTCAGTGATTTATCATTGCACTGAAAAATAAATTGTCTTCCTGTAACTTGATCTTTGAGGTCCCCAGGACCCAACTTCTGGCTATTTTTGTTTTGTTTTGTTTTGTTTTTATTCTAACCTCACGTACTCTTGCCCTTGGTCACTGTGTCACGGCTACGCCGATCTCCTTTCAGTACCTAGAAGACACCACTCTTTCCTGCCCTAGGGCCTTTAAACATGTTATGCTCTCTGCTTGGAAGGCCCTTACACCCACTCTGCCAGGCAACTCCAACCCACCTGTCAAGCCACAGCATAACTATCACCTCCCAGAAAAGACACTCCCAAAACTCCATCTTAAATTTGATCTCTCAGCTACACTCCCTCATAAAGCCCTGTTACTTCTCTTCATGATTCTTATCAAAATTTGATATTTATTTATTCCATTATGTATACGATGTTTGCATCCCTAAGACTGTACTTGGCATGAGGGCACAGACTCTGTGATCTCAATTGTCTTCCACTCGGGAAAGAGGCCTGGTGAGAAAACAGGACTGTACACCCACCAAGAAAATGTGTGCTGGCTTTAGAAATTAATCAACTTAATCTTTCATTCAAAAAATATGAATAGACTTCCAAAGATCACTGGGTATTTGAGAAAAATCAGCATCACAAAAGAACATAGATGAATAAATAAAATACTGACCCCAGAGAGAACAAAATAGAAGAGAATTTTTAAAATAATTTTAATTGGCATGCTCAGATTCAAAAAGATATTATGTCCATAAAACAAAAACTGTTGCTGTAAAAATAAAACATTCAGAGAGCAAGAAAGAGTCGTTGCAAATTAAAGACACAATTGCTAAAGAAAAAGGTCCATAGAACAACTGGAAGACAAATTCAAGGAAACCCTCCAGACTCCAGAGACCAAAGAGAGAGAGAGATGGAAAATACCAGAGGAAAGTCCAGAGACATAGAGGGTCAATCCAGTAAGTGAACCATCCATTTAATGGGAGTTCTAGAAAATGAGCACAGCAGAGAAAATGGAAGAGAGAAAATAATAAAAGAAAGAAAGAAAAGTTGACAAATGCCTGGAGCCTACAAAAAGTACAAATTGGGTCCACATCCACATCCACATCTTAACTAAAATTTAGAAACACCAAGGGAAAAAAAAGATCCTAAAAGTTTCCAACAGAAGGGAAAATGTAAAAAATGGTCACCTACAAAGCAACAAATATAAGACAGTCATCACTAAAACTATGTGCTAGAAGTCAAAGTTCAGAGGAAAAATTATCTGAAACCTAGAATTCTAGCCAAGCCAATCGTGGGCGTGGGCACCCTTGTGTAAAGACCATCTGAAACATACTCCAGCCAAGCAAAACAGACACCTAAGAGGAGAATATGGGACCCAGAAAGAGTGGAAGTAAACCAGAAGTGAAATGAATTGAATCCTAGAGTGGCAATTCTCTAGAGGGTCTAGAAAGTAACCGTGCAAATGAGAAAAGCAAGACGGAGCTCTTTTGAGAAGGATGGCTTCAAGAGTTAAGGAAATGTCCTGTAACAAGCAATTCGAGTAAGAAGCTGGATGATCTTATTGATAAGGTGAAATAGTAACATCATTTTGTAAATAAGAAGAAAAAAAGACAGGAATACCAGGAAAAGTTAACAAAGAGCTATAAAGGAAAGTCACAGTCCAAAGGTACAAAAAGGAAAATGTTACCATGATTCTCAGCATGGATAGAATGTATGAACACAGAACACATCTAACATTGATTTTTGGAGCATTCTCCCTCAAATGGAGGAGATTTAACACTATAAAATAGTAGCTTTTCTACGGCTCTAATCACACTACTTGGCTCAGAAGAGAACAGTAATTACATAATCATAATGTAAATATTCATTTAATTTCCAATTTATAAAATCAACATATAAACAAAACACAGAGGACTTAATGGTAATTACAGAAAAAATATAAAAACTATCAATCTGAACAATGCGAAAGTGATAGAACGGCAGGCAGAAGTTGCAGTGTGGATGAAGGGGAATTCCTTATTTCAGAGTGCAGAATTAGGAAATTCTGTCTGAAGCAGAGATATCAAGAAAGATAATCTTTTAAAATATAAATTTAAATATGTTATTTAAATTACCTATGAAGCAAAAAAAAAACAAAATTAGGAGGTTACTATAAATGAGTAAAATTCGTCTTCTTTTATAGTAAAAAATCAATAAACACTGCTTAAAGTTGAAAAACCAAGAAAATGCTATATAAGCATTTAAATAGTTAAAAGTTTGGAAATAACCATCAGAACGAGAAACAGAAATGGCTGAACATAAGGGCAGGTGAGAGAGGGGAAAGGGACAGTTTTACTCTGGGTTTTATATTGTTCTACATGGCTCAAGTACTTATAACTCTGTTCGTGTATGACTTTTCTCTTTTTTTATTTTATGTATATTTTTAAATTATATTTTTATGAAGGGAGAAGTGAGACAGGGGTTCAATTTCCCTTTTTTTTTTTTTTTTTTTTTTTTTTTTTTTTTTTTGAGACAGAGTCTCACTCTCTTGCTCTGGCTGGAGTGCAGAGACTGTCAGCCTAGCTCACAGCAACCTCAAACTCCTGGGCTCAAGTGATCCTCCTGCCTCAGCTTCCCGTGTTGCTGGGACTACAGGTGTGTGCCAGAACACCCAGCTATTTTTTCTATTTTTTGTAGAGATGGAGTTTCACTCTTGCTCAGGCAGGTCTCTAACTTAACTCCTGACTTCAAGCGATCCTCCTGCCTCAGCCTCCCAGAGTGCTGGGATGACAGGCGTGAGCCACTGTGCCTGTCCTGTGCATATATTACTTGAATTAATTAAATAGTGAGTGAAGAATACACAAACCTAAATAAATAGAAGTTCTGGGCCACCAGACTCAAGCACAGAGCTCCTTGAGAGGAGGCCTATGAGCGCCGCCCCCCCAGGTGTGCCCTTCTTACATCCCAAATACAAAATATCCTGCAAATCTGAGATGGCTGGCTGACAATGCAGGAGAAAAAGGCCTAATGGGTTTTTTGGGCTACAAGTTCAAGAGGAGCCAATCATTTAATGAGGTCTAATCCAGAGACTCGGAACCAATGGTGGTCTAGGGGAAGGTCATATGACTTAGTGGTCAAAAATGACAGGCTTTGGAATAACTAGCCTTATCTGCACTGTCACTTACTAGCTGTGAGACCTCAGGCAAGTAAGGAAAATAATTACACACATCCTGGAGGGTTTTTGTGTGGCTTCAATGAGCTCATTTGTGTTAAGCACTTAGAACAAAGCACAAGATGAGTGCTAGCTGTTATTGTCATTATAAAGAGATGCAGATTGTCGTTTAAGAGGGAGCCTGAGGACAACGAGGAAAGTGTGGGAGACTGTTAGGTGAGGATTCCCTATAGCTTTTCCCCTCCCTAACTATTAGAGGGACAACTTGATGTTAGCCTGGGAAAAGAGAAGGCCAATTTTGGAAAAAATGACTATTAATGCTAATATCACTAACAAATGCTAACATTCATCGAGCATTGACTATGTGCTAGAAAGTGTACAAAACACCTTACATACATTGTCTCATTCCATCCTCACCACCATCAGGTGAGACAGACTTTATTATCTTTATTTTGCAGAAGAGGAAAAAACTCAGAGGAACTATTATGTTGAACCATGTGAAAACGCTATTATTCAACACAATTTTTACCTACGAACAAATTACAATTTGGAATAATTTAATTTCAGAGGCAAGTAGCACAAGGCAGTTCTTAGCAGAGCCAGGTTTCAAGCCTGCACCCTGATGTATTTCATGCTGATGAGAACAAGCCTGCAGGGATGACTGGGGCGGGCACCCAGGCAATGAACTGAACCATATGGGAGAAGAGAAGACACCAGAAACACATGGTATCTATGTCAGACTTTTTCATGTTGTATGAAAGAGCATTAGAATCATTCTAAATTATTCTAATGGAGTCACAGGGGTGAATCCAGGTTTGTAGGACCTGATGCTGAATCAATTTGAAAGATCCTCTTTAAAAAAATAAAATAAAAAAGAACATATATAAAATTGAATATTTTTCACACCATCATATGATCTTACAGATCCTTAGTCGCCATGGATGCATGGATTTCTTCAGAAACTGCAAGGCTGTAGTCAGACTTGCAAATGAGTTTTTATGAGCATGAAATGCATCAGAAAGCAGACAAGTGAAGGCATTAGACGCTGCACACCTGTCAGCATCTATGCATTTATGCACTGCCCCCATGCAGAGACAGGTGCAAAGTCCAGCTCCACCCTGCACCCAGTCCTGCTGCGGCTGAGGCAGTGGGCCTGGAGAGGAACTCCATTGCTTTAATAATATCCAGTGCATCTCCCTGGAAAAGTTGGCGCCTGTTGAAAGACCCCTTTACTCACCAGTGTTTTCTTATCCTAACCCCCACCTAGCCTGCCTGCCTTCCCTTCCTCCACACCCTCCCTCTTCTTTCATCACCTCACAATGCATCTCTGATCCCTGAACACTTGAGCACAGACTCAGGCTTCCTCTTCTTATTACTTTCAAAAAATTCTGTGGGTGGAAAGAAATTTAATCGGTAATAATAATGCTTTCTATTTTTAGAGCTCCTGCCTTCTGAGCAACCCGAAGAATGCCACAGCTATAACAGAATCAGTGAAAGGGTTGAAAGGATCTTCTAAAGGTCTTCTAGGAAAGTCTCCTGCAGTGAGCAAAACTTTCCTGAAACCTACTTTGGGCAGGCGGTAGCCTCTCTCAATCCGATCCTGGAATCACTCTCAGCTCCATGCCTGGTAATCTCAACCTTCGTAATCTCTCTCCACCTCCAGCCAGGCCTCTTCTTTTCATCCTCTGCTCTGATTCCTCTCTCCCTGGAGTGGGTGCAACAGACTCCTGATGTTCTCCTAGTCACTAGCCTCTCGTCCAACAACTCTACCGACCAATACAGTGATCTTGATAAAACACAGCTCTGGGCAGACTTGGAATGCAAGGTCAGATGTGCAAAGTGTTGAGGGGACACAAGTGGGGATGGGGGTTAAGAGAAAGTGTCACGAATTAGAATTTGAAAGATCATAGGAGGTCACCAAATAGAGTGGCAGGGAGGAGATTTGGCAGGCAAAGGGTGTGACCAATGCAAAGCTTTGAGTCCTACAGTATCTGGTTGTTTGGGGCACAGTAAGTAATAAAGAGTGGAGGGAGTGAGAGGGAGGCAGAGAGCAGCTGGCAGAGAAGAGAGTGGAAGGGAGCGTGGGGCCAGATGGGGAGACAGGCCTCTTCCTAGTAGCAGTGGGGTAGTGGGGTTCGGGGAGCCACAGTGGAGGCCTTGGGCAGAGTTCATTTGAAAGACCCTGATCCCAAAAAGAAGAGACACATATCAGAGAGGAGGGCACTAAAGGAAAACACAATGTTTCCATCTCACCCATTACCTGGGCTCCAAATTCCTTAAACTCTCTTCCTCCCACCCTATCCCCCTACACCCTTGTATACCCAACCCTTCTGCAGTGTAAATATTAATAATCCTCGTTACCATTGCAGTTTCTAAGCTACAAGACAGTAAGAGTCTCAGATTTGGAGTTAAAAGGCTGGTTTCAGATCCGCTCTGTGTGTCTGGGCTCCCTGCTGTGCGTGCCCCTGCTTCTTTAGCCCTAAAATGCAGCTGAGACACCACTCCTGGAGTGGTGGAGACCACCGTAGAGAATAACACATGTGAAATACTAGGGCAGTTCTGGCACATAGACAGTGCTGCAGTCAGTGCAATTTTAATGGAAACTTTGTTTTCTTTGAGATCATGTCTACATTCCCCATGAGTTCCATGCCCTCAAACTTTCAGGGAGAAGCTGTCTTTGACAGGCAAGGGACATTGTAGACTCTGGTTAACGGCACTGCTGATACCGCTCCAGCCGGGCTTTGCTTGGATTTTTCCAGCCTGGAGCTGGGAAGGAGCAAACACTTACAGAGAGGGCTGGGCTCATGCAGAAGCCTGGGGGATGGTGCGTGCACGTGTGCGTGTGCACGCCTGCGTGTGTACACGCCTGTGCATATTTCTGTGTCAGTACTGCTGACGGTGAAGGAAGGAGGGAAAGGATTGGAAAAAGCCAACGAATGCAAAAAGGAAGTGGAGGAAAATTCAGCTGTGTAAGAAGAGGGTTAAAGTAGATGAGAGGGAGGGGATCAGGGCCCCACTTGCCCAGGGCTCCATGGACACCTGGCTGGGCACACACGGAGAGCAGGGAAGATGGCACACGCCCCATCCTCTGTGGAGTCTCCCACTTGGGCCACTCAGGCCCAGATGGAGTCCACCCTTAGTCACTACCTCCAAGCTGGGGACATTCTCCAGGGCTTGGGGCCGGGGGTGGGGTGGAAGGAGGGGTAACTTCACCAGGGCACATTCTGGGATCTGCCAACAGTTTCCAGGCCTTCTCCGAGGACAGGCTCTCTGAACGCATGCTTTTCCGTGACATCACTGTCGGTGACCTTTGGGGTCCAGCAGGGTGGAGTCCGAGTGGAAGGGGACAGGCCACAATTCTTTGGCCATCACAAAGGTTGGGATTGTGAGCTGCCCAGAGCTGGAGAGCAGCCCCAATGAGGACAATGTCTCGCTGGACTGGGAATGGCTTCCCTGCCCGAGGATATCGCGGGACTATAGTGGGCCAGTTGTTTTTGCTTTTTTCTACATTAAAAAGCACATTGTTAAGCACAGAGGCTGTGTGTGTGTGTGTATAGAAGTATAAAGAGTCTTGGAAAATTAAATTTTGCTTTTAGAACAAGTGATGATGATGTGAAGAGGAAAACTTACAGCCCAGCCGGCAGAGAGAAGTGAGTTTCTGCTTTTTTGGAAGCCTGGGGCTTGAAGGAGGAAGGGAGGGGAGAAAGGAGAGGAGGAGGGGGAGACTTCTGCTGATATTTCAAGAACACCAAACAGCATTGGAAGAGATCAATATGCCCAATGAGTTCAAAGCTGATTACAGCCAAGCAAACACAGCCAACTGCCCTGTGTTCACTTAAAGTAATAGCCTTAAACACCAGAAGGAAATAACTCAATTACCTTATTGATTTGGGATTTCAGCCACCTCCCCCCACATCCAACACACGTGAAGACCACAACAGACCCACACATATTTGGTTTTGTTTTGCTTCTTAAAAACAAAACAAAACAAAAAACTAATGTAACTGGCATGCCCTGCTCTGCCAGCTTGGAAAATAAATAAAACGATATCTGATTTCCATAGGCGCATTAATCACTCAAGTTGTCACCTGCCCGAATTGAAGAATGGCCAGTACCATCTCCCTTGGGATCTCCTCCTCCTCGACTAAAGAGCCCCAGGTGCTCACTCAGCCCAAATTGGTTAGTGGAAAGAAATAATTGAGAAATCTGATCAGTTCACCAGCCCACCCCACCCCCATTTCCTGCTGTTGTCACTTCTAGCCCCTGCCTCGTGGTGCTGCTGACGAAAGCACGCAGTCCCGCGCAGATTGATGTCTTGCCACTGCTGGGCCAGTGCCTGGTAGCCCAGACCCCTACTTGGCAGCAGGGTTTCCTGAGGGAGGACAGGCCCACAGCGTTAGTCTCCACCCACTCACTCGTCCATCTACACTCACGTGAGCACCCGTTGTCCCAAAGCCAGGCCCTCAAACCAGGAGGGGCTTTCAATGACAGTCTGAAGCAGCCCTCCCTGGTGACCGTCCCTTGATGCTTTCTCCCACTAACAGCCCTCAGCCCGGGTCATCAGGACCCTCACAGGCACCCTGTCTCATTGTCTTGCAAAAAGCTCAACAGGGACTGGAAACTGTCCCAGACACTGTCTCATCCCATGTCGCACTGCTAGCCTGGAGAATGTCGCCTTTGCAGGTGAGGTGGGGTGAGGCCAGAGCTCAATACCTGCAAAACCTCAGAAGGTGTGTGCGGAAAGGCAGTTCTTGAAGTCACCCCATTGTCACTCTCTAGCAAAGCTACCCCCATGCCAATGCCGGCCTGCAGAGAAATCCCAGGTGTCTGCCTCTGCTCTGAACGTCCCACGTCCCAGGAACCGTGCAGTCGTGGGAAACTTGGGACCGTCGGTCACCCTGGACTCTGCTCTTATTGACCTTTCTTTATCCTGTGTTTTCACACTCTCCCTCTCAACTGGCTCCTCTCTATCAGCTCAAGCCGTTCCCAGATTTAAATATTTTCATTTATTTTATTCTATTGCAGATATTACGGGGGTACAAACATTTTGTAAATTGCTTTTGTGCAGTCTGAGTCAATGTTATAAGTGTTCCTGTCCCCCAGATAGTGTGCACTGTACCCGTTAGGTGTGAATTCACTCATCCTCCCTCCTCCCTCCTACCGGCTTGATTTCCATTGAGTTTTATTTCCATATGCGCACATAAGTGTTGATCGATTAGTCCCAGTTTAATGGTGAGTACATGTGGTGTTTGTTTTTCCATTCTTGTGATACCTCACTTAGAAGAATGGTCTCTGGTTCCATCCAGGTCAATACAAGAGGTATTCATTCATCATTTTTTATGGCTGAGTAGTACTCCCTGGTATACATGTACCGCATTTTATTAATCCACTCATGGATTGATGTCCCAGATTTAAATTTTAGAAGTCTCTTGATCCAACAATTCTTTCTCCAGCCTCCTGTCCTCTCCTTTTCTCCTCTCCCTGCCTTTGCCTTTCCCCTCTCTCTGCTGTTCTGTCCTTTCCTGCTTTCCTTCTCTCAAAAAACACTCACACACACACACACACACACACACACACACGAAGGTCACCCGAGTGTAGTGTACTGGGAGGGAAAGGTCACGGCTCTACACCTTCCTTGGTGGCCACATGGCAGCATACTGGACTGTGACCAAGACAGACTCCAGGTGTGGCACAGCCTGGCTACCAAGGCCCTGGGGGGGGGCGGGGGGGGCAGGGAGCCGGGCAAGACCAGGCTGTTGTTGCCAGAAATGCCCGCGCCCCTGCGACTCTCTGAGAGGTTGGGTGGGAACAGCCCAGACTTCTCCCCATGGCCTGGGGACTCCAGGTAGCCAGCTGCAGAGGCGGAGGACACCCCAAACCCGGCTCATGCGGTGTAAGAGGGGCATATGTCCTGCTGCTTCCGATGAAAAGGTCACCAGCACCTGCCCCTGCCCCCAGCCCCACTCCGATCTGCCTCTTTCTGAAAGAAAGGCTCTTAGGCTGTGGGAGCTGCTTCTTACATGTGCACACTCCACCCTTCGTGTGGTCGCGAGTGGGTTCCAGGAGACCCTTTATCCCTCGGATGCTGAAACTGACAACGTGCTAGGGACTGAGGAAAGGGAAAGAAACATAACAGAAAATTACTACTACTGGCACTACTAAGTGCCAGGCACTGTTCTAGGAGTTATAGATACAATGGTGAGTAAGACTGACATGTTCCCTGCCCTCATGGAGCTTACATTCTACTAGGAAACAGACAACACATACGTACACGAATAACTATAAGAAGTACTAGGAAGGAAATTAATCAGGGTGTTATGATACACAACCATATTGGGGGCTTCCTTAGGGTGTGAGGTCTCTCTGAGAAGGTGACGTCTTGAGCTGAGACCTGAACAATGGCGTTGGGGACACAATTTGGGATGGAATTTAAAGTCATGCTCACGACAACCCTGTAATGCCTGCGTTATGATCACCTGCAAGGCACCACCGAGAAATCAAGGCTCTGTGAGACGAGGTAACGTGCCCGGCAGCAGGGTTCAAACCAACGTGACCAGCACCGAGGCTAGGCTGTCTTCGTTACTTTCCCTTGCTTGGAGGACCTGCACCTTCATTCTGAATACTAAAAAGCACCTGGGAAGCTGTTGCAGTCTGGGTTTGCAGATTTCAGCTGACCCTTCTTTGAGACCAGCGTCCAGTCCTGGTCAAGTGTAGGTACTGAGTGTCCACCACATGCCTAAGGCCGGCCAACACTGCTCTCCTTTCTCAGTGTTCTTGGAAAACTAGCCAAGGACATAAGCAAGTGCCCCGAGCCGGAGGCTGACAAGGGTACACAGAAGGGGAAATCAGAGGTCAGAGGCCTTGAGCAAGGCGGCCCTGTGAGGACAGAGCAGTCTGGCCAGGCAGAGAGGAGCGGCTGCGGGCGCAAGCTGGGCTCTCGGGAGTGCAGGCAGGACGCCGCCTCTTCCAGGAGAGAGCAGAGGGCTGCAGGAGGGAACTGGAAACGCTGTCGTGCCTTTCCGAGACCTGCCACAACACCAAAGAAGCAGAGGGATGGATCCAGTTCCCTGGCTCAGTCCCTCCTTCAACATTTTCTGAATGTTTAGCTCGTGGGTCCCAAGTACTGCACGAGGTAGTATGAGAACATTCAAAGAGCGCAGGACCATGACCTCAACCCCGCAGAACCCGAAACCCTCCTGGAAGAGTCGTGCCCCTGCTTATGAAGCAGATGAAGGGTGCTTGCACCAGCGCCCCTGAGGGAAGGGACCCTGCGTGCGTGGGGCAGGTTTCAAAGGCGGGAGAGATCCAGGCTGGCAGAGAGGTGGCGAAGAGCTCATTTCCGGTGAAGGATGTGCCATTCACAAGAGCTCAGGGCAGGGCCAGCTGGATGAGGGGCAGTGGGAGCCTAAGGGATGGGGAGGACCGAGCAGATGCTGGGCCAGAAGAGAGCGACTCGCTGAAGGCTCCTGTCCCCGATGAAAACAACACGTTCAAAACTGTCGCAGCCACTCCTTGCTTGCATGTAAGGTTTTACTCCGTGTTTCAGATCACCCCACACACATTATGTCACTTGATCCTCACTATCACCCAGTGAGGGACAAAGTCATTGTTGCCTTTTGTAGCTGAGGAAATGGATGGGAGGAGGTAAACGATTTGCCGGAGATGGCGCCTGCCAGGGCCCCGCGCCCTGCTCTGTGCAAGGGGAGCATGGTGCCACGGAGAAGCCAGACAGCCCCGAGTCCCGGCGCCACGCCTGCCAGTCACTAATGAGCCTGAGACAGGTTATTATCCTCTCTGAGTCTCAGTTTTCTAGTTTTTAAAATAGGAATAATAATACCTTAGAGAGACGCAGGTTTGTTGTGAGGTATAAAGTGATGATGGCTCCTGGCACGGAGCAGGCACCCTAGAAATATTAGTTTCCTTCCTCTGTTCCTACCTCTCCCCACTCAGGTCCTGAACAAGCCAAGGGGTTGTCCCACCGTCCCCTGCCTCCCAGCGGGGCCAATGCAGCTCTGGGGGACGAATGAGTCACCCTCGTGACCAAGCAGCCCTGATCCTGCTTCCGGCCGCGCCCCGTCCCAGCCACGCGCGGGTCGAGCCGGGTGGAAGGCACCCAGCCACCGGCACGTGGCGCGTCCCGTGAGGACGGTGGCGGTGGGAGAGGACGCTGTGCCACGAGAGATGGTGGCGGGGGAGCCGCAGAGCGCACTCCACTCTTTCTCTCTCGACAGGGCAGGGCCAGATTTGTTGTGCGTGTTTTTTAAATAAACAAAACAGGATTTAAAATAACAGCCCACACACAAATGATTTTTTAGAAACCTCGCCCTTGACTTATCACTTGGAATAAAAGCAATTTTTTATCCTGGCAAAGTTCTTTGTTCTTTGGGGAACATTTTCATATACATTATTTCACTTGATCCCCAGAACGCGGAAAGGGAGACAGTGCAGGCTTAACTGTTCCCTTTGAGCAGATGAAAACGCCGCTGGCTTAGCGGCTGGGGTGAGGGGGGCCCAGAGCTCCCACCCCCTGCCCGTAGCAGTGTCCCTTTCTTGGATGCTCAATTCAGAGTCCGGAATCCATTCGTTAGCAAGCTCAGCTCTAATGTTGGAAATCCTCCCAGCCCACTCAGCTACTGAAGCATCTGAGATGCCCATAGGAGGTCCATGTGGCTGGTGGGGGTGGGGCGGGGTGGGGATAGCAGTTTTGAAAAGGGACAGCCAGCACCAGGCACATCCTGGGGGTATGCTAAACTCCCCACCAGAACAAACAAAGGGTCCTCAGCCACCCCCTGCCAGGATCCCTTCCTGGATGCTCCAACCACCTGTTGCAACCCTCTCTCAACCTGGGACCCTCAGGGCAACAGAAGACGCAATTGGAGTCAGCTCACCAAGGTGCACACCTGGCTGAGCCCCCAGCTTTAGCTGAGGATTTAGGCAAGTCAGTTCATTCCTAGACCCTAACTCAGAGATCCTAAAGGGAAGCTGGGCCTGGATTAACTCCTGTGTACAGTAGACCTGCTCCGTCCAGCAGCACAGAGGGGCCAGGGACACAAATAGCAAGTGAATATTTCCCAGCAACCACTGAGTGTTCTAGGCACTTGGGATACATCAGTGAACAGGACTGACAAAGTTCCCTGTCTTCATCTGGCTTACATTCTAGTGAGGTGAGACAGAAAACAAACAACACACACACTAAGTACCTTGAAAGGTCTGTTAGGTGACAAGTGCTCTGTGAGAAGAGGTACAGGGAAGTGGCGATGGAGCATGCTGGGGGCAGGGGGAGGTGTGCAGGTTACTATTTTAAATAGGATTGTTATAAGCTTCATCGAGAGCTTGACATTTGAGCAAAAATGTGAAGGAACAAGAGAGTCAGCACGCGGATATCTGGAGGAAGGGCTTTCCAAGCAGGGGAGGCTGCGGAGAGCAAAGGCCCTGAGGAACAGCGAGGCCAGTGTGGCTGGGGCAGAGAGCCCCAGCGGGGAAGGTGCAGGAGATGAAGTCAGGGAAGAGAGGGAACAGAAACTGGGTCCTGGGGTCACAAGTGTCTTGTAGGACATTGCAAGGATCTTAACTTTTACTCTGGGTGACATGGAGACATATGCAGGGTTTTAAACAGAGTACTAAAATGACGGCACTTTCGGTAGGGCCCATCGGCTGCCCTCTGTGAGCAGGCTGCGTGGTGGGTGGCAAGGGTGAAGGCAGACAGGTGCGTTAGGGGACTGGAGCTCGATCCAGGCAGGAGAAGATGGGGTCTGGACCCAGGAGGCAGCAGCGGAAGTGTGGGCAGTGGTCAGTTCTGGCTATACTCTGAGGGTGGAGCCAACAACAGTTCCTGAAAAGTGGGGTGGGGATGGGGGTGGGGGGCGGGAGGGAGAAGAAGAGAGGATTCAAGTCAACTGTAAGGAGTGGGCCTGCGCCACTGGAAGATGGAGATGCCATCCACTGACAGGGAAGGCTGAGGGTGCAGCGGGTGGGTGTTGGAATGAGGCGTTCAGATGGGATGTGTTGAGCTCAGTTGGCCTTGAGATGACCCAGCAGACCCACCTGCAGAGGTGGCAAGCCACTCAGGCCACATGGGGGGCCATGAAGGCAGTGCCCACTTCCACTGCCCAGTCCCCACAGTGGATGGCCCACAAGGGAAGCTTACCAGCCCCGTTTTGTGAACACCAGGCCCCCAGCTGGCCGGGCCTCGCCCCATGGGCCACTCTCTATCCGTGAGGCAGCCCTGAAGGCTCGTAAGCTGCTGGCATGAAAAGCATTCTCAGGGAAGCACTTCAGTCCAATCCGATGATGTCTGGGAAATCTCTGGGATAGATCAAGTTCTTAATGTACTTGTGTCCAGTGAAACCTGGTCTAGTCCTTATGATAATAAATAATTCAGACTCAGACAACACTAATTGAGCACCTACTGCGTGCCACTCTGGGGAGCACTTTCACTTATATTTTCCATTTGTTTCTCATCACCGACTATAGATATTATTATCCCCTTTTGAAGATGAGGCAACCAAGACTCAGAAAGATTCAAACTTGCCAAAGTTCACAGAACTAGTAAGTATAGATATCAGTATTTGAACCACTCTGTCGATTCCAAACCCACTGGTGTCACCCCACATAACATTTTATAATTACTCATGCCTCAAGGTTGAGTTCATACCATACTTCCTCTGTGGAATGCCCACCCACCCCCAGCGCAAATCTTCCCAGTTGCAGCGTTCTGTTTACACCTCTCCTGTGGAACCTCTGACTTTGCTGGGACTGTCACAGCCTCTGCTGTGCTGCTCCTTCCCACTAGGTCACAGCTTTCTTGAGAGCAGAAGCCACATCGTCTCACCCTTACTCCTGGACTCTCTAATAATCTTCCTGCCCCAGAGAGCAATCTGTTCAATATGTTTTTAAAAAGGTATGATATTTTGCACTTTTTACATACTTTCACATACATCATTACATTGGAATCTCACCCAGTTTGGTAAGTCTGGACCACACAGGTCCTGTTAGACTCACTTATGGGCCAATATACAGACCCAGAGAGGTTGGAAGGCCTGTCCTAGGCTGTACAGCTGGGTGGTGGGTTGGGAACCAGCTCTCAAGCTCGAGACACCCAATTCAGTGCCCACTGCATGGTCGGGTGGTCAGCACCGGCCTAAAGCCCCCTAAAGCCCCTTGGAGTATCCTGAGGGTTGTGTGGACTCCTAGAAGTACATCAGCCTTTTCTTCATTCCTTGGCTTCTCTTCCTTTGTCTCCTCGTCACCATGTTCCTCCTTCTCATCTCCAGCTTTCACCGTGTTGTGGTTTCCCTGCCCAGAGCTCCTAACCCCGAGCACAGAAAGATCAGCTCTGACCCAGACAGCAGCTCTGGGGAGACAGACCTCTGTAGCACACCTGGGATCCAGGGGGAGAATTCAGGCATCTTGTCTTAATCGCCTCCTCTGCACCCTGCTGGTGAGGGAGGGGTTCCCGCCCTAGGTCATGAGATAGCTGAACGCATGACACCCAACCCTGGACAGATGAGACAGCCAGTTTATTAGCCACGTATGCTCACATCCGGGGAAAGGAGAGTACCATAGTCTACCCAGGACCACACGGGTTAAACCAGGTAACAAGGTGAACAACCAGGGGTCGAGTGACACAGGCTTTGTAGTATCGGAGGGTGGGATGCCCCCTGGTTCCCATGGGAGGCTGTGACTGGCTCGTTTGAATATCCACAGGCTGGCAGGGAACTGAAACCTGCTACTCAGGGGTAAGCAGGAAGCATGCCGGGTCCCTTGGCTAAGGAGGGTTGTTTGCCTAGGGGACGCCACCTGCAGGCATGGGAGCAGAACTTGCAGGTAGGCCATTCGACGCCTCCCCAGTTTTACCAGATACCAGGGCAGCACATAATACTGGGCCCGGCTAAGCTCTCTCACCTTCGCCAAGCTATCTTTCTTATTTTAATAAATTTTTATTTTGGAATATTTTTAGACTTACAGAAATATTGCAAAGACAGTATAGACAGTCCCTGTATACCTTTCACTCAGTTTCCCTAATGTTAGCATCTTACATAACCACGGTGCCTTTATCGAAACCAAGAGATAAGCACCGGTATACTATCATTACCAAACTACAGA
Source organism: Cheirogaleus medius (assembly GCA_008086735.1). Classification (NCBI taxonomy): domain Eukaryota; kingdom Metazoa; phylum Chordata; class Mammalia; order Primates; family Cheirogaleidae; genus Cheirogaleus; species Cheirogaleus medius. The sequence continues at coordinate 3,435,015 of VBSM01000662.1, forward strand.
CCTTATTTGGATTTTACAAGTCTTCCCACTAATGTTCTTCTTCTATTCCAGGATCCCATCCCGGTGCCGCATTGCCTTTAGTCATTGTGTCTTCTTGGTCTCCTCTGGTCTTGGACTGCCTTTCAGTCTTACTTTATTTTTTAAGACCTTGACACTTTCGAGGAGTACTGGTCAGATATTTTTGTACAATATCTCCCAATGTGGGTCTGTCTGATGGGTTTGCATACTCAGGCTGGGCTGGGGTTATGGGTTTTTGGAAACAATACCACAGAGGTGTGGTGCCCTCTCTTCATCTTATCAGAGGTGCATGATATCCACACGACATCACTAGTGATGCTAACCCTCGTCGCTTGGTCAAGATGGTGTCTGCCAGGTCACTCCACAAAGTTACTATTTGTTCCTTTCCATACTTTAGTCTTTGGAAGCGAATCACTAAGCCCAGCCTACACTCGAGGGAGGAGGATTCAGGCTCTACCTCCTGAAGAAGGAAAGGTCTACCTATATTATTAATATTTAAAATTCTTCCGTACAATATATTTGTCACTTTCCTCTCTACTTATTTATTCCATCATTTACTTAAGTAAATGGACTTAAGCATGGACTTGTGGATATTTAATTTATTTTGGGAGTTATAGAACAAGACTATTTATTTTGTTGTTTAAATTGTTCCAGCTCTGGCCATTGGGAGCTCTTTCAGGTTGGCTCCTGTGTTCTTTGACAGACCCTCATTTTTGGTTTCCTTGGGACATCTTTGTTTTCCTTAGAGCCTTTAAAACTGCAAGATGCTCCAGGCTTATCTCGTGTTTTTTTTCCTGCTCCCCCTAGAATTTGCCATTTCTCCAAGAGGCCCTAAGTTTTTTTATTGGAGAATAATAATTAGAAATCAAAATCTTGCTGCTGGGTATGCTCATTGTTACTGGGATGTTGATGCATTTAGCACCTCTCAGCAGACAGAGGTCGGAAATATATTTAAGTATACCAACCTACATATGCACACACATCTACAAGTCCTACATCTATCTGCCTACATATATTAAAATAAATATGAGTTTATACTGATATATCTGAGTCTAATTCAGCACTATAGGATTGATTCTAGATTTTCCCCCTTGTTTATTTATAACTTCTTACCAGTTTGCCATTTTTTCATCGCCTTCTTTTTCTTATTAATCTTCTACTAGTGTTCATTTTAACTTTATTTCAGATGTAAAAATCCTTTAGGGCAAAGCAGAGTTTCTCCAACTTGAGTGTGCATCGGAATCCCCCCGAACACTGGTTAACACACGGATTGCTGGGCCCAACCTCAGCACTTCCGATTCAGTAGGTCTAGGTGCCAAGTAGTTTGCATTTCGAACAAGTTCCCAGATGATTCTGCTAGTCTAGAGACCTCACTTTGAGACGTCACTTTGAGAAGCTCTGACCTACAGAAGCCCTGGCCTCTCTGGTGAAGGTGCCTTTACATCTAGAAGAGAGGTGGCTTGAGTCTTCACTGAGGATGCTGGCACGGGAGGTCTACTTTGTACTGGCAGGGCACCGAGGTGACGGCTGTGTGTGGTTATACCCTCTGGAGCCGTAGACAAGGCTGTGCTATTGCCCTGAAACCATTCGAGGAAAAGAGCCCCAGTCCTGCAGCAGGAAGACCCAGTTTCCAATTATTACTCCACTACTGATTGAGCAGAGACACTAAGTAACCTCACAGGGTCCTTAATGTCTCTGAGTCTTCATTTTCTCATCTGTTAAATGGGGGAAACAATAATATCTGCCTCACAGATTTGCTTTGAGGTTAAATATGTGCTTACATTTTAAAACCTTAAGAAGTTCTTCCTTCCTTTTAAAATATTGTTCCAAAATGTTGTTCTGCAGGAAAATAAATTATCCCTTTAATTCAGGTAGCTTATAAAGCTACAAATTTCTCTAAAGTCACCTTCAGCTACCAAGAGAAGTGCTATTGTTAGGCCACTGTATTGAAATTTTCCAGAATGTCTAACAAACTTGCTAGCATCTGTTACGCTGATCAGGAGCAAGAAGAATTTTCTATTTTTTAAAAGAAAGCTCAACAATTAATCCCTTCTGATGAATAGATTTTCACTATTCCCCAAAGATGATATGGATTTTCATGTCCTAGAGCTTTGGATTATGTTGTTCCCTTTTTCTGGAACAGTTCTGGCCGATAAAAATTTCTTCCTTTTTTTTTTTTTTTTTTTTTTTTTTTTTTGTTTTTATCCTGGAGAGCTTGTTCAAGCACAGGTCCAATAGAACTTTTTCTGCAGTAATGGGAATGTTCTACATCTGTGCTGTTCAATACGGTGATGCAGCTATTGAGCAGTTAAAGTGTGGCCGAAACAACTGCAAAGTTAAATTTTTTATTTTACTTAATTTTAATTAATTTAAATCTAAATAGCCACATGTGGCTAGTGCTACCCCATTGGATAGCTTAGCTCTACAGTCCTTACTTCTCCCCCATCTAACAGAACTCATGTCATCCTACAAGGCCTAGTTCCAACGCCTCTAAGCTTCTTTCTCTTCATGCTAAGAGACAGACCCCTCCTCAGTACTCCCATAGCCGTTTATGCATATTTCCCATATCTCAGGATAAAGAAATGATTTGGTTGCGTTCCCACTCCCCAGTAGACTGAGCTTCTTGCAGGCAGGGATTGTGACTTTCTCATCTCTGTAGTGACTGTACCTGGCAGAATGTCTAGTATACAGTAGGTGCCTATTAAATATTTGTTGAATGAGTATAAGTACAAATTGCACAGTTGTACCGAATCTTTATCTCAATTCCTATTTCTACTAAGTGATAACAAGTGTGATAAAGGTAAGAGAAGGGAAATTGAGATATGTTCTATCTTCTCATTGCCCTTCTTTTCTTCTGTTGGCAGAGAGTGGGCGAGAAAGCGAGAAAACAAGATTAGGAGACGGTCAGACCCCACTGCCCCTATCTGTTTAGCTGAAGGCATTAAGTTCAGTGAAACTTCAGGGACTTCAATGCCAGAGCAAGTATTTAAGAGGGTATTTCTAACAACAAAGCCACAAGAGAGAAAAATATTTTTAAAAACAGATAAACATGATAAAATCATATTTAGTTAATAAGCTGGTACATTTTACTTTGGCATTTATGTCTATGACAACTACTTTATATGATTACCTGCTTTATAGTTTGGTATCAAGAGAAGTCATGTTTGTTTTGTTTTATTTTTTTAAAATAAACTATACCTATGGCTAAGCTTAGTGGTTCAAATTGCACTACCAAAGTAACTGGTAACATCTGTACCGGTAGCACACTTTGATTCCAGCTTTAGGTTATTGAGAAGACTTCCCAAGCTTCTTTAAAGCTAACTACAGGCCTAAGCCTCTCAGAGAGTAATATTATTTTTTAAAAGTTTCATTGCTTTCTCCAAAAAGTGTTTTGAGCATTACTATGTGTAAAACACTGACCAGGGAAGATACAGTACTGACCCTGCTCATGAGAAGCTAGTAGTCTAGATATTCGCTCATAGTCCAGGTACAACAAGGGAAGTAATCCTGCTTAAGAAGGAAACGCAGTATTCTGAGTGCATAGAAGAGGGCTGTGATATAAATGGTTAGTTTGGTCAAGACTAACTTTATGAGCGCTCAGACATTGACTGACAAAGACCCAGTGTTGCCAGATACCTGAATTAAGCCCTGAGGAGGATGGGGATGGGAAAGGATGGGAGAAAAGAGATTTGGGAAATGAGCAATAAAAGAGAGAAGGAGAGAGAAGAGAGCTTGGGTCGGGCTGAGATGCCTCTGGCTGCAGTTATTTTCTGTGCCTAACAGCGCTGGGCGTGTGCAGTTTGGGATGACTCACTGTGCGGGAGGGGAGAGAAAAGCACAGAGGAGGGGAAGCCCCTTCCGTGTCCTTGGGGCGGTACCCTGTCCCGCTGCTTCACACAGGCCAGCTAGCAGCACCGGCTTCAGTGCTCAGAAGCCATTTTATGGGGTGGTTTTAAGACTTCCCCCAAACCCAGGGCCCCCGCCCCCAGGAAGTGGGGGGGAGGGGGGCTTCAGCTTCCTTGTTTATAAATTCAGCAACCATAGGTGAAGAATCTCTGCAAAGAAAGGAGAAGGGGTCACTTGTCTTAATGGAGATGTTCCTTTGAGTCTTCCTCCCAGGAAGAGCGGAGGGAGGAAGGAGGTCTGGCCTTGAGCATAGAGTCTCATACATGTTCATACGGGAGCGGGACTGCAGAGACCCCCCTGGCCGTGTGATTGAGGCTGCGCGTGTAGACTCAGTTAGTTCCTGGGTGTCATGGGCTGAATTGTGTCTCCCACAACATTCTAATACTGAAGTCTCAACTCCAGGTACCTCAGAGTGTGGCTGTGGGGACAGGGCCTGTAGAGAGGTGGTTAGGTTGCAATGAAGCTGCGGGGTGGCCCGTCCAGCCCGACTGGTACTTTTATGCAGAGGAGAACAGGACACACAGAGAGGCACCAGGGGCGCCAGTGCACGGAGGGACCACCGTGCGAGTGAAGGGCCAGCAAGAGGGAGGCCGAAGAGGACACCCACCCTGCAGACGCTTTGACCTTGAACTTCCAGCCTCCAGACCTGTGAGGAAATAGATTTCTATCCCTTAAGCCACCTAATGTGTGGTACCTTCTTATGGCAGGCCTAGAAAAACAGAACGAAACCCAACACTGGGGAAAGAGCTCTCTGCACAACTAGAACAGGGTTCCCGGGAGTGCCGGGACTGCGCACGTCCCACTCCCGGCTGCTTTGTCCCCAGGTCACTCCTGATCTCGGGCCATCAGGACAAGCAACTAATCCTCGAGTTTTTCCCACATGTCAGACACGATAGTAGGTTGCTGCTCACATATTATCTCATGTAATTGTTAGTGCGCACCTGAGGCTCCAAAGAGGTTAATTGGTTTCCCCACGGTCACCCGGGTAGGGCATGTGGGACCCAGGGTGCAAGCCCAGGCCCCTGATTCCGGGTCCACGCTCCTCCACTACACCCCAGGGGTCTCCGTGTGAGCTGCCGGAGACCGGGGGTGTTAAGGGCCACATGCTACTCTCCCTTTTGAGAGTCAGCTCCAACCTTCCAGAAACATAGACACTGGGGTTTGTAAGTTCTGTGACACAGAGAGGAAAAATATATATTAAGTCCTAATTCTACCCTTACTTGACCTTCCAAGCCAAATCCTTAACTGACCACCTGACACTATTCGGTAGCTAGTTAACAGGCATATATAGCCCCCAAGATATTACTAAGGAATCACCTATAATTGCTTTATGGCCACTTTTTTCTGTTTGGCTCAGTTTGCTGAGGACAACTCTATCTGGAGTTCCTTGTCAATATCTATTTTTAATGGGATATTTATAATTGGATGTTTTTATAACCTCCTTCTCATGGGTGCTTGTTTTCTTTCCAGAATCACAGAGGCTTTTTAATAGATTGGCTATGGCAGCAGAGAAGTGACTACACACAGTTCGGGTCTGATTGTCTGTGGAACCTGAGAATCCTAATGTTGGGTGCCTGCTATACTTTCAGAAGAAAGCAGTGTCACCACTGCACTTTGATTTCTTTCTTTCTTTCTTTCTTTTTTTTTTTGAGACAGAGTCTCACTCTGTTGCCCAGAGTAGAGTGCCATGGCGTCAGCCTAGCTCACAGCAACCTCAAACTCCTGGGCTTAAGCAATCCTCCTGCCTCAGCCTCCCGAGTAGCGGGGACTATCAGGCATGTGCCACCATGCCCAGCTAATTTTTTCTATATATTTTTAGTTGGCCAATTAATTTCTTTCTATTTTTAGTAGAGACGGGGTCTCGCTCTTGCTCAGGCTGGTTTCAAACTCCTGACCTTGAGCGATCCTCCAGCCTCAGCCTCCCAGAGTGCTAGGATTACAGGCGTGAGCCACCATGCCTGGCCATGATTTCTATTTCCACAAAAGAGATGCATTGCTCCTGGGAGGGACAGAGGACACCGAGGTGATTAAAAGGTTTAGTGCACATTGAGAGAAACCTTCAATGGAAATTTCTATTATTTAATTCAGTTTGACAAATATTTATTGTCTATCAATTGCATGCTAAGCAAAGATTTATTGTTTGAGGCATGGTGTTTTGAGTAAAATATTGAACACAATCATCAGAGCTGGAAGAAATCTTAGAGATCATGTAGTCAGATTCTCTCTCACTTTAGTGATGAAAAGCATGAAGTCCAGACAGGGGAAGTAGCTTGCCCAAGGTCAGACAGTTGGCTCCTGGCAGGCAAGGAACTAGGGTATATCTGACTCCTAGTCCAATGGTTCCAAGACACTCTGCAGCAGTCAGACCCTTATTAGAGTATCATATCCAAGTTGGTTCACCACATTGTGAAAACCATGTGCACATCTGGAAAGGATCCATAAAAAAATAGCCAAAATTTGCACAGGATGGAAAATAGATTTTTAAATTAAGTAGCAAGATTCCAGCTGGACATGAGGAAGCACTTTTTGGCTGCCAGGGTTATAAAATATCAAAAAGAGAAAATCAAAGGAAAACACACCCAGAAATTCAAAAGGACAAGAGATAAGCATCTGTCTTTGATTGCTGGAGGGTCACCTGCCCCAAAACAGGGAGCTGGAACAAATAATCTCTCCGTCTCACCCAGATCTATTAGAATTCTGTTATGATTCCAAGTGTCTTCTAGAAGACTTCGGCCAAGCAAACTGCTGTTACCAAGTCCAGCTGCATCATTGGTCTTGTAATTTGTTTGAAATTTCCTCTTGAAACCATTTCCTTGCCCTCTCATTTTTTTATTTCGAAAAGCCTTTGCAATGGGCCAGCATAGAATCTGGAATGTCTGAATCTTAGGCTTTTTAGATTTAAAAAAATATTTTGCCAGAGGCGACATGCTGAGAGATTAGAGTCCTGACAGTAACCACAGGTCCAGGCAAGCAAAAGGTCAAGTGCAGAGGGAAGCCAGTTGACAGACACCATAGATCTAGACAGGCAGGGTCCTGGAGATCAGGGTGGCATTATCAAGCACAGCAGACCTCTGACCTTAGAGCAAAAAGGCCATTTGCTTTCCGTCCTTTTTACATAATCTCCTAAATATAGGTCACTTGAAGTTTGAGAGACACGTCAAAAGCAGAAAAGGGTCAGAGCCTGACAACAGCAGGGTTAGAGGTGCCAGGACTACCTCGTAAGGTCATCACGGTTCATCTCCCCTTGCCTGTGAGGCCACGTTAACACCCCAAAGTCGCCCTGGGTACATCCAGAAAGAAAGTGTGCAGCATTTAAGGGGCATCCAACTGCAATACCGAGATACTCTTCTGTTTATAGGAAACGAGAGAGTGCCAACCCCCAGGGCTGCGAAGGCATTCATCCTACTCCTCCCCAATAGCTTCCAAAATATCCCTTTAAAAGGTAACTCTGCAATGTCCCTAAATAAATGCCAACAGTCACCTCTGTTCTGTACTCAGACTCTCCTCAATCCCTCCGTCTGCTCCTCCTGGGACCCATCTCAGTCTAGTTTTCACTGAGGTTGAACAACAACAAAATAGCCATTTCTGGAGAGTCGGCCTCCCATGGTATGGTTCCCCTTCCCCCCTCACAAAAACTAAAACAAGCCAACCAGCCCGCCCCCTTTAACCTGTAACTGTTGCTCTGTTCAGAATGAATCTCCACAGCTGTCAAATGCAAGACTGACAGACCCTCTGCTAAAGGTCACTTGCTGAAAGTCAAGCCTGAAAGGATGTACATCATGACAGAGACAAAGAGCAGCATAGGAACCTCTTAGGCTTCTATATGTTCTTGGACACTTGCCTCCTCGGGCTTTGGTTTAACTTTCTGGGTTCAAAGATTTCAGCAAAGGACAGGATGTTAGAAAAGCAAGGCCAACCTAACAGAAAACCCTAGATGCTAAATCCATGTGTTTAAAGGCTCCCCCAAAAGCTGTTGGGGAACTCCCATGAAAATAGGTCCCTGTTCCAAAGCGTTGCGAAGTCTAATTCATTGCGCTGGACTCCAGGCTCAGCCTGAAACCCCATATCCTGTTGATGTCGCTTACTTGCAAGCCAGAAGAGAGCAGCTAGTTGAGACTTGATGAATCTTCCTTCCTCACAGCCTCAGCTGCGTAGGGTTTCTGCTTATGTTCGTACCAGAAAAAACATTAAGAAAAAAGCTATCGGTTCTCCCTCCTTCCTCCTCCACCATACCCCAGTAGAGAACTCTTTCTATCTGAAGAACGAACGTGCCGGCATGCATGTGTGTGTGCACACATAAAAGCACACAAGTCTTTCCAGGCTAGAATTTGCCAGGCAGTCAAATCCTTCTCTTTAAAAGCAACTGAGACACTTTCAAGAGATTCCAAAAGGATGACTCTACAACCTCCAGGTAAATGATGTTACTACTTATCTCTATGTGTTCACTTGTGTTCCATGAAACCAGTCTCTTGAGAGCAGGGATCCTGTCATTATTTTGGGATCCCTGAAACCCGGCCCTGTGTCTACACATAATAATCACCCAATAAATTTCTGTTTCGTTTTGCTTTGTTTTTTGAGACAGAGTCTTGCTCTGTGACCTAAGCTGGAGTGCAGTGGCATCATCATAGCTCACTGCAACCTCAAACTCCTGGCTCAAGTGATCTCCCTGCCTCAGCCTCCCAAGTAGCTGGGACTACAGGTGCATGCCATGATACCCAGCTAATTTTTTCTATTTTTTGTAGAGATGGGGTCTTGCAATTGCCCAGGATGGTCTCGAATTCCTGGCCTCAAGCAATCCTCCCACCTTAGCCTCCCAAAGTGCTAGGATTACAGGCATGAGCCACTGAGCCCAGCCCTAATAGATGTATTTTTGTTTTTTTTTTTTTTGTTTGTTTGTTTTTAATTTCAGCATATTATGGGGGTAAAATATTACGGTTATGTATATTGCCCATGCCCCCTCCCCCCCCCTTTTTGAATGAATGAAAATCTCTCACTTATTCTGGACACAATCCCTAGCTACAAGGAAAGGCCTCTTTCCTCTCCTAAATTTCTTCAGCAGCATCTTTCCCCCAAATCACACCTCTAAATCTAGGAAAATGAAAGCAGAAATTTCCAAAATAACATTAAGATGCTATGAGGCTAGCATCAAAGCCTAATTTGTATCCAGCACCATTATGCCACATCTCTAGTTTGAGTATGTCATCTCTTTCCTGTTGGGATCCACACTCAAACATCCACCCTGAACTCTTTCTTTCTGACCCAAAGTAAACAAACAAATGAAAGTTTCCAGGAGGTGTTTTTAATCACAACTTCCTGGTATATAGTAGGTGCTCAATTAAATCTTAAAAGCATATTGTCAGTTATAAAACTAAGCTCCAAGTCTTCCAACTACACGTAAGTAGATAATTTTCCTTGAATTTCAAAAGCTTGAGATAGAACATGCAAGATTTTAAGAAATAAGAATCTCATTTTAAATTGACAAGTCACTTCTTACTAGATCCATCATTCTCAATCTTAGCTGCATAATAGAAAAGTATTATGCCTAGGGTACTTTTATAGTAATCCCTGGGCCCATCCCCCAAAATTCTGATTTAATTAATCTGGAGTGGATCCCAGGCACTGGCAAATTTTTTTTAATAGCTCCCAGGCGATTTTAAAGGCCATCTAGGGTTGCAAATCACCGTTCTTGACAGAACCCACCTTCTCCTACCCCAGGGTGATACATCTTTGCCTTTGTCATAATAAGGTTGCAAAGGTGAAGAAAAGAGTACACAGATTACTGGGAGGAAAGATACCTAAAGAAGTACTTCAAAAGTATTTTCCTCTTAAACATAAATTTGTTGAATAAATAAAATGAAATTGCTATAGCCCTAGGGTCACAGTAAAAGTTTCCAAGTTCGGAGCCCTGTTTTACAGTCAGGTGCAGAGGTTCTCACTCAGGCTGCATGTGCAACTCGGCTGAGGAGCATTTGCAAACGTTAGTTCTCTGGGCCCGCACCAGACCAAGTCTATCAGAATCTCAGGGTGGAGCCCAAGCATTAGTATTTTTTTTAATTTCACAGGTATGTCTAATATAGCCAGGTTGAGGACCATTAGTCCAGATTAGGCAATTTCTCTAAGTATCTTGAAATTTAGATCATAAATTGTTCCACTTTTTTAATACAAGAAGAAATTTTAGTTTCGTACATGGACCCGAACACCTTGAAGTCTTGTCTATGAAATGTGATTAAATGATGTGTGATTAAATCGCTATGAATTTTAGTTGCAATGTGGTAAATATGGTGGGCTGGACAAAAATATAGTAAGTTTCCGTGGCTGGTTGCTGACATACAGTGTAGTCATTTGGTTAGCAACCAGATGTCTCCTAGGGTAATGCTGGCACAGGTGTCTGGATGTGCCCATTGCCAAAAACGATGGTCCTCTTGAACACATGGTCCCCATATGAAGTGAGTTCTATAAAAAATGCCTCTGGTATTAATAGAAATGTATCCTCACCTAAAGGTTTGTGGAGGGTATTTTCCATCAACAAAGTGAATCAAAGTAGCATGCAAGGGTTCCGGAGGAGAAACAGAGTGCAAGCCTGCGAGGCCAGCAACGGCGAAGCAGCAAGGGAGCCCACGTTCCACTGGGCTGCCCAAACTCAATCCACATTCAGGCTGGTCTGAAGATCATGTAGAAAGGCATCCATGCATTGGTGATTAAATCAGTTTTCCTTAAAATGAACTCCATTTTCTTAAAGGTATCCTGTAAACTATGTAATAACGTTTTGAAGTATGCTTTTAATTTAGGGAGAAACCACGATAAAGAGAAGCAACTTAATGTGACATAACAGCACTAAATAAGAATCTGGCTTTGACACTAACGAGCCACATGACTTGGGCAAAACATTTTACCTCTCTGGGTTTCAGTTGCTCCGTATGTAAAATTAGTCTAGTTTGATGATTCTCCGCCTCAGCTGCACAGCAGAATGGCTAGGGAGGTGTCGGAACACACCAGCATCTGAGTGTCTCCCCCAGACAGTCTGATTTGATTGGTCTGGGAGAGGGCCCAGGCATCGGTATTTCTAAAATATCCCCCAGTGATTCCAGTGTGGGCGCAAGCTGAGAACCACTGCCCTGGATGGTCTCAATGTTCCCTTTCAGCTCTTGCCTTCCCTTGGGCTTAGGAGTCCTAGCTTTTGGTAGTGCCTGAGCTATTAGAAGAGGTTAGAGGTTAGTAACCAATCACTGATACATCCTAGAACACTT
>VBSM01000662.1:3446285-3466819 GCA_008086735.1 Cheirogaleus medius
AAAATAAAGAAGAATATACCTATCAATCGAGCAAAAAAATCTAAAGCCACTTGAAAATAGATTCCTAAACATACTGCAATTCTGAAATTTTTTACTGTCCTGGGAAGATGTTCAATAGCCCTTCTCATAATCCAACCTCAGTGCACCTAAAAAAACTACCAGGTTGGATTAAATGGTGTTTGCAGTGTCGCCAAAAGTTTCCTTGATTCCATTTTAACCCCTCCCAGTGTCCTTTAGGCACCAGGCTGTGGGCCCGCATACATTTTCACAGTTGGACTTAAAGGACTGATTCCTATTTTGGTTTGGATTTGCTGCCAGACCGCCCAGCCCAAGTTCAATTTCCCATGGGCCGGCTGAACCGTCAGCATAAAACAACAAGATAACATCCCTAAACTGGAGCTCCTCCAGCCATGTTATGTTAGGAGAACTTCGTCCATGCTGGCCTCACAGGGTCACTGTGTTCTCACAGCCAGGGAGCCACCCTGGAAGCGCACGCATGGATGGCTGCGGCATTTCATTTCAACACTATCCAGTCTCTGATTCCAGCTGTCGAGAGCAAACCAAAGGGAGAAAGAAGTCCAAAGAAGTGCTAACTCAAGGTCAGTTTTAAAAAAGCAAGTAGTTAGACAAAAGTTACAAACCAAACCGAAATTCTAGACTCTTGGATAAACTACAAAATTAAAACCAGGATAAAGGCATTTAGGTCTAGACACTCTGATCAGTAAACCTCCAATTTATTGACTGAATTATCCAGTTAATTGCTTCAACTTGCACTTCCTTTTGGCTATGGAACAATTGCTTTCCAACCTGAAGGTTAAAATGACGATGTAAAACTACATCTGGCCAAGAGTTCAATCTTTGGCTCAAGGAATTAGATTTGTTTTCGTGGGGTAAATTTTATAGCCCAAAGAATTATTTTCAAGTTGTTCCAGCTTTGTAAAACTGCAGTCTCCATCAAGATTTTCTCAGTGTGTGAAAGAGTTAGGAGGGCCACCTGGGTCTTTAGATGGAATTCGCCTGGAGTTTCTGCTCGCCCACATACTCTTCATTCTCAAGATTAAAAATCATAGTCAGTAAGAACATTTCTTCAGTTTTGTTATGATTCATCATTAAATTAGTCTAGATCCTTCATGCCAGAAGCAGAAACGAGATAAGACAGAAACAGAGTAGTGCCTGGGGAAAGGTCGGGGACAGGTTTAACCATGTCCCACTAAACAGGTCAGCCAGTTTCCCTGCTCTCAGGCTACTATGCCAGCTGTCACCCACTACACCCTTGCCCCAGCCCCGCTCACTGCCATGCCTGGGGAAAATGTCCAAAGGAATCTCAACCTTACAGACCAGCCAACAACTACCTATTTACCTTCAGGATAACCCCACCCCCGGCCACAGTAACACAGAATGCAGAATGTCCCCTAGAAATACTGAGGTGAGGAATGGGCAGTAGGTGCCACATGGGGAACACAGGCTGGTGATTTACAAACTAAATTCGTGTGTTGGAGGATGCACACGCTCTGCGCTGTGCACGTAAGGCTGTGTAGCGCACCGGTGAAGGACGTAAGATTTGACGCAAGACCGACCTTGGTTCCATTCCTAAGTCCTCCATTCACTCACAGGGAGATCCTGGGAAAGTCACACAAATTCCTGAGCCTCAGTTTCCTCTTCTGAAAATGGAGAAACAACATAGTTCTAGGATAGTTGTGGGGATCGAGGCAATGTAAATGCTGAAACATAAGAGGATCTCAAGGCATTTTAGCTATTTTTTATTATCCTTTATAATGATCTAGAATGCTTAAGCTTTAACTGGATCTGTTCCTCTAATCAGACTTTTCTCAGAGCCATAATTTGTGGATTGACTTAATTTTTTTCAGTGAGTGTGTGTAGCACTTCAAATTGTACACCCAAGCAGGGCACACGGTGCAAAGCGCTGGCATCGGCGGAGGGTAGCGTGGACATTGCCCGGGAAACAAGTAGGAGGCACGGCCTTCAGTGGCTCTTAAGCCTGTTTCATACTATTAATAACTAGGGCAAGGCCAATGTAGCTGTAGTAAACATCCTAATTAAGGATATTTTAAAAGAAAACCAGTTTTATAACGTTCAGATACAAGCTAAAAGTGACATTGGCTTAAAGAAATATATAATAGTTTTTTTTGGAGGATGCTTTAGCGGTTAGATTGGATTTGTGATTAGCACCCAACTCTGTATATGAGAGCCTCCGACCTGTTAAAATGGATTGAGAAAGTTATTTTATGAGGTTTTAGAAAACATTCTATTGGTAATATATCTGAGCCTCGTAAGCTTTTTCTTCCTAGGCAGATGAAAAATGAACTCCAGTTCCTGACCAAATTAACACTTATCTTCATTATAAAATGGGAGTAGTTGTATCTCTTTTTTTTAAAGGACTGAGATGAGGCTAGTAAAGCATTTAGCAGAGCACTCAGCACAGCATAAATGCTCCCGATCAAGGTTAACTGTTGTGGTGGTTGTGGCTTTGTCACTCAACAGACCCATACTAGACACAGTGAATTCCAAGAAGAGGTTCAGTCCTCTAAGATGCTCAAAGACTCCAGGGAATACACATACAAATGTGTACTCATACAAAGTGGTAACTTCTCTAAGGTCTGAACAAAGCACTATGGGTACCTAGAGGGGAGCCAAAGAAGGCTTCACAGAGGAGGTGATCTTTTATGTGGGTTTTAAGAAATGAATAGGAATTTGCCTGGCAACGACAAAATAGCACGTGTAGAAGCTTGAGTTAATGAAAACTCATGGTGGGCTTTGAGGAACGGCAGTAAGTTCTGGGTTACCGAAGCAGAGGTCACTCAGGGAGTTTCAGGAGAAGGGGCTATTGGAGAGAGAGCTGGGGGCCACACTGTGGAAGCCCTTAAAGAACCAGTCAAGGAGTTGCACTGGTCCCATGGACTTCTGGAATCAACAGATTATGTGGGGAACATTGCGATTCGGTTTATTTTTTATGAAGGTAAGTCTGGTGCCAATGGAAGAAGATAGGGACTGGAGTTTAAAAATTCAGGAGTGAAGCAAGGAAAAGCCACTCATTATTTGGTGGGGAGTAACAGTCCCACTCACTTCGCTGCAGACTGGGCCTCCTGTGCAGTGGCCGTGCTCAGAGCTGCTCAGCTGCCATCGGGCCCCGTGGCCCCTGCCCCTGCAGTCCATCTGAACAGGAGAAGGCTTGGGGGACAAGAAACAGGACTTTAACTGCCCTGGTTTGTCCCAGACTCCCCTAGTTTTAGCCCTGACAGTCCAGCGTCCCAGAAAACCCCTCAGTCTTGGGCAAACCAGGGTGGCTGGTCACAGTAAAGAACTAGTATAAAATGCTGCGCTGAGAAAAGACCATGATTCAGCCTTTATGAAATTTCATAGCAGACAGATATGATTTTTACTTGGAGAAAATGAGTTGATGATTTTTTTTTCTATGTCATTTTGGGGTACCATACAAGAGAACTCAACTTTATTCCTCTAATAAAGCCAACATGTTGTCTTATGAATGACAGGAGGCAGGAAACAAACAATAAGAGTAACAACTAACATACTGGGCACCAGCTATGTTCCAGGCACTGTTCTAAGGGCTTCACATAAATTAAGTCATGTAATCCTCACAACAGCCTTATTATAATCATCCCATTTAATAGATGAAAACATGGAGGCACAGAGATCGTATACATAATAAATGTACATGGTAGAATTTGGATCTGAACCCAGGCTGTGTAGGTCCAAAGTCCATGCTTTCAAATATTTCCTCTATGTAATATATAATAACTCATTTATTAAGCCTTTATTATGTGCCAATCATTGTACTGAGTGTGCTTTCCATAAAATATTTCATTTAACCCTCATGACAGTTTATCTGGTACTAGATAGGTCATTCATTTATTTATTATTTGTTGAGCTTATGCTTGTTTAAGAATTATAATATTGTATTTTTAGAGGGGAAGGAGGATGAGAGTTTGGACCAAAGTAGCAGCAGTGAAAATAGAAATGAGAAGCAGGATTCAAGAAAAATTTCTGAAGTAAAAACATCAAAACATGGTGATTGATTGAACATGGGGAATGGGGAAAAGAAATAGTCTAGATGACTCTGAGATTTTTTACCTGAGAGACTGGATAGATGGTAATTCATCATTAAAAATCAAACCTATAAGAAGGTTATTTTGAGAGGTGCTATACACTGAATGTTTGTGTCCCCCCAAAATCCATATGTTGAAATCCTAACCCCCAAGGTGATGGTATTAGGAGGTGAGGCCTTTGGAAGGTGATTATGTCATAAGAACCTTCATGAATGGGATTAGTGGCCTTATAAAAGACACCTGGGACAGTGTCCTTGCCCTTCTGCCATGTGAGGACACAGCAAGAAGAAGACAACCATCCATGAACCATGAAGTGAGCCCTCACCAGACACGAAACCCGCTGGCACTTTGATCTAGGACTTCCCAGCCTCCAGAAAGGTGAGAAATAAATTTCCATTGTTTATAAGCCACCCACTCTACAACAATTGGTCATAGCAGCCCAAAAGGACTAAGGCAAGAGGGAAGATAATGAGTTCACATTGAGATGTACTAAGTTTCAGCTACTAAGGTGTATACTAGTAGATATGGCCAGAGAGCCCTGGAAACTTATGTCTGGAGTTTAGTAGCAATGGTTGGGAGCCAGCAGCCTAGATTTGGTGATTAAGGTCACAGGTAGGAATGAGATGATCCAGAGAAGAGAAGATGACAAATGATAGAGCCCTAGAGAATGTCAGCATTTCGGGGAGTGCAGAGAAGAGCCTGCCAAGGAGGCTGGGGAGACTTGAGCAGAGGTGGGAAGAGAAGCAGGAAACAAGTGGTTGCCTGGAAACCAAGGGAGGAGCAGGGGATGGTCAATGGGGCCAGGGCTGCAGAGAGGACCAACAGGAAGAGGATTGAAAACAGAGCATGAGGACCAGGGCTCAGTTTGGGACAGAGGGCACCAGGTCAGCACGTGACCAGGCAGCAGCTAGTCCTCCCACTCCCGACCTTAGTCTCCTTACGTTCATTCCCTCAGCCAGAGGAAGGCTAGGACTGTCCCCTGGAGAGCTGGGGACTCCAGCTGCCAAGGCTGAAAGACGGAGGAGCAGTGTGGGGGGCCAGGCAGAGAGGCCACCGCTGTTTACACATTCATTTCCAGGCCCTCCTTTAGTCTGTAAGACCGGCTCTAAAGAGCCACTGGAACAAAATATAAATTAAAAGCAAACTATTTTAAAACAAAACAGCAAAACACACACACATGCGCACACACACACACACACACCCCTTTCCTTTTGTAGGAAAAGGACAGAAGAAATAATTCTGCCTAATGAATTCTGCAGGTTATGGCCGCCTGTTCATGGCTGTCTGACCTCTGACCCCAGGCTGGAAAATGACGGAGTCTTTTTAAACACCAGCAACATATGAGTGAAGAAAGGGACAAGCTTTCCAAGGGTCTCATTTCATTTCCAAGCCCAAATAGCTCACAACTGACCTTGAAACTGTGGAACATAATTTTCCCTTCAAGATGAGAGCGAGAAGACAAAGTCGTGACAGCGTTCTGAATGGGAACCATCACATTTATGTTAAGCAGCTCTGTTTTTAATACACCCTCGGGAGAAAACATAGAAAGTTATGAGCTGAGCTAAGGAAAGATATGTGAATGCAAATCTGACCCTCATTCAACTCTGGGCTACTCGGCTTGGGAGGAAACATGCTATTTGAAGTCAGATGTTTGACCTTTTTATGTGAGTTGCCCATTAATCATCCCCACACTCTACGTGGTATCACCTGGGTCGTCTCTTGTGCTCTGAAGCCAGGCTCCACGTCCAAGTCTGTGTGATCACCCAGGCATTACAGGGTCTCCCCACCAGTCCCCCACACTTCATTTTTCATGCAGTAAAAGGATCTAGCAGAGCCTTCCTGTGGGGAGGGACCCGCCCACGCTGCCCCGGACTGCCTCTTTCAGTCTGATAAGCCCCCATCATCAATTATGCCACGACGGGGTGCTTCAACCTATTGCCATCAGCTTGCTTTTCTCTTGGCAAGATGCCAGCTCTGTCCCCTGAAATAAATCCATTGTTTTCAGAGTCCCAGGGGATTCCAAGGGGCAGGCAAAGGAGTAAGAAAATCCCCCCACGCCAGGGCAAGTCACCCTACATTGCTGTTTCCAAGGCTCCTGCTAACATCTCTTGCTGGCTGTGCTCCCTGCTGGGTGTCATCAGCAATGCTACCAGGGACAAGTGCGTGTTCTCCAGTCCTCCACAGCACCATCCCCACACCCTCTTTCCAGCTGTTGTCAAAGCAACAGGCTAAATTCACCTGGAGGTTCATTGAGGAGAGCTGGCAAGGTGGGAGGGATGGGACGGGAGGAAAATACTCCGAGATTGGAAAAGCACTGGGTGCTCACAGAACACAGGGCTGTATCTCCATGGCACATGCGTTCACACTGCCTGCTGGACTTAGGACTGAGCTTTAGGATTTATTTTCTTTGGCCTCAAAAATTTCTCAGTTCTGGAACGTGAAAAGGAGAGAGAGATGCAAGGTTCATGGGTTGGTCTCCAGGATGCCAATTTGCACATCATAGCCTACGTGTCTACATTGCTTCAAAGATACAAATTGACTCAAAAGACCTTGACCCAGACTTCTTTGTCATGTCCTCTCCTTCTATCGAGTGACCCCTATTCCTAAGAATAGGAAAAGTGGCTGCTGAACCCTTAGGCTACTAAGGCGTAGCAGGAACCTCTGAGCTCCTGTGCTTAATCCCAGCTCTTTCCAATTCCAACCATTTTTCCCCAAATAAATCACTTTTTCTGGTCATGTCAGCAACTACTTGTGCATGATTGAAAGGATCAGCTACACAGATGAGCCAGCTTGGCTGCGGGGGCTGCCAGAAGAAAAACCCCAACTGATCTGGTGTTTTTCATCTTATTGACAGTAGTTTAATTCAGTCAAGCTGCGTTTCATCTTGGGAAAGTTTCAAACCTTGGAAGAAGGGAACTCACAATGCCACCTATCTCAGCTGGAAACCCCGAGGCTGTGCTGATGAGTGTGTCTGCAGCAACCCTGGGGAAAATAACCCATCCAAATGTTGTAACGGTGATCCCCAAACATTGGAGATGGTCTGTAACATCAAACACCTATTTGGTTCTGTCTGGTCTCTTCCCCCGAATATAAAATTTTAGAAAATCCAGTAAAGCTGTATTTGAAATTCATTATAAATGATTTATTTTGAGATTTTTATGTGAATTTCATAATAACCTTACACTCTCTTCAACACTTAGGGTTTCTCCAAAAAAATCAAGCAAGGAATCAACTCTCTGCCCCATGGGTCAGAGACTGGTCTTACCGATGCTGAGAAGAAGAGGAAAGTTTTTCATAATTCAAGGCTCCCTCTAGGGCAACACATATGATATGTGTAGTTAGGGCTTTGAACATATCCTCAGTTCTGACTCTATGCCAGCAACTCCAGCCTGTAGCTGCTCCTCAGAGAAGGCTGTATTGGAGAAGTTCTCGGGGTTCATATGGAAAGAAAGAAGCTAGAGAGAGAATCCCCCATCCCTCCATGAAAGCATGTCTTCCAGTAACAATGGCTAACAGTTATTGAGCTTTTACCATGTGTCAGGTACTATTCTAAGCGTACTCGCTAATTTAATCCTTTCAACAACTTTCCAAGGTGGTACCATAATTACCTCCACTTCACAGATGGAGAAACCAAAGCACAGAGAGCTCAAGCAACTCACCCAGAGTCACACACATAATAAGTGGCAGTTAATTTGGAAACCCAGTCATTCATCCATTCACCTCAGAGTCTCTTCAGAGTCACACGAACTAACGCCAATAGAATGCACACATAGGTGAGGAAGATCAAAGATAAAACACAAGCTGAGTGATTCTGTAAGACAAAGCCAGGGTCAAGTTAGTACCCAGACATGCAAACTGTAAGACAGACTCAAAGACGGAAACACAACAGGCTCTGAGATTTACAGTTGCTTAGAAGATCTTTGACACACCAGCATCTAAACAATGTTTCTATCATTAAAAGACATACTGCATGACGGCTCTCCACATCATCCCCAAGATAAATGCAAAAATGTTTCTCAGAGCATTTGTTAGAATAGCCTCAAAGCACACCGGGCTCTCATATTCCACAAAATATGGACCCTTCAGGGACCTACATGGCAAGATAGGTTTGCAAAAAATATTTGAGAAGTAAAAACGCTCTTAGCTGTTTGGCTGTGCACTGTCTATACTTTAATGTATGTGTATGAAATACTATGATTGCACTTCTTTCCAAATACCATGTAATTCTGATACTTTTGCCACTGCCCTTCCACCCAACTTAACTTGCTAACTTGAACTTAATTTTCTAATGCTTGAAGACTATTAATAGATCCTTATGTTGGAAATATTGTACATTCTTTTATTTTAAAAAGTCTAGTTTTTTCTCAAAAGATCATTCTTAAAAGATGTGTCATTAAGTAAGCACTCTCATCAAATAATTTATTAATTAATCTTGATTTGTGACACCCTCTATTCTGACATTTTTCATTTCCATTTGTAGCATAATGAAAGCCATTTAGACCAAGGGTCAGAGGCTGAGATTCTAAATCCTGTCCCCATAACTTATTGGCTGCATGGCTTAACTTCTCTCAGCCCTGCTTTTCTTGTCTGTTAAATGGGACAGAAGAAAACTCACTACATAGATACTCTTTTTTATTAAGAAAGGAATAAAAAACCTGAAGGAACAAATGTTGACTCTGATAATTGAGTTAAGTTACAATAATGCTCCTGACTAATGGTCCTTGACTTGTTTTCCCCTAGGAGTCACGACGGATCATCAGTGTATCACCCCCACCTGTGCCCCCCAGGGCTGTGGGAGGAGCAGGGAGACTTTCCCACTGGGGAGCACGGTGGGCAGATAGGAGTGCTTCATCACGGCTCAGCAAGGGTGCTTAGATCCAGAGAGTGGATTCGACAAACATGTCTACACCAACCACTGGAGCATGAGGACCCAGTGGACACCAGGAGCCAGAGTGTAAAGAAAACAGGGATGGAGAACAAAGGGAGATGAGAACAAAGACAGTGAGTTGAAACAGGAACTCAGGAGACAGTCTGAAAAACACTCAGGTGGCAAGCCAGCATCCACAGCTGGACCTTAAATACTTCTCACAGCCCAGGTGCAGGGAGCAGCTGGGTGGGTTTGAATGAACGGAAGGGAAGGTGAGGAAGATCACAGATAAAACACAAGCTGAAGAAACCACACAGATGAAGGGAACCACACAGATGCTCTCACCTGGTTTCCCTGACAATTTGTGGCACGTGTTTGCAAGCCTGCCGTGATTTAGGAAGAACTGCTAGGCCAGCCCAGGTTCCAAACTCAGACACCAAACTGGTGTCCTTACTGAAGCTCTGAACCTCAGGATTAAGAAATTGATTACTTCCACCTGGGGATTGGACTCGCTTGAAGCTCTGGCATGTGGGGGGGGAGGGGTGGTAGGGGCAATGTATGTAACCCTAACAATATTTGTACCTCCATTATATGATGAAATTAAAAAAAAAGAAATTGATTACTAGTGGTAATATGCTAAAGTTTGAAAATATCTTATTTATATACATGATTTACTTATTTATATAAATTAGAACTGAGTTGAATTTGTCCCTGTGGTAAGCTTCTCTCTCACTCACTGGTATTCCAATGTTTTCCCAGAATTACAAAGAAAGAAATGGGGTAATAGCCAGGGGTCTGGGAATTGCAAATAATCTGAGTACTGCCCTTGGGAGTGTGGCATATGACATTAGGGAACATCACCAGTCACAGGGGGAGGTGGTTGGAAGCCACTGCTCAGGCCAAGCAAACTGAGTAGCCTCTTGGAGATAATACAAGAGATGCCACGGAATAGCTGTTGGAGGCCTGTTATGTATTTCAGAGCATCTGTGGAGGGTACCCAGACCCCAGGGCTCTATGTTCACAACGGCAAAGGACAGAATCAAGCTAATGACAGATGGTCCACCTGATGCTGATCGTAATCTTTCTCACTAAAAGAGATCCAATAATTTCATAATTTGGCTACACTCGTGGAATTTTTTGTAACAGAAGCATTCAGATGTTAATTGTTGGAACAGAGAGGTATTTTAGCCAATTCTCTTTTTAAATGACTCATTTATAGTTTATATATTAATGTTAATAACTGTGGTAGCCAGCCTCCAAGATGGCAGCCAGTGATCCCCACTTCCTGGTATCGTGCCCGTGGAGTCCTTTCCTCCATGGTGCCAGGGTTGGTCTGTGAGGCAAATAAAGCCTGGCATCGGTGGTGATGTCTGCCCTGCCACACCAGGTCATAAAAGACACCACTGCTTCCGCCTGGCCCTTTTGGATTGCTTGTTCTGGGAGAAGCCAGCAGCCATGCTGTGAAGACACCCAAGCAGCCCTGTGGAGAGTTCCATTTGAAGAAGAAACGAGGCACCGATTTTCCAGCCATGTGAGTCTGCCATTTTGGAAGCAGACCCTCCAGCCCCAGTCAAGCCTTCAAATGACCACAGCCTCAGCAGCCTCATAAGAGTTCCTGAGCCAGAACCACTCAGCTAATCGACTTGCAGAAACCATGTAAGATAATAAGTGTTTGTTGTTGTTTTAAGTCATTAAGTTTTAGGGTAATTTGTTGTGTAGCAATAGAAAACAAATATTTAACTCATGTGCTAATTGCAAGTTACTTTTATCATTCATTCAAACCAGATACCCAAGGGCATTTAGTTTCTAAAACTTAAGAAATATTTAATAAAAACTTATTGCTAATTCCCCAGAAGTAGCCCAAATAAGTTTCAGGTTTTATTATACTTATGTGAGTCTGTCTCTTTGACCAATTGGTATTTTATTTATTTGGGATTAGAGTCTGTTCTCCATTGCTGGTCATCCCCCCAGAGACAAGTCATCTAAAAGCTGGTCAATATATGTTTATATATATTTTATGATGATGTCCAGGCTGTTATTTGGGACATAAGTTAATAAGTTATTTGTGATGATTTAGAAAGCCACAGAGTTTCATCCAAAGAATCTATCTCATCAAAGGAATTTCTTTTCCTCCCATGAATTTGGCAAAAAGTTTTTATGGTACCAGGAGGGAATGAGCACCACAGGTGATCTCTGAGTATTTTTTTGCCACCTCTGAAATAGATCAAAAAGCTTTAGAATTATTCTTCCTGTCTAGCAGAAGTTAGACAGAAAACCCAAAACCCAAATTATTATTTCTCACCACAGGAAAGGTGTGAACAAGAAGTTTTGTCAAAAGAAAACTGTTCCACTTAGGCCAGTGCACCATCCCGAGAGACTACAGGCCCCATTTCCTAGGGCTTCATGGTTTAGTTGAATCTGTGAGTTCTGAGAACGTCTGTCTCAGCAACATCTGGGAAGCAAGAGAAAAAACATATCCCAAAGTAAAACATGAACTATGTTTATACTGCTGCCATTCTGAATTACATGTTCCCTTTTAATCAGTGCAAATAATCAAAAGCTAGCAATATTTGCAAAGGTCTTAGTTATTATTTATTTTCCTCTAGACAGAATTATACCCACCAATTACTGATTGGGAAATGAAAGAAATAAAACTCTAATCAAGATTGTTGCCCAAAGGCCAAAGAAAAACAAGCCATCCAGAGGATATTTCCCAAATATTCCAGCATGGTTTTTTCCAATATACTTTTTTCCAATATACTTCTACAGCCCCTTATTATCCGATGAGAATTTCTATACTTTTCATCCCTTCACCTCCAGGAAGCCTTCTGATGCCTAGACTGTGAAGGTCCCTGCTCTGTGCTCCCCCTCTATACAATCAACATGTGGGAGGTTTGATTCCTGTTTTTTTTTTATTTATTTTTTTATTTCAGCATATTATGGGGGTATAAATATTACGGTTATGTATATTGCCCATGCCCTCCCTCCCCCCTCGAGGCAGAGCCTCAAGCATGACCATCCCCCAAATGTTGCACATCTCACTCATTATGTTTGTATATACCCATCCCCTCCTCCCCCCTCCCACCCGCCCAACACCCGACAGATGTTATTCCTATATGTCCACTTAACAAGTGTGAGCCCTCAGTGCCTAGCACAGAGCCTGGCACATAGTAGAAACATATGATAGGTGTTGACCTAAAGTGTACATTGGACTCATGATTTTTGTATCATAACATTGTGCTCTTTCTCATACTGTGCTTATTTTACAATTCCTTATTTTCTCTGCCCATCCCCCTTTACAGCTCTCATTCTGAAGGTCTATGTTTTGCGAAGTTTGGATCAGCAGCAGGCAAAAAAACTGGACAAAAATTTCCACATTCTTGCCTAGTCTGTAAGGATATTGCAACCAGATATCCCACTAGAAAGGCTGTATGCATAAAACAGATAACAAGTGTTGGCAAGGATGTAGAGAAATTGGAACCCTTGTACATTGCTGGTGAGAATGTTAAAAAAAAAAAAACTACCATGTGCCACCTTTGTTGGAATTATAAACTGGGATCCATGGTCAACTTTTTTGTTGTTGTTTTATTTTAATTAATTAATTAATTAATTATATATTATTTTTTTGAGGCAGTGTCTTGCTCTGTTGCCCAGGCTAGAGTATAGTGGGGTCATCATAGCTCACTGTTGTTGTTTTATTTTAATTAATTAATTTATAATATATATATATTTTTTTGAGGCAGTGTCTTGCTCTGTTGCTCAGGCTAGAGTACAGTGGTGTCATCATAGCTCACTGCAGCCTAGAATTCATGAGACGGTGTCACTGTCACCACCCAGCTGTAGAGGATGGGGTCATGATCTCACCCAGTCAGCACCAAATGTAACATGAGGTAGGTCTGATATGATGTGTGCATCCCCCAAAGAACAAATAGTGAAAAATTAAAGTCCACATTTCTACCCCTTCCATCTTATAATTACTGGGACTGGAAAATTCTGAAATAGTCCTTCAGTTTGGGGTCCATTAAAAAACCACAGTGATTTACCAATGTGGCTTTTATTTCTGTCAAAAAGCCATGTCATTAAGATGTACAGAATTAGAGTATTCATTTACGCATCCAGTGCAGTGTGCTAGGGTCTGATCCTACATTCAGTTCACTCTCACCGTAGTCAAAGCTTGCCATCTCCTAAATGCAGAAGACAGCCACAGTGATTCTGAAGAGAAATGGGGGTGTTGCATGAGGGACCCAAGAAGACATGGCTTTGCCTCTAAAATAAACCACACAACTGGTCAATATACCTCAATCTCACGGCCTGAATTGGGCTTACCTGTGGACCATAGATATGATCAATCTCATTTGAAACTGCTCTTGGAGAGAAAGTAGCTTTAGGAAGAGTTAAAATCAATGACGAAATTAGATGATACCACAGTCCCTTAGAGAGGCAGATTAGCAGCAATAATCTAATCATTCGAACTTGGCTCCAGAACAGTATGAAAGATGCTAGATCAGTGCTGTGGTTTGAATGTGCGTGTCCCTCCAAAATTCGTATGTTTAGACTGAAATCTGAATGTGATAGTATTAGTAGGCGGGACCTGTAGGAGGTGATTAAATCATGAGCATGGAGCTCTCAGGAATGGGGTTATGACCTTCTGTAAGGGCTGGAGGGAACTAGCCAGGCCCTCTTGGCCCTTCTGCCCTTCTACCGTGGGAGGACACAGCCTTCCAGAGGACACAGCAGCAAGGCACTGCCTTAGAAGCAGAGACCAGGCCCTCACCACACACCAGAATTTTCTGTTCTTTATAAATTACCCAGTCTCGGGCATTTTGTTATTAGCAGCACTAATGGGCAAAACCAGTAGGAGAGATACTTAGAAAGAGTTTTTCAAAAAGTCGAAAAGAGAAAATGGCTAGTTTTGAACCATAATTTTTCACTTATTTTAGATCCACAGAAGGTCTAACTCTAAACCTGGGCCTCTTCAAAGACAGGTGTCAAGAAGTACAAAGCAATGGATCAAAAGCTTCAGAAAGTGCTCAAGTAGAATATTTTTAATTTTTAATGTAAAATAACACCCCTCCTTGTTGCAAAAACAGCGAGGTGGGGGGAGAAATACCACTATTCACCCCCCCCATGGCGAAATATCCCTTATACTTAAGACGTAGCAGTCCGCTCCATCTCCGGCGACACCCCCTTGTTTACAGGAGATGACGGGAGAGGTGCTCAGTGAGGGGCAGACAGAACGTGCATCCTTCTGCGTTCTGTGCTGTAAACACTCGCTAGCTTTACATCTCATTGCAGAAACCACAATGAGCTGACTAGGCTGGCCCCTATAGTGTCTTAAGCATCAATGCAATGTCAACATTTGGTCTCAACCTCTTTCAATTTGATGCCAGTTGAAGGAATGGCACTGATTTTCTAGAAGCCACATGCGAGGAAGAGGCTTCTGTGGAGGGTGAGTCCGGGGATGGCAAACAGAAAGGCTAGAGGTTCCAGGAGGACAAACCTGGGGGAGCCTGAGTTCTCTGTTTTATTGTCGCACATCCTGGAATCGGCTGAGTTTCTGCTGGAGGATGAGGGCTGCAAACCTTAAGCACAGGCCCCAGTGCTCTGTCCCATTTTTCGCAGCCTCACAGTACTCTCCCCTGCCACCCTGCCCCTGAAGCAATACACCACCCTGGTGACGAAACTATTAACAGCCCCTTTTTTGCCTCCAGAATCCTGCTAGAAACTCTACTCTAGAAAACCATCCAGACTAACCTACGTACTGGCCACGCCTCCAGCAAACTTTTAGGCTTAATTCTGTAGAGAGGGTTGAGCACATTCTTGAACGTAAGCATTTTACCCTCTCCTGTTTTGAGTTGATCAAAAGCCAGTCTTTTATGTCCTTCATGGGCTTTGTCACTTTCCCTGTTCTTCCAGCTGCTCCCCTCAGCCCTCGGGATGCTAATTGTTTAGGTACCAGGAAAAGGCTGCCAAGCCACACTCCTTATCTGGCCCTGTTTTTTAAGACGGACTGATTCTCAGATGCTGCTTGCTTACAGGCCAGGAGAGCTTGAAAAGGCAGGCCTGGGAGAGGTCTGGAGAGGAGCCTTAAAGAACTCACAAGGGCAGGCATGCATGGTTGCTATGGTTACCAGGCAGCTTGGTGGTCCAGCCACCTCCTCCCAACAAGGCAACCCTTCTCTGTGAAGCACACTCTAGCACTCAAACTCAATTCATTCCAAGAGCTAGGTGAGCAGTGACTTAGTCACATCGTCCATTTGTCACAATGCCAACAGCAAAATCAGGGGTCACCAGGGCTGTGAGGGGAACACACATGGAAAGCCACTTTGTGAATATTTGTTAAGATTAGAAAGATTAAACACCCAAGTTGGAGTGAATGTTCCCTGTGCTGAGTTTGATTCTATTTTGCTTTGTTTCTGTCTTCTCTTGGACCAGAACTAACACCACATCTGTATGCGTGGTTCTTGTGTGACTGGCAGCCAGGCACAGGGACGTGCTCAGGGCTGGGGCATGGGGGAATAATTGGGCTGAACCCAGTCAGGACAGTCTCCTCTTTCTACCTGAGCCTCAAACTATGGTTTTCCAGGCTCCAGATGGTGATCATGGTTGTTAAAAAGCAACCATTATCCCTGTTAATGAGGATAATAAAACTAAACAATTCATGAGCACCAACAACATATGGAACACCCTACAAAACACAGATTTACCCAGCATTATCAGGAAATGAAGTTTTCCACATCAGTGAATTTTCTGGAAAATTAGGGCTTACCACTTTAGCTTCAATATTTTTTTCTGAAGATGTTAACCATTTGGGATGGAAATATATGTCAAATATGTAATATACTTTCCTATCTCGCCAAACAGTATAATGAATACTACATAGACCATTTTTTTCTGGATGTCTCATTATGAACATGCAATGAAGCACGGGGTGGGGGGCAGTCTCCATCCATGGCATATTTGGGTCTTTATCAAAACAGCCCACTTTGCCTTGACCTAGCACTTGACAGTAAGCTCCTTAAGAAAGAACCAGGGCTTCTCTATCCTTGACCTTCATCCCCTGCAGCCTTGCCACTCAAAGGTGGCCCCCACAGTAGCAAATCAGCACCACCTAGGAGCTTATCAGAAATGTAGACTCTTGGCCCCATCCCAGACCTACTGAATGAGTTAGATTCTGAATTTTAACAAGATTCTTGCATATGCACATTACAAGTTGAGAAGCATTACCCTCCAGCTGTGCTTGTCACCTCGTCCCTGAAAGTTACAACTGTCATCCCCTGAAAATGCTTGTTAGAAACACAGGACTTGGGCCAGTTCAGACCCCAGAATCAACATCTCCAGGAAGTGAAACTCAGAAATCTATTTTTATCACATTCACACTCTACAGGTAATTTAGATATGCACCAATGCCAGTAGAGTATCTAGCCCTGGGCTTTGCTCATAGGAGGCACTCAGTAAGTCTCAATTAAATTGAATGGAATGCTTGTATTTGTTTTTATGGTTATCCTGACTCCTTCTGCATGAGCAATTGGAAAGGTGTTAGTCCTTTTGTCTAAACAGATATAATTTCTATTTCTGATTTTCTAACATAGTAGTTAAGATCTCTGGCTTTACTAAGAGAAAGAAGCCAGACACAAAAGGCCATATATTATATGACTGTATTTACATGAAATGTCCTGAGTAGACAAACCTGAGTAGAGACCAAATGTCCTGAGTAAAGACCAAAAGTAAATTAGTGGCTGCCAGGGACAGGAGGTAGGGAGGGATAGGGACTAATGTATATGGGGGTTTCTTTTGGGGGTGATGAAAATCAAATGTGGAATTAGGTAGTGGTGATGGGTGCACGACCTTGTGATATACTAAAAACCACATAACTGTACATTTTAAAAGATGACGTTTATGGTATGTGAAATATATGTCAATTTTTAAAAGGTCTGGGGCTTTAGAATCAGACCACCTGAGTTCAAATCCTAACCCGGCCACATAGTAGCTGTGTAACCTTGGACACATTAGTTAACCTCTTTGAGACCCAGTTCATTGTCTGTAAAGAGAATGATAATGGTGCCTATGACATAGGTTTGTTATGAGATTTAAATAAGATAATCTTTGTAAAAAGTGCCTTGTGATGGAGCTCAAGACACACCACCCCAACATATGACTGCAGAAGACCGGAGTACACTACCCTAAAATATACCTTTTTGACATATTGATTATTTCCAGCTGGTTATTTTGAGAAACTGCAGACACAGGGGCAGTTCGGAGGAGTTGCCCTTTTCTAAAGGGAATTTACATTTATAAAGAAAATTGTTATTAGTAAAGATGTCTGCACCAGGAAGAGAGCTACTCCTAGACAACTTTTATCACCTGAGAAATCTTTACCTACATGACAACATTTACTCACCACACGTTTCCTCCCCTCACCCTCCCATAACTTGTCTCTGTCCCTCCCCACCCCCCAGAACCCCCAAACC
Organism: Cheirogaleus medius; assembly: GCA_008086735.1. Lineage (NCBI taxonomy): Eukaryota > Metazoa > Chordata > Mammalia > Primates > Cheirogaleidae > Cheirogaleus > Cheirogaleus medius. Next base: position 3,463,709 of record VBSM01000662.1, read on the forward strand.
CTATTCCTTTCTGTAGCTCAAGATCATAGATAAGCCTCGATCATCTGGCCATTTCTTTGAGTGTTTTTGCAGGACTCTTGTGCATGCATACATTACTAAAATAGTTTTTCTTCTGTTAATCTGTTTCATGTCAATTTAATATGTAGACCAGCCAAAGATCCTAGAAGAGTAGGGGGAAGCAATTTTTTTCCTCCCTTGCACTGCTACATGATAAGTGCTAGCAAACATTTGCTGCCCTAGGAGTGAAAAAGATGCAACACCTCTTCAAACACTCATCACAAGGGTCACAGCCAACACTCCCATAACAAAAGACAGGTTGAAAAGAGACAAGCATAACAAATTTATTTAAAATCAAAGTTTTACCTGATATGGGAGACTTCAGAAATGAAGACCCAAAGGCCCAGGGAATCCATCCATTTTTGGGTTTAGGTTCCATGAAGAATGGACAGCCGTGTAAAAATGTGCTTAGACAAAAATGGTATGATTTCATGGTAATAGACTGAGGAAGGAAACCCAGCACGGCCTCTGTTCTGATTCTTCTTGGCTTCTCTATGTAGAATGCCTTTCCTCCAGGCTTAGGGCAGAACACCTGTCACATAAGGTCTTCAGAGGAGAAGGGAGAAGGTCAGAGAGTGACCTTCTTAGGTTTGATGGCTCACTTTGGGGAGAGAAGTTCTAGTTTCTATGACTCACCTTGAGGGAGAGGAATTCTACAAATTGCTGCTGGAAAGAAAGTGGGATGGGAGACAGAATAGGAGGAGATCAGCAAGACCTTGATTCTGAGGCCTTCCAATTTCTTTCAGTTCAAAGTACTAATACTTAGCATGAAAAAGCACTGTACTTTGGAATATTGTGTTATGAGCTCCAACACTGCTAACTTTGAATCCAACAATTCTCAAACTTTAAAATACATAAGGATACACCCTAGATTTCCAGACTCATAAGTCTAGAATGTGGTTTCAGAATCAGCATTTTTAATAAGCTCACCATTCTGATTATAGATGGTCTAGAGATGACACCATGAGAAATACTGTTCTAAACTCTTGTCAACTGGAAAAATAGATAAACAGTGTTTTTAAAATTATGTGTTAGTTTTCCACTTAGGATGTATAAACTGGAAGGAACATAGCTCCTACCCTTATACCAAAAAAAATTGGACAATCTGCAAATTTACTTTTCTTGAGCCCATCAGAGAACTGAGGCTGAAGGGCAACCAGCAAATCCAAAATGTGAGGAAACACAGACACCTCCAAAGAGGGACAAACCCAAGCATTTGATTACTAGGAGCAGATGCCACTGGTCCCAGATAAGAATAATTCAGTTAAAATGTTTAACAAATTGCTAAAGGCTGAGTTTAGGCTAGCAAGAGACTATTGAACCCCTTGGGACCCAGACAAAGGAGAATTTATACCCTCTCACAGGCTCTTTCCTACATACCTCACTGATTATACACAAAAAAGGGTGGGAACAGGACATGAGTCTTCAGATAGCATCCCTTGTGTTGTAAGCCTGAGAGAAAGGAACAGCAGCCACTGTGGGAAGTGCATGAAGCCACGCCTGGATCCTTATCCCTGACATCTCTCCTGCAGAGCAAAGCCTTAAAATGTTGGTGGAAGGGCAACAAACCCTATCACTCTGAGGGCATTGCTAAAAAAAAAAAAAAAAAAAGTCATTGCAGCTGAAAGAAGGGGGGAGTTGAGGAGCAAACTCTCCTCCATGGGAAGGAGCATGAATATGTGTCGGGCTCAGACCCACAAGCTAACAGTAAAGGATGACCACTGAGAAAGCCTCACACCCAAGACCCAAAAACATAATGCCTGCCTATAACTGAGACTTAATCAGAACAACGAAAAATGCTTCCCCTGTTCCCCATCACCAGACTAACAAGCATCAAAGGGAAGAAAGCTGGGGGTAGACCAGACATTGGAAAAAACCTTCTAGCAAACCAGCCCCCATCCTAACAAAGATACACTAGAGGAATTTGAAACTGTGTTGTTCTCAGGGTAACCATACTAACAACAACAACAAAAAAAAACAAAAAAACCAAAACTGGCTCAACTCCTTAGTATATTGACTCATCCCTCACATTAAATGTTAAAAATAAGGAAAACATGCCCATTTGCAGGTGTAACAACTATAGTCACGTGTCACCTACTGACAGGGATACATTCTGAAAAATATGTCATTAGGTGATTTTGTCATTGTGCAAACATCATTCAGTGTACTTATATAAACCTAGATGATATGGCCTTCTACACACCTAGGCTGTAGGGTATAGCCTATTGTTCCTAGGCTACAAACCTATACAGCATGTTACTATATTGAATACTGTAAGCAATTGTAACACAATGGTATTTGTGTATCTAAATATATCTAAGCATAGAAAAGGTACAATAAAAAGATGTTATTATTATTTTATAGGATCACTGTCACATATGCAGTTCATCGTTGACCAAAACATCATTATGTGACATACAACTATATTTAACTCAGCCTCTACTATCCTATACAAGATGTATGGCTTTTGTCAAAAAATTAAAAAGATATGCAAAGAAACAGGAAAAACAACATGGTCAAGAGGCAAAGCAATCAACAGAACCAGATTTAGATATGACAGATGTCAGAACTATCAAACTATCATAGAATTTAACAATTATGATTATTATTAATATGTTAAAATGCTGTAGTTGAAAAAATGAGCAACATGCATGATGAGATGGGTAATTTCCAGAGAAAAATGGGAACTATAGAAATAATGAAATGGAAATGCTATCAAAGAAAAATACAATAGCAGATATGAAGAATGCTTTCAATGGGCCCATCGGTAGACTTGAAACAGCCAAGGAAAGAATAAGTGAAATTGAAAATAAGCCAATAAAAATTACCCAAATTGAAATCCAAAAGAAAAAAGAGTAGGTAAACAAACATACAAAACCCAGAGCAGAGTACCCAAGAGCTGGGGGCAATATCAGCCTAATGTGCATGTCATTGGAATCTCAGAAGAAGAAAAAACAAAAAAACAAAAAAAATTGAAGAAATAACACATTTAAATGTATCTTCTTTTGTTGCCTTTTTAATGCATTTCATTTCTTTTTTTTTTTTTTTTTTTTT
>VBSM01000662.1:3466919-3529137 GCA_008086735.1 Cheirogaleus medius
CCTCCCAGAGTGCTAGGATTACAGGCGTGAGCCACCGCGCCCGGCCTGCATTTCATTTCTTTATGTAGATTCAAGATTCTACCCAGTATCATTTTTGTTCTACCTGAAGAACTTCCTTTAACATTTCTTGTAGTGCAGGTCAGCTGTCAATGAATTCTTTCAGTTTTTGTCTGATAAAGTCTGTATTTTTTCCTCATTTTTGAAAGATGCTTTTGCTGGGTATGGATTTCTATGTTGACGGTTTTTTCCTTTAACACTTTAAGAATGCCACTTCATTGTCTTCTGGTTTGCACAGTTTCTGGCTAGAAGTCTGCTATAACTGTTGTCTTTGTTCATCTAAAGGTAAATATCTTTTTTCTCTAGCTACCTTGCAGAATATCTCTTGTCTTTAGTTTTCAGTGATTTCAATGATGTGCCTAGGTGCATGTTTTGTTTGTGTTTTGGTATTTATCCTGCTTGATGTCCTCTGAGTTTCTTGGATCTGTGGTTTAGTGTCTTAATTTTGGACCTATCTTTGCTATCATAAGGGTGTAATTTTTAAGCTGAGATCTGAAGAATGAGTAGATATTAGAAAAAGAAAGGGCAAGAAGTATTTTAGAGAAGAGGGTAGAAGAGATGGAGGAAATATTGTTATTAATAGCCTACAGGTGAGGAGAAATCCTCACATTTTGTGCAAATTAAAAAGACCATTTTGGGCTAAGGGAAAAGAATGAATGAGAAGGTGTGATAGATAAAGATGATAGACTGGGAATACATTTTGGAAGACTGTGTAACCCACATTAAACACTTTTTATTCCTAGGGTAAATAGTGAAGGTTTTTAAGCAAAAGAGTGACATAATCAGATTTAAATTCTTAAACTTCTAATTCATAATAACCATTCTGCCTGCTAAGTAGAAAGTAGATTGTGCATAATGTCTTAGAAGCCAAGGATCTACACATTTCCTTGAATAGAGTTTCAAGTTATGGGCACTTTATTTTCATCTTCCTTTACCCTATACCTTTCATCACCTAACATATACCTCCTAGTCTCCCTGCAAAATTTATCTGTGCTATGGTCCATTCATTTGGGTCTTGCTAAATGTTTACCAATATCCTTCACACAGATAAACTTTATTTTCCAGACTCCCTTGCTGTTAAGTGTGGCTATGTGCCTGAGTTCTAGCCAATATGAATAAGAAATAAACTTTTATTGTTCTCTATCACTAAGATTTAGGGGTACTTAGTTACAGCAGCTAGCCTACCCTGACAAATACACTACGTAACTACCTAGTTAAAAGTAACTTAACTTTTAGATTACTAGTGAATCCCTTAGAATCATATGATGTGAAAATATTATATTTTATAGGACTGCTGGGAGTTTTATAAATAGGTTAAGAAAAGGTAACTAAAAGTTCACATATTCTCCAATTCACACAACATTGAGAGCCACACACTACCTCTAGGAAGTTCCTGACAAAATTCCTGGGATTCATGCTTTTAATTAAGCATGGAATGGTCTCATGGAAAGTTAGTTGCATTTGTAATAGGAGGATCAGTATTCTTCTTTCTAAAATGCTACTAATAGCCATGTAGCTTAGAAAATTTTCTTACCACTTTGGTGTCCATTTTTGTAATCTGCAAAAGGGGGGATAATATCACTCTTCAAGGATTATGAGGATTAAATGAAGCAATATTTGTGTGGTAGGTTGCTATAATTTTACCAATTATTTTCTCTTCCCTATATCTATACCTTTTCCAGGTGACTGAAATTCCTCCAGCAAAAGGAGTAGAATATATTTCCCTACACCTTGACACTGAATTCAGCCATGTAAATTGCTTTGGCCATTATATAAGGCCTTGTGGGTTTTGCTTGTTCTCTTCTGCCTTTTATATTACCTTTTTCATCACCATGAGAACATACCTGGCTTAGCTTCGTGGAAGGTAAGAGACATATGGATCAGAGCTGAGTCACCCAAGTCATCTCAGCTAAGACCATCCCAGATCAACTGATAGCCACCAACCCCCAGATATGTGAACAAGCCTAGCCAAGATCAGCAGAGCCACCTGCAAAGCTCTGGACATGTAAGCAATAAACACATATTGTTATATGCCACTGAGATGTCATGGTTGTTTGTTATACTGCATTATTTTGACAACAGATAACCAATAGCCTGGGAGATTAGACTCCCACAAACTTTAAAGTAGTATACAAATGTAAACTATTAAAATCAGGGGTGGGGGACAGATATATAGATATATATCCAAGACTCCCTTGGTCTATGAGATATTAGAGCCTATGAAAAATCTTATTAAATCATTTTTCAGAGAGTATGGAATCAGTTTGAGATGGACAGGACCCTGGAGATGGTCTAGTCTTATTATTCTGTCTGTGCATGAAAGCTCTTCTTTGCTCATCAACATTGATTCTTTTGTCTGTACCAACAGACTTGCTCCTTCTAGCACCTCTATGCTCTCACAGTTATAAAAGACATCATCCTTAAATCCTGCCCTCTCTCTAGTAATCCCTACGCAGACACCCCAGGAGGTTGGGTCCAGTTCCATCTTTCTCAATTGGCCATTTCTCTTGTGTTGGCATCTGTCAGTTATGCTCTGACCATGCTGCAATTTGCAATTTTTCCAGATGCCTTTGACATGCAGCCACTTTGACAAGCCAAAAGCTGCTAATGTACATCATTTATCACATTCTCTTGCATATTACATTAATCTTAAAGACCCAGCTTAATGCACACAAGGACATCCTCTCTGAATATAGAAGGGCTAGTCTACAGCAACTCATAAAATAAGCCTTCCCGTTCCCAAAGAAATGGGAAGCCACAAGAATAAATTGGATGAGAAATCAAGCAAGCTGGTTTTTATTTTCTAAAGGAAGGAAGAAATTATTTAGCCTTATGCAGGGCTCTTTCAGGCACCTCACACATTGTTATTACTGAACAAATGTTTATTATTTTTCTTAACAATGAGGTAACCCAAGACGGACCTTTTCTTCCTTAAAAGGAATAAGGAGTATTCCAGGTCCCATTTCGGCATCCTGAATGGTATCTTCACCTTAGCTGCTGAAGGATCTTTTTTTTCCTCTAACCTAGAAGAAGGCAGGAGGCAGAGTGCCTGTCTAGAAAAATGACAAATCAGACATGACATACATACAGACCCATTACTTCTGTCATATTTCTCCTCTTAACTTTTCTCAGCAATTAAGGTTTCCACGAGCCTCCCACTCCTTTTCAAATCCTGCTCGTGAGGCAGTTGTAATTAAATCTCCCTGATTTCCCAATGCTTCTTCTTTGTGAAATAACTTTATCTTAGAAAAGTTCCCCTTCTAAATTTCCCCAAACACTCTTTCCTGACTCAGGCTGTGATGGGTCAACAATATCTTTTCCTCCCTTTCTTCTAAGTCTAAATTCAGGTCAAGCACTACCTTTTGCAGGAAGGCTTCCCTGACTACCTAACTCAGCCTCCTTTTGATGCTCTTCCTCTGGACTCCCAAAGCCTCTTTCACGTGCCTCTATATTAATAGTTGCCATACAGTCCTGTGGTCACTGGTGTCCTATGATCTCCCACTCTTAGCCTGTGCAAAGAGGACAAGCCACGCCTCAGTTGACTTTGCATCCATGTACCAGCTTTCCCAGTAGAATACCAGAGGAGGAACACTGGTATTATCCACCCTCACAGCAAGAGCACCGCCAACATGCTAAGCTTAAATAGAGCATTGCCTTTGTTCCTACCTTGTTAGCCTCACGAAGAGAATAAGATGCCATGATTTAACTGAAGATGAGCTTCATGGAATCTTCTGAAATGGTCAAATAATCTATCAAACAATCTTTGGGCACCTGGTGTGGGGCCAGATTTGTACTAAGCACCATGGTGGGGAGGGAGTGGTAATAAGGAAATACAAAACTAGGTCTCAGAACATAAGAAATACATTCCCTTGTTAGAGATTTAAATATATATATATATATATATATATATGGAACACTAACTTTACATCACAGTATGAGTACCAAATAAGCCACCTAGACTATAATAGCTGGAGGAAGAATTCAGATAAGTAGAGATTACTGGAAAAGGAGGAAAGCTGGAAGGGTCTTTAGGGCAGCTTTGCAAAAGCAGCAAGCACTGGATATTGAATGAGAGCAGCATCTCAACAGAGGGGAGAGGGGCAGGCATAACTCTTGCAAGGAACAGCTTAAACAAAGGCACACGGCGGGAACTTCACAGTCTACTTAGATTTGGAGAATAATGAGTAGACTTGCTGGGCTAGGATGAAGTCCCCGTGATGAGGAATAATGGAAAATTAGGTTCCAAAGCCAGACCAAATTTTCCTTTATTTTTTTCCCTAATAAAAAGAACCGCCCAAGTCACCTACTTCTAAGAGGCCCCATCAAATCTTTGTCCTGAACAGGAAATGTGCACTTAAGCAGGGAATGTGCAGTATTACGACTCAGCCACCACCAATTACTCTTCAGCACCCTGTTAACTCCTGGCTAACCAAAGGCTGCTTTTTCTAGTCTGTGCCTTATCTCTTTCCACCAACCAGTATAAAGTGTACACCCACTACGTGCTAATCTCTGTACTAAGCTCCCTAAATCACTCAAAAATGGAGGAGATTGAATTCTTAACTTCAAAGAACATATTTTCCTCTTATTTTTCTTCTCCCACAATTCTCTACTCTTCTACCATTTCTTAGAGGCAGTATTCATTTAGGAGTTCCATCAAACTTCAGACCTTTTGTAGCCCTTCCTTGATAAACACATTTTAATCATGCTGGTAGCTTTAAAAAGAGAAGAAAGACAAGTCAGTAAATAATTTGGCTTTGGAGGTAAAGTAGTTAAATTTTGAGTGCCTTCTTTATAATGTTAGACCTTCAGCTATTTGTCCCTCGGTGGTTAAAAGTTGGCTCTATCTCCCAGAAAACTTCTCTTGCATCTCCCTCTAATGAGAAACAAGACATCTCTCTTCTTGTCTAAATGAAGAGTTGAAACCATGGCCGCACAAGATAGTGAAGTCCAACTCACTCATTCTGAGAATGACTTGGTCCAGCCTCTGGGCAGGCTCCAAAACAGCACAGGCTGCCTGAAAAACCCTCCCTCTCACCATGCCAAGCCATATGTCTTCTATCGTTTAAATAATTCCTGAAATCCCACCCTGTCTGTGCTCCCTTACGACTGCAGGGAAGAATGACTAAGTCCTTCCCTTCATCAGACCCTGTCTCCTTATGAAAGGCTTTTGGCCACTTTCCCTGATCACCACCCCCAACCCCAACAAAGGCTTTGCATTCTACTTTGCGCCTCACCCCTACACATATGTGCCCTTGAACTGCACTTACTACAAATAGCCTATATTTTAACTTACTTGTGGTATCGCAAGTGCTTGCTTTCTGTCTAAGAAGTCTTGAGTTTGTCGGGATCCAGCAGACTAGCCTGGTTTGGGGTTGTTTCCTTCAATGAACTAAAACAGGACTATATCAAACAAGCATTTGTTCACACACTGTTTTCTCACTTAGGCCATGCTGATGATAACAACTGCTAAGAATCAACATTTCTACAGCATTTATGAAACACTTTCAGATCCATGATCTCATTTTTTTTCAGCATAACCCTGTGAAGTCGCATTTACATTATCCTCTCATAGTAAGGAAATGGAAGTTGAAAGAGGTTAAGTGACTTGCCTTTGGTCAAACACTACATAGTGCCAGCAAAACTATTTAGAAATAATTCCATGTAGATCCTGCACCTGACACCATAAAACAAAGTAAATCTCAGATGGACTAAATGGTTAAACATAAAAAAATAAAACTATTAACAAAGGAGAAAACGTAGCTAAATATTTTCCTGATTTCTGGATGAAGATTTTTTTTTTTACACATAAAAACAATGGAAGAAACCCCAAAAGAAAAAAATTTAACAGATCAGTCTACATAAAAGTATAAAACATTTATATGTCACAAAACCAAATAGAAAGCCAACAATCTGAGGGAAAATTGCCTGAGAAAGGAGTGCCTTCTCAACTATAGATTTCATGCAAATATATTTTTAAAATCTATTCAAAAGAAATTAACATACATAAAAAATGAGTAGACAACTTGTAGAAAAGTAAACATAATGAGCTAATAAACATATTTTTAAGGTTCAACTTTAAGTAAGAATCAAAGACGTGAAAAATAAAACAATGAAACACTGCTTTCACCTATCAATTTAATTGTAATAGTAACATACAACGCAAGTGAGGGTGAAGTGGCCCCCACCATCACACTGATGAAAGTGTAGACTGATGTAGCTCTTCCAGAGCAGCTGATAACTACCTACCAAGAGCCTGAAAAATACTGAGACATGTTGAGCAAGTAATTCCATCACTCTGGGAATCTATCGCATGGGAAAAATCAGAGATAATTCTTAAAGATTTATGTATGTTAATGTTCATCAGTAATATTTAAATGGTAGTTAATTTGCATAATTCAATATCCTATTATATCTAAATAATACACTATATTATGTGTAACATAAAATATTAAGCAACCTTTTCAAAAGAATGCATATAAAGAATTTTAATGAAAGGGCAAATATATATATACCTATACACTGTATTTATATAATATGATCTTGGTTATGTAACTATATGTATGAACAGGTGGGTTGTCTAGGACATAGACAGTAAGAAGAGGTTAGGAATGGAAAAAGCTTTATTAGGGAGTAATACCTATAAAGGAAAAGGAGAAACAGCAGGATGGCATGCCAACTACAACGCAGGTGTAGAAAATCTTTGCCAGCCCAATGGTAGCAAGGCAGTGAAGATTGCCCTTTAGAGGAGTCCTATACTGGGGGAAATGGCCAGGCTCTTATAGCACAACCTTGTTCAGTCACCAGCTGGGGCTGCCACTAGAACAGTGGGCCTTTGATTCAAATGCTGAAGCCAGTCTTGAAGGAACTAACAGCTGGAGTCAAGGTGTCTCTGGAAGGGAGATCTGAATGGCCCATAATCGTATCTACATAGGGAAAATACTGGGAATGCCAAGATGGATTATTTTTATGTTCTTTATACTTTTCTATATTTTCCATGTTTCTGCAAAAAGCATAATAATCAGAAATTGTGTTATACTCAGAACAATAGGATTTGTTTCTTTTAAAATGAGGACATTCCAGGGATTTCTGGTTTCTTTGGTCTCTCTTAGTCCCATCCTCACACATTCTTTGAGTTATTATTCTAATATATTTATAGTTTGCTTACAGACATTGTGTTAGGACATTATTTCCAGAACAAGAAAAAGCTTTAAATTACACACACATACACACACAGAATACTGTCTTAGGCTGGCTTTCTCAGGTCCTCGCTTCCTTCAAAGTGTATGAGAAAGTTTCCAGCTTCTCTCTCATGGTTGGAAGGAAGAGAAGGAGCCAGGGTGGGCAGAGAAGGGGGGTTCACACTTACTGCCTGCTACATGTAGGGTGGGGGTAGGGATTTTACAGCGTTACATCATCTGTAATCCATGGTATTATCTATCACCACTCTAAAAACAAAAGGTTCAGAGTCAAGTACATTGTCACACATCTGGTGAGAACTGGAGACATAATTCGCTCAAGGTCTGTTTGGCCTCAGATCTCTGTTCATTCACCTACACCTCACGGCTTTCAATCAAGATATATCCATATCCTGTAGCTTAGCCAATTTGGGCAAGCTGATAATCAGAAATGTCTTTGTATGCAATATGGAGTTCTGCCAAGGGTGGGCAGAGAGCCAAGAGACTTGTGTTCTGACGGTGGCTGTGTTCAAGGTGTCAGATGACTTTTGGACAATTTGTTTTCTTGCCCGTGGAAGCAGGGGCTGGGACTAGCGGTTTCCAAAGGGCTTTCCTGCCCTTAACCTCTGACTCTCTATGTCCACTTACATATGCATAAACAGCGCTCTCAGCAAGCCAGTGTTATTGCCGTGCCACATCTAAATAATGCATGAACTCATTCTGCTTGTATGGGAAACAGTTCTTTAAACAGTTCCCTGTGATTGCCTCACCCAGAACTACTGATTAAGACAACTGCATTCACCACAGCACTGTTTACCAGCAAAAGACAGGTAACAATCCAAACACCAATGGAGAGAGGACTAATTAAATAAGCTATGGCATGGCAGGTCCATGGAATACCATGCAGACATTAAAAAAGAATTAGCGGATTTACCCAACACTTTCTATGCTGGGCTTCCTAGTACACCACATTCTTCCTCTTTCCTCCTCCCCCATGGCTGTCCTGGCTCAGTCTCCTCTTTTGGCTCTCCTTCCTCTGCCCAACTTCTAAATGTCAAAGGGACCCAGGAATAAGTCCCTGGCCTTCTTCTCTCTCTATTCTCTCTCTACATTCAAGCCCAGTGTTTAAAATATTATCTGATGATACTCCTATCTCCAATGCTAACCTAAGCCATGCCCTCTAAACTAAACATCCCATGCTTTCTGAATATCGCATTCATTAATACTTGAGTGCCCATTAAAGACCAGGCACTGACTGTTCTAGGCCCTGAGAATACAGCAACAGAAAAAAGCAAGACAAGATCTCGGCCCTTCTTAACATTCTAGCAGCAATGCCAGAAAATAAACAAGTAAATGATAATTATGTAATGTAATGTCAGGGGTTGGTAAGTGCTGTGAGGGAAAATAAAAGCAGCTGCAGGATGGAAGAGATGGGAACTCTTTTAGATGAGATGACCAGGGAGGGTGAGATGACTTAGAGGAGAGGAGTGACACATGCCAAGGGCAGGCTGGACGAGACTTCCAGGGGGAGGGAACAACACGGACAAAGGCCCCAGGGTGGGACGTGCTTGGCATGCTAGAGGAAGAGGAAGGAGGCCAGTGAAGCCGAGGCAGGCAGGTGACAGAGCCCATGAGGCCCTGTGGCCGTGGTAAGGGGTCTGATTAATGAATATATGTGCTGTTAGAGAATCATCTCCAAGATACATTGTTACATAAAAAAGCAAAGTGCAGATGATGCCTAGAATATCTCTGGAAGGATATACAAGAATGTAAAAGGTGGTTGTATCTGGCAATGGAGTCTAAGGCGTGCCAGTAAAAGAGAACTGTATTTTTCAGTGATAATTTTTTATACTGTTTGAACTCTTTCCATGAGCATAAAACATATTTTCAATTTAAAAAAAAAATCCCCTTCTTGTCTGGTCACATGTGTTGGTCTAACGGACTCGCCACATTTGCCTGATTAATAAAACCCCTCAGCGTCCTCGATTGCCCACCGGAGTTCTTAAGTGTTTCCAGTTCACTTTGATTTCACAGAGTGGAGATCACCACATCCTGTAGGTTTCGTCTTTGTTTTCTCTTTTGCAAGCAGGAGGTCCTTCACCACCAAGACCAAAAGCCAGAGTTTGATTTCTTCTTTCTTCCCCCTGGGGTTATATAACTATACTATTGTCACGGGCTCTAGGGATGGGAGCTCTCCGTTCCCCTCTCAAGGAAGCTGGGAGCTTTGCTATTCCCAGGTTACAGGTTCCCCGCTCTCCTAGGGGCTCCTGGCCGGTCCAGACCTCCAGGCAGCCAATGCCAGTTTGTGCCAGTCTCAATAACTTGGACAAGACCATGTTTAAAGGACAGCTGTCATGTGCCTTTCAGCAGGAGGTGAAGGGGCTGTTTCCCACCCCACTGCTGGTCCCTGGCCTGGCCCCACAGAACCTGAGACCCAAAGACATAGATTTTTTGTTTTGCAGATGACAAAACAGAAGCCTAGAGAGTGAAGTACTTGTCCAGGTTGCACAGTGAGTTTATTAAAGTACCAGAACTAAAATTCAAGCCCCCAAATTGCCTCTCCAACTAGATCTCTCATCCCAATCCTAAATCCAACCCAATTAGCCTTCCCCTCAGCTCCATGCTTGGCTTTCGGGGGAGCTGAAGCGAGAGGAGGGCGGAAGAGAAAGAGTTCACAACAGGAGCAGTTTCTGGGCCCCCTGCAGCGACACTGGCCTCTCACGGGTTTGACAAGTGCTCGCGGCCAGCTCATGAGCACTCCTGGGACTTTAGGGACACCCTAATGATCTCCTCAGACCTCCTTTGCAGGCCTCAATACACACACGATTTCCCTCTCAAGCGCCAGAATCAGAAGCAGGGGTATTTTAAGTTGACTACAGAAACCTCTTACCTTTAAAAAAAAAAAATGGAGGGGTATTGGAAATTGTAATAGCAGAGATCAAATGATCAAATAAAGCGACTCTTCTCTATGGTAACGCATGATCATATAGAGGAATGTTTAAGAAGACACCCAGGACATGAGAATCAATTCTTAATGGATTTATTCATCAAAGATTATACACACACACTTTCCTTTCCTAGTCAAAATGGGAGACAATATTTGGGAATGACAGGTCTGATAGGAAGAGAATCAAGAGGCAGTTTTAGGAGTTGTCCTCCTGTAACGGGCCCAAGAAAGCTGATTGTCAGGAGTTTTCTATTCAGTGCAAGGGACAATGGTCTCATGTCATCCAGTACAGTGCACATGGATTGCCTGCCACATGTATGCTTCGTGCGGTGGTGCTGACGGTCTATCCCCACACAGCTGTGTCCCAGCCTCATCCACATGGAGGGACCTGAACACACACAGCCTTGAACATTTGGCCCAGGAACCCCACCAGTTGGTCTTGCTGTGCTGAGAACCACAGATATCTGAGCAGCTTCCCTGTGAGGGATGACCTTAGCCAAGCAGCTCCTTTGGAATTCTTCTGGGACTGGCTCTAACCTCTGACAGTATTCAGTTATTAACAGCAAACCATATTCTAACTCATCAGCAAATTAGAAATTATTATTGCCATTGCTATGTCTTTGGGGGAATGTACTTTGTTATATTATTTTGGATTACTATTATATATTTTATTAATAATTCAATCATTATAAAATCAAATGAAAATAATAACTGCTATTTTTATTGAACACTTCTATATACCAGGTGCCTTTTTTTTTTTTTGAGATAGGGTCTTGCTCTGTTGTCCAGGCTAGAGTGCAGTGGCATCATCATAGCTCACAGCAACCTCAAACTCCTGGGCTCAAGCGATCTTCCTGCCTCAGTCTCCCAAGTGGTTGGGACTACAGGCATGTGCCACCATGGCTGGCTAATTTTTCTATTTTTTTGAGAGACGGGGTCTTGCTATGTTTACCAGGCTGGTCTCAAACTCCTGACTTCAAGCAATTCTCCTTCCTCAGCCTCCCAGAGTGCTGGGATTACAGGTGTGAGCCACCACACCTAGCCCTAAGTACTCTTTTAATCAAGTGGCCTGAATATCTTGTTTAATGCTCAAAGCAACCTTAGTAATAAATTATGATTATCCCCATTTTACAGGTAATAAGACTGAAGAGATGTTCAGAAAGTTGACAGTCACACAGCTGAGAAGTCAGGTCCATCTGCCTCTAAACTTAGTGGTTTTAACTACTAAGTTACATGACCTCTAATTACTGAGTATTTAGAGCACTTATAGGATACTAAGGGCATTGTGAAGGAAGTGATTCTTTTGTAGACTCTAACTTTGAGCTTTCTACTAGCAAAGGGGTAGCAATAAACCCTACATTTACCTTCATGCTACTGCTGCCAGGTACATGAAGAAAATCCTCCTTCAGTAGGAAATTGTGGAACTTTCATATATATGGCCACAGATGAGATCTGGGTCAGGTAATTCATTACCCTAAAAATCCTTATGACATCATGAAGCATACTACTAACTGGTAGCTGACAATATGATGTCATTAACTTAATTTCCTTCAACAAGAGTGATTCAGGATCTACAATGAGCTAGGCATTACATGAATATACAAATAAATAAGACAAGGTCCCTGGCCCCCGGGAGCTCACAGTCTAGTGGGAGAAATTTATAATTAAGTACATTATGATGAGAACTGCCATTAAAGTACAAAGTCTAAGAAAGCTTAGGGGAATGCTCTCTAGAGGAATCCAAAGAGGCCTGACGTTTGAACTAGGTATGGAATTTAAACTGGGTCCTGAAAAGTGAGCAGGAACTTGCAAAGCCAACAGAGTGGGAGAAAGAGAACTCCAAGGGGTAAATAACATAGAGATGCTTAAGGTACCATGAGTTCCAACAAGCATCCATGTGGTTAGCTGGTAACAAATGAGCTTGGGAAGGAAGGTTGGTGCCAGACCCCAAAAGGCCTAGAATAATCACATGTTAATATCACTTGTATACAGGACAATGCTGAGCCATTAAAAGTTTCTGAGTGCAGGAGTGGAGCAATCAGAAAGCTTTTCTGACAAATAAAGATCCCCCTCTCCAAGTTAAAGAACAGGAAAATGAAGAAAAAAAAGGAAAGGAAAAAAATAAATAAATAAAGATCTCTTTAGAGCCTGAGTAGCCAACAGATTAATAGGTATCTGGGTCTGGGTAGATTTGATGGCTCTGAATATTTCATTAAATGAATTTCCTAAACACAGTAAGTATGATACATTTTAATGTGTTTCTCTCTCTCTCTCTATAGCAACTAATCTTAATTATCTCAGAACTCTGAGCTCAAGAAGATATCTCACCTGTTTATCGTCAGAGGGAACAAGGCAAGGGTTTACTCTGAGTATTAAATGTGCATTTTTACAGGCTTAGAGCCTAATTAAATAGCATTGAAATCCATATGCAGGTTATTGAAAGTTTAAGTACCTGGAATGATAGGGAAAAAAAATATTTAGAAAGTTACCATGCTGAAACATTGTTATTAAAAGAACAGAAAACTCCTGTTGAAAAACCACGTACTGTACTGTGGGTTCTATTAACTACAGGTAAATTCATGTCCCTTCAGTTCTTAGAGCATCTTTCTCCATTACAAAGAAATTCTGTGGAGGAAATATGATCCAGTCTACACCCCCCGCCCCCTGCCTCCACCACCTCCTCAGGCTCCACACATACATAGGCATGTGCCTACCACCCAGCACCAGTGTTTATAACCCAGTTTCACCAACGTGGCGTACATGACTCCAAACATTTTTAAAAAGTCATCCCCAAAACACAATAAATTGTGGTCATTGCCCAAGACAGCAGAGCAATTGAAAAAGGTAACAGACTCAATAGAGTTAAACAAAAGGAACAAACCTACATGATACACACCAACATAAGCATTCAGTTGGTCATCTATTCATTCAATGATCAGAGAACACCCGATATATGCCCAGCACTGGCCCAGGCACTGCAAATGCTGAGAGGAATCAAAAATGGCACCACTCCTCAATGAACTCTATCTATGTTTCGATACTTACTACAATTCTGTAACTGCATACATTGTTCAGAGTGGGAAACTGAGGCTCCAAGACACTAAGTCATTTTAAGACCAAATATCCCATCCAGGCGGGATTTAAAGTGAGGCAAAAGAACCAAGGTGAAAAGTGAGGACCGAGCCACTGACGCTGAGCACAAGCTCGGGAGAGCACATGTCATACAAGAAATCTCAGAGTCTAGGGGCCAAAGTTACACAAGGGAACCCCAGATGAGGGGACAGAACACGACCTAGACATGACCTAGGAAGCCAAGCAGACTATTATGTTCTCCCAAAGACCATCTTAGTACTAAAAACAGAGAGAAAGGACTGACTCAGTAGCTACGGTAAAGATATTCAGGAGGCAGTGTGTAGAGTGGTAAAGTGTGCCACCTCTGGAGACACAACGTCCGGAGTTCAAATCCCAGCTCCTTAATAACTGTAGGCAAGTTACTTCCTCTTGTCATGGGTTAAAAACCCTTAGCAAAGAGGCAGTTGTGAGAATTATGTAAGAGGTAACAGGTAGTGCCTGGCACTTAGTGAGAATCAATAAAAGTGAGCTATGACACGTCAAATTCAATAAGCCCCAACACTAAATCATTATCTGTTCTCAAAACCTGTTTCTTCTGCACCTGATTTCTCTATCTGCATGATTTTCACCCACTCACCAAAATCGGGAGCCATTCTCAGTTCCATTTCTCATGCCGGTCACCCTTCCACCTTCCTCGGCCATCATCATCAACATAGCTAACACTTTTGGTGCATTTCTATGTTTGAAGATGCTAAGCCAAGCACTTTAGAGAATGACCTTCTTCAATTGGGCAGAAAAGAAAACACGCTTAGGAGGAGGATATTAACATTATCTCCAGTTTGCATTTGAGGGAGGTGTGACTTAGAGAGGTTAACAAACTTTCCTAAGCTCATACAGCTATTGAGTGAGAGCGCTAAGATTTTATAGACTGTCCGTGTCTAAAACCCATGTGCTTAAACATTACACTACGTTGCCTCCCAGCCGACAGGCCACTCACTAAGCCTGGTGCGTTGGAGGATGGTGGTTCAGGGCAATCATGGGGAGCATGAATGCCAGGCAGAGGAGGAGAGTCTGTCGCTGAGTGGGGAGAAGCCCCATCGGGGAGGAGGCACAGGGGCCAGGGAGGAGACGAGGGCATTCATCTAGGTGTGAGGGGCCTGAATCGAGGGAGTGGGAGTGGGAATGAAAAGCAAGGCTGGATGTGACAGACATTACCTCACCAGGCACAAGTACTCCCGAGGCTGGGGCTTGGTTTAATAATTCTGTTACTAGGGCAACAGCACAAGAACCTATCTCAGAGAGAACCCAGCGTGGCCTGTTTCTGCACAGAAGGGTGGTGGCTCGAAGCTGGGGAAACAGGGCTGAAGGCGAGTGGCCAAGTGATGCAGCAAGACCTGAGAACCATGGGCATTTTCCAGCCTTTCACCCTCTACAGGGACAGATTAGCAATCCTGTCACCCTGTGACAGATGAGCAATCCTGCCTCTGATCTTCAGACTGATCTAAGGGCACGGAGGCGGGTGTGTACCTGCCCGGCATCTCCCACCACGGGGTCCCGTGGAGAAGAGTTCCGACAGAGAGCACGCTGCCAACAGAAGCAAAAGCACTGATCCCAGTGTTGACCAGTCACTCAGCTACCTGCTTCCTTCCAGTTTGGTATCATTGGAACTATGGTCAGGCCTTAAAAGTAACGTTTCCAATCTGTCCAGGAAATGAAGTGCTAGCAAGAGCCTACCCGTGGGCGCGGATTTGGGAGCTCCAGGTGGGAACTACTGATGCTCCTTTCAAGGCCCACCATAAAGTCAGCCTTCGTCCTGTGGACTCCCTCAGTGTCACTCGATTTGTCCTTTCAGGCATACAGTGATGAGATAGCCCTATCATTCCCTTTCTCTCTCTGATAGCCACCCATGCAGAAAAGGAACAGCCTTTCAAAAGCACTAGGAAAACTTTGAGACTTAGAGACGATCTCCCCAGCCTCAGGCAGGGTTAGTGCTACCCTTCTCCACCTCCAAGCCACATGCCACGCTGACCCCTCTACACAGCATTAAGTGGAGAAACCCCTAGCATCTGTCTGCAGTGCTTGTGTTCAAAGTTCTCCCCTTCCACATCACATACTTTCTTGAAAATCTTTCCACGAGAATGCTGAGGACAGACAGGACTCGATTTCCTTCAGTCCTTCCTCTGAGCTATGACCTCACCAGCCAATGTGAGGAATAGACCCCACCTGAGGGACCACTCAAAGGCTTTCACTGCATTGGAATTTTAGTTTCAAATATTGCTCTGAAGAGTAGGGCCGGGGATGGGATCACCAAGTAGATTCCACCCCTGGTTCTGGAGAGGTTTCCACCAGAGCAGGCTTCTGCACCATCAGGGCTTGGCTATACATACACTGGTTTGCCAGTGGACACAGCATGTTCCAGATTATCTTGGCAGGAATTCCTCACTACAGGAGTGGCTGTATAGGGAATTCGAGTCACCCTAGGCATCGATGGGTCACATGTAGCTGACTGTGATACTCATCTTCTAAGTGAGCTTAGGCAAGTTACTTTTCCTTTGAGTTGCTTCACCTGTAAAAGGAAAAAAATTATACTGAATAATCTCAAAGGTTAATAGAAGAATTTAAAACCTAAAAAGCATCATAAGCCTTCTGAAAGGCAAGGAACCCCAAAGCATAAATAAATCACCTTAAAAGCAGTGGTCTGAAGTCAAGGTACTAATCAGTGTTAGGAAGGGACAGCTGATTCCATGGAGCTGACAAAAACAGTAATGAACATTTTGCGGCCCTGGCACATGACACGGGGGTACAGCTCAGATTCAGGGCTTGTGCTCCAGAATAAAACTTCCTGGGCCAACCTAGCCTTCATCACTCACCAGCTCTGTGACATTGAGCATGTGGCACCTCTTAGAGCTTCTGTTTCTTTGCTCATGAGATTGGGGTCACACCGCATGATTCATGGGGTTGCTGGGAGGATCTCATGCCTGACCCAGGGTAAATAGTAAATAGTGCTTATTGTGTTACCTTAAATCACAGGCGACCTTTGCAACAATATTCATCATCCCTATTTTACCAAAGAGGAAACTAATGGCCACAGAAGCACAGGTGCTTGCCCAAAGTCACTCAGTGAGGAATCTTCTTATTTCAAAGCTCATACTACACCACAGTCTCTCCCACTACAGAGTCTACAAGCCGCCTATAAAGAGGATCCCTGTTCTCCTCCCAAATCAATGAACTTAGACAGCTTCCATTATTGGCAAAGTCACAAATTGAGTTTCAAGCATGATGACTACTACACGCAAGCCTAGCCATGGGCAACAGTATATAGATTTGTTATAAGCTGAAAACACGATCCACTTTCTCCCCTAAAAATGGTTTGCAATTTCTAGGCTTCCCCTTGAATTCCTCTGGATAATGAATGCTGTAGAATTGTATAACGTAGATGAAGCCTGGGGGAATGCAACAAATTGGAGTGATTTCCTCTGGCTTCTACTCTAGAAGGGTCCAATCTCCTGAGTGGGGACTTAGGTAGCCTGAAGGAAAAAGACAAAAATAGTTTACACCAGCTGGTATTAAAAACAGACCCAAGGCTCATAGATAGGCAGATAGATAGATATATACTTGGCCCTTAAGCCTCAACTCTCCCAGCATGTTTTGGAGCTTTTTTTGGCCTCTTTCAAGCTGAACTTCTTTTTCATTTTCATCTGCGCCCGTGGGACTTGCCCCCAAGCCCTGCATTCGCTGAGAGATGACTTTGCTAAAGAGGCCCGGGCATTGTCAAAAGTCTGGAGTGAATTAGATACCACGAGCAGCTCCTACACCGAAGTCCTTGACACCATGACATTCTTTAGACTTGAATCCACTACACTCCCTGCCCAGGAAGCAGAACAAAGTACTGACTTGTGTGTCCCTAGGTTACTAACCCCATGGAAGTCCCAAGTTGAACTTATTAGCAGTTCTAACTGAATAAAACAGCACATTCATTTCTTTGTTATTTTTCTCCTGAGCAAATAAAAGCATGCCAAAATTAAATTCCCAAGCACTTGCACTGGGGCAGCTGAGTGGACTATTTATTATACTAACTAATGTTTATGGACTTCTTTGCTATTGCTTTACCCTCCGTCCTGTTGCTTGGCCCTTATAGCTTCAAGCATCTGTCCTTTCCCTTCACAGCTGAATCAATCTTTCCTTCTTTCCTTCCTCCCTCCCTTTCTCTCTCTCTCTCTCTCTCTCTCTCTCTCTCTCTCTCTTGCTCTCTCATCTTGCTCTGTCTCCCAGACTAGAGTGTAGTGGCACCATCATAGCTCACTGCAGCCTCCAACTCCTGGGCTCACGTCCATCTTCTCACCTCAGCTCCTGAGTAGCTAAGACTACAGGCACGCACCACCATGCTTAGCTCACAACAGAATTTTAATGCAATTTTAAAACTGGGAAGGCCCATAGAGAGCACCTTGTCTCGTTTTACAAAAAGAAAATCAAAACCCTAGGAGGTCATAAAGTCACCCCGCACTTTGGATCCCCAGAGAGTCGTCTGGAACACGCTGGCACCTGGGAGGGCTCACTGCTGGGAAGGCAGTGCCCCCATCAGATACGACTAGAAACAGGAGCCTGCCCAAGACCAGACTCAGCTAGTGTGTTGGTTCAGGAGGAGGAGCCTCTCTCTGTGCTCACTTGACACTACACCTGTCCTCTTGGAAGGATGGGCACACTGGCCACCCAAAGGGGCAGGGTTTGGCTCATAAAACAGCCACACTCACTAAGGGCAACCTTGCTGCTACTGAAGCTTCATGAACAGCTCACCAGGGAGGGCAAATTCCATCTTTACAGACAAGTAGGGTTAGTTATATGGTATGATTAGAAGGAGCAGGAAGGCTCTCCTCTGAGCCCCAAAATACTATACTTGTTTTCTGGGTAGTGCCTGAAACCTTTCCATTAGGAAGGAATTTAAAAGTCCTAAGGAGAGTCGAAAATTATCTACTCCATCTCCCCCAATATGTAAATGAGAAACATAAAGGCCAGAAAGGTTAAGCACCTCAACCAAGGGCACACAGCCTAGTCTAGAACTTCCCAAAGCAGCCCGACTCTGAAATAATAGTCTCACAAGATGTTCTTTGAAAAAAAAAAATGTTTTAAGATTCTGAAATCAGGTTATTCAGACAATGCTACATTCTCTCTTCTCCTTGTCTAGTCTACTCATTCTCTATTTAACAGATATCTATTCAGACTCAAAGTGAGGAACACATTTTAGGGATCTGGTCTAACCTGGCAAAGCTGAAACTAGCCTGTTCAGACTTCAAGGCCAAAAAAATTACACAGCTACCTCAGACAACATTGTGTGGTTACCATTCACGATGACTTGTTAGAGTGGTAAGGCTCTAGAGAGTGAGATAGAGTAGCCTGCTGTCAACCAATAACCTTTAGTACCATAGGTTTATCTAAGGCTTTTTTCTAAGAGAGAGCACTGGTAATCACAGGTAAGCCCAAACCTGGGGCTACTATCTTCAGAAAATTAGTTTAGATAAGGAGGCTGGAAATTAAATAGGACAACTTGGAGGAAAGACAAGTCAGAAAGAGGGAGAGGGATGTAAAAGGTGGAAAGTTAGCAAAATCACTCTATGAGATTTGGCAGGAGAGTAAATAATCACCTCTCATCAGAAGGAAGCAGACAACAAACACAGCCCCTGCAAACAAACATCCCACAACACCCCACCAACCAGACACGCCCTCCCTGCAGCTCCCAGAGCAAAAGATCACTTTGGATATTAATTCTTTTCTATAGATTTTATGTGCCAAATCTCTCTCCAAGGCAATCACATAAGATCTAGAAAGAAATTTATTTTTTAATAGAATGTGTTTAATTATGAGGAAAGGGTGGCTCCCCTATCAATTAAATCATGCTTCAATTAGTACAACTATCATTTGGGTCATTACTTTAAGTGTTTAAAATTTCTACTTAAATAAGGTCACTTTCAATTTGGTAAACACTCCTAAGTCATCATATTAATTCACAGCCAGTCACCCAAGGAATGCTGAGTAAGTAAACATAATCAAGCATTAGCTAACTAGCCACAAATCCACTTGAGTTTATTAATTTCTCTCTTGGCAGAGAAGCAAGAAAAGGAAGCAAATCATCAGAGACATTCACGCATCATTCATTTAATAAATATTTATTATATACCAGATGCCAGGCCCTATGCTAAGTATGGGTTTCATTATGTTATTAATATTCATGACTAAATTATATATGAATGTTTTAAAAAATGAAATCCTATTTTACCAAAAATATAAATTTCGACTCCTGAGATGCTTTATCTTCATTTCTGCCCAATGTGCCTTCCTCCATGGAGGGTGTGATACATCCCAGCGCTTAAGCTTCCAGGTTCTCCTACTCACCCTCCCTCCCAGACTCCCATCATCTGTCAAGTAGTTAATGAATATAAACTCTAGAAGCACTAGAGAGGCACTCACTATGTTAAAAGTCCTAGAGGAATACAAGTAAAAAATAGTTCATATCGGTGCACTCAGATTTCTTTAGACATACATTTGGGTTTTGTTTCAAGGGGAGTAGCTTATACTTGTTCAAAAAGTTTTTTAAAATACACAGACATAAATTCCAAATGCAGAGAGGGATGTATGCAACTCAGGAATAACATTTTAAAAGAGAACCACCTTATCGGAAGAATTCCCTTCGCCTCATATCAAAGGAACGCCCCCTTTCCCATCTTCTCCTGACAATACCGAAAAAATGGCACCCATCCAAATTCAATACCCGAGAAAAGAACTGACCACAAGAAAGTCACTTTGCTCATCAGTAAAGAAGGAGGTTGAACTGCAGACTTCCCACGTTCCCTCTATGGCCTGCAGGTTACGAGGTCCAATCTCGCCTAATCCTCTACTACACCTTGGTGGGGAGCTGGTACAGACACCCCAGGCACACACTGGCCACACGCATACACAGAGTGAACCTGTGCCTGTCCCCCCCGCCACACACACATACACGCTGCAGGCCCCCACCTACCAAGCCCTGACTCCCCCAGCGACAGCCAGCTTACCGAGATACACAAAACACCCCCACACCACCCAGAAGGAGAGATGAGGAGTCTCTTTCTTTCCCTCAGCCAGGCAGTGTCCTGAAGCTGCTGACATCACAAAGGTGTCGACTGGCAACCTCATTGTCATGTGGCTCTCCCCTGGCTCCCCTTCACTCGCAAACGCAGGGAAAGGGTGAGACCTTTCAAAGCAGCCAAGTGGGCGAGCTTCCAGCAGCGGTCTGGGAGTGAGCAAGCGGCAAGCCACCAAGCCAGGCAGGCAGCGGGGCATCGGGCCTCCCGTTTCAATTTCTGCTCAGTTCTCCTGTAATGGAAAATTGCCTTGCACAAAGCTAGAGTGTTACAGTTCTTTCCAGTGCCCCTCCCCCGCCCCACCCTGCCCCCCCACTGGCAGCCTTCGGATCAGAGGGACAGCGCCCGCCCGCAGGAAAGTGGAAAGCGGAAGGAGGGTAGTTGTGGCTTCTTACTATGTCCTTTGCTTCAGGCCCTGGCCCCGGGTGGTTACTCTTTTCCTTTGGAATGGGGCTGGTATCAGGGTCAAAGTGTCCAAGTAATTGTCTATGTCAAGCCCAAGAAGTAATCTGCACAGGGAGGCAGTTAACTGAATACCCCACTGACATCCCCCTGGACACCCGGAGGCTGTTCCTGAATGATAACAGAATCACTAGTTTGCCAGCAATGCACCTAGGACTCCTCAGTGACCTTGTTTACTTGGACTGTCAGAACAACCGGATTCGAGAGGTGATGGACTATACCTTCATCGGGGTCTTCAAACTCATCTACCTTGACCTCAGCTCCAACAACCTAACCTCGGTCTCCCCGTTCAGTTTCTCGGTGCTCAGCAACCTGGTGCAGCTGAACATTGCCAACAACCCTCACCTGTTATCTCTTCACAAGTTCACCTTTGCCAACACCACCTCTCTGAGACACCTGGACCTCAGAAACACCGGCTTGCAGACCTTGGACCGTGCTGCCTTCCATCACCTCACGGTACTCGACACCCTGTATCTGAGTGGAAACCCCTGGCAGTGCAACTGCTCTTTCCTGGACTTCGCTATCTTCTTGATAGTGTCCCACATGGATCTCTCAGGTGAGGGCTCGACTGGGTGTGGGGACGTGGATGGGTTGGAGTAGGAGGAATTGGTTCCAGAAAATGCGTAGTCAGAGGTGGTCAGGAGAGGAGGAAGGGCCGGGCGAAGCCGAGTGAGGGCATTCTCATTCCTCTGCAGGGCCCATCCTTGGAGGGGCAATGAGGGTGGTTAGAAAAAGCTCTGAAATAGGAATCCAAAGAGCTGGGTTCTGGTCCCAAACTCAGCACTTACTAGTTGGCTGCCCTTGGAGTAAGTTACCATTTCTCTAAGCCTCAGTTTCCTGATCCATAAAGTGGGGACAATAATGTTACCTAATATACAGAATTGCTGTGTCAAAGTGATGTGTGTGGAAATGATAAAGTGCTATCATTGCAAAGTGACAAACAGGGGGACACAGTATTCTGTTGGTAAACTGTTTTAATGTGTTTAAGTCAGTGCCTGAATTTTTCTAGGATCTTAAAGTCAATTCGGTCATAGGCAGTAGAGCAGGCGTCCTCAAACTACGGCCCGCGGGCCACATGCGGGTGTTTTTGCCCGTTTGTTTTTTTAATTCGAAATAAGATATGTGCAGTGTGCATAGGAATTTGTTCATAGTTTTTTTAAAACTATAGTCCGGCCCTCCAACGGTCTGAGGGACAGTGAACTGGCCCCCTGTTTAAAAAGTTTGAGGACCCCTGCAGTAGAGGATTCAATAGGAGTGTGATACTCACTTTGTTTTCAAGTTGCTGACCTCAGACAGAAGGAGGAAACGGCATGAATCTGTGGAGAATGGGCCCCAGTGCCCCCTGTGTCGAGCAGGGAGATTCCAATCTCACAGGCAGATTCTCCAATCTTACCTGGGAGATTTCCAGGCTAGTTGCTACCACTCTACCCCTGTCCCCACGCCCTCTGCCACAGCCCTGGTGCCTCATCCCCTCTCCATCTCAGAGACTTCGCCGTCCTGTCCTTATCCTCCAAGTCTCCCTCTCCACCAACAGGACTTTCCCCCAGAGAAGTTGGAGCTTCCGAGAAGTGAGAACTCCTCCCAGGAAGCCTAGAGCCACTGACACAATCTGGCAAAATTGGACTTTGGATAGAAAATAAAGCCCTATCAAAACCATGCCTTCTCCCCCTTCCCTGGGGCCTGCCTTTGAAAATGTTTTCACAGACCCAGCTTCACAAAAGTCCTGCCGAAGCTTTCACTACAAATTCCTGCCCATGTGGCAATATCCCAGGAATACTCCTAGCCAGAATGACAGACTGCACGGGGAACTGGGGGAGAGGGTGCCGAGTGGCGACAGCAAGTAACAGTGCGCCCGCCTGGCCTCCCAGTGGGCCTGTCTCCAGACGTCTTCAGGCAGGGCCGCTAGGGTGAGGCAGGCAGGCTCCTGGGACGCAGCATTGAAGGAGGCACTGAGAGAGCACGCTCAGCGAGAGTGCCTGCTTAAATCTTGTGCCTGGGGCCCCTGGCCCTGCTGCCAGAGACTTCAACCTGAGTTGTTAGAATAAATCAAAAAGAACGAACTTTGTCAGACTGCCTTATTAACAAGACCGATCATAAAAGGACACAGGAGTCATTATTTTGGGTAGGTCACCTTGCCTCTGTACCACCTTCCCTAAGAGCCAGAGACAATATCTTCTTTTCTCCATAACTGGTGCTTGGAGGGTTTCTAGAAAGTTCTCTAAAAGAAGGTCAAATATTAATCATCCTCATGCATGAACTGTGGTTCCTAAATGGGATTCTCCCCTGTCAATGTTCTCGTAACCGGCATATGTAAGGATGTTGTCTTCTCCTGCTCCCTCCCCACCATACCTCCACGTTTTCCTTGAGTAGAGCCCACCAGGTTGCCATGAGGGACCTCCTACCCCAGCTGGGGAGAGTGAAGTAGCTTGGCTTCTATCCCAGCCCCTAAGCCCACCAGCTCACCTCTCATTCAATCTCCCTTCATCAGATTTTGCTTGCATAGTTGTGTCCTCTCAGAGTTTTCAGGCTGACCACCTGGGACTCCTTGCTTCTTCAGTTCAATCCATGACTGAATAGAATTATAAACCAAGTCTGTCTCACCTGCATGTTTTCAAAGACATGTAAAGGGAGTATCTATCTTGTCAAGCTCACAAGCACCTCATGGATGAATAGTCTGTCTTGTGAGGTAGACAAAGCTTTCACCTACTGCCAGGGGACCCCACACATGCACCGATGATTGCTGCGCACATCTCCCTCTGCCATTTGATGGCTCAGAGGAACCCTCCAGGCCACTTCATGCAGAAATACAGTCTCATCGCTCCGGTTCACTATTATCTCTTAAAAACATGAGCAAGCCCAAGACTGGACATAAGAGTAGTCTATACTTGTATGGAGCTTTGCAGCTGGGAGGGCTGTTTCACATATGCTGTCTCATTTTCTCTGAGTGTCACACCAACCCCTTACATTTTCTTCTCAGCCTATGCAAAAGGCTAGGATTGGCATTTCTAACCCTAACCTTGGATAAGAAAATAGGCTGACTTGCCCAAAATCACACAGCTAGTAAATGGCAAGAAAATGATTTGAACCTTTTGATTTCAAATTTGTGTCTTTTTCTGTGAGACTGAATTATCTCTTAAATCCTCAAATTACATAACTATCATCCTACAAGTGAGTTTAGTTATAAATCTAAGTCGTGTTACAAACACACAGCCACAGCATCTAAACTTCAGGTTTATTTCCTATCTGGCTACCACTTGGAGCTATTTAGGTAGAGCTTCATTGGATAATAATGCTAACCATCATAAATTCATCATGATATGCCTGCACTTCCCTTGCAAACCCAGGTTTCGTCCTAATCTATCCAAAGTCAAAAGGATGAATCTAACCTTAGTGCTGTTTTCATTTGGGTCTTATTCAGTCTGGTTCTCTCCTCCCATACACACATACACACATACAATTACAAACATGCACACAAACACACATGCAAACACACATACACATACATATGAACACACATATACAAACACAAAGGTATACCCACACATATGTGCTATATGCACCCACATACATGCCTACTCACATACCCACCCACATATTATATACACATAATACATACACATAAATGTACTACAGATTCACACCTACACATGTGCACAGACACACACATTCACATAAAGTTGAACACACACAGGGTAAAATTCACTAGATGCTTCTCTTGCCCTTTAGCCATACCCCAACATAAGGGAAGATATTTATTTCATTTGACTCTCATACAATATTCAGTCTCTGTTAAATGGAAGTACCTTTGCTGTTGATAAACACTGAGTGAACTCTCAACTGTAAACCCACATATTTCTACCATATTTGCCATCAAAATGGTGATCTTTGACTTGTCTTAGAATGGAGCCTACACATCTCTCTCCGTGTGCCCACATTTCAGGATATAGGAAGGATTTTATGAGATAAGCTCAGTAACCTGGTTATTTGTGAATCAGAATCCAATTACAGATAGGTTCATTTTAGACCCAAAGAGATACTGGACCTTACTTAGCACTGGGAAATTTTTGCTGTGGTGCAAATATTAAGGGCAGTCTGACAATGCAATGCCAGTACATACTTCCCTGGAAAAGCAAGGCAGTGATGTAGGGACTTCCATGCTACCCCTCAGTTCATCCATTCATCTATTTAAATATTGACTGAGGGCCTACTATGTGCCAAGCAAGTGCTCATGAAGGTAACTAAGAAGCCCAGGGCTGTGTAAGGAGGCTCATGGGACTCTGGGTCATCTGTGCCATATTCCAGTCAGGCACAGCAGAACTAAACAGGGCAGGACAAAAGAGGTCAGCATGTGCCTACTGGTGTGGCAGGCACTTGGGACAGCCCCTTGTCCTACAGGTGATGAAGGGCAGCCACCATGCAGCTCTTCGAGATGAAGAGCTCAGGTTCTGGAGTGAAACAGACTTGAGTTATACTCTTAGCCCTGTTGCTTGCTATCTGTATGATATCAGACAAGTTACTTAACCTCTCTGAACTTCAATTTCCTCATCTTTAAGGCGGGGATAATAATAGAACCAACATTCCCAGGGCTGTCATAAAATGAAACGAGAACATTCATGAACTGTCATTAGCGTTAAGTTTGATACACCATAAGCACTCAATAAACAAATGGTTGGTAGATGTAGGAAAGATACAGGATCCCAACAGAGTAAAATAGCACACGGCGGTCAGGCGGTCCCCTGGACAAGCAGTGGACTTCAGGAAGGTTCAGCACATGTGGCTTTAGGGGACAGTGTACACTGTCTGAGAGACTTGACTAGAGATACAGGCGGGAAGGTAGATGGGATGTGGAAAGGTGGGCAGCAGGTCCTAGGACTCTAATCCCTGAGAAAATGGGGCAAGCAAAGTCCTAGAGGGAGTTGGGTATTATTACAAGTTAGGAACACAGGCGTTCAGGCCCTAGAGAGCAAAAGCAGCTGCCCGAATCAAGGCCTGGTCTCAGCCTGGGCCATAAGATTCAGGGCTGGACCAGCGGCAGCCAGGTAGCTGCTCCCGAGTCACTGGAATCGGAAACCGAAGCTCTACCTAAAGGCAAGTTCCACGTCCAGAGGCAGGTGTGGATGTACAAACAGCTTTCTAGGGATAGGGCATGGAAGTCAGTCCAACAGTGGGCCAGACATGGCCTTGGGAGAAAGAAGTCACCTCCAGAGCTTGATTTGTGATTTGAAAGTACTGGCAATGCTGATGCCCCAGTCCGTCCCCATTCACTGCCTACCACTGAGCTGCAATTAGCCATTAGAGATTCACCCCTTTGGGTCCCAAAAAAGTGTCCTGGTCTTGACGAGGCCCTGAAAAACTACACAAGTTCCTGGGAAGAATAATACAAATGCCCCTAAGCCTTTATCAGCTCTTGTATCAGAGGGAGGAGTGAATTCTTGGGAAATACGATTAGCTAAGATTAATTCTGCAACAGTGGGGAAACTCAAAAAAATGAGGTCCAGGAAGGAAACACAGAACTCTTAAAACAAAAAAGAAATGAGAAGGACAATAATATGTCCTTCCACTATGTCACATTTTGGCTAAGGGGGCCCCCTAGAGAGGGGCTAGAGAGGAGGCCAAGTGTTTCATTCACCTGATTTTATCACAAGGCTACACTGAACGGGAATATCAAAACTTCCCCAAACTGGCAAGAGATTTGGTTCTATTATCAAAGGTCTGAATCAAAAGATACTCTCCAATGGCATACTCACCAGATATACCAAAAAGTCTTCAGTCCTCAAGGAATTCACATAGTCACTTTCCAAACACAAAAGTTATAGCAGAGACAGAGGTATGTTGTGATGTGTCCATTGCCAGGGTTCTCTAGTGAGCCCTGGCCAACAGGGAGTTAAACAGACCCACACATGCCATTTCCTTTTTGGTCCAGGTTAGCAAGATGGAGGACTAATTCCTGGCCAGAACTATAATCTTCCAGTCATTAGTACTGTTTAAAGGCGAGAGTGGCAACTGAGTTCTTCCCAGGTTATTTGATTTCCCTAGGAGGACAGGGACGAATGCCTCTCAGGATGCTCTCAAAAGCTCACTCGACTCTAAGCTCCTGGGCATAAGGAATCTGGCCTCCTTCGACCTCTTCCTTTCCACACCCAAAGTCTGATCCAGTACTGTCCGACAGTGTCTGCATTGGTGGACATGGTCTATAAATGTGGTGTTCAATACAGCAGCCACTAGCTACCTGTGGCTATTGAGCTTTTAAAATTGGCTTAGGAATGAATTTTTTATTTTATTTTATTTCAATTCATTTAAATAACCACACAAGGCTAGTGGCTATTACACTGGTCAGGGCACTTTTTAACATAGGATGATTTAGCTGAAAATTTAGAATCCAGCCTCCTCACCGACTGTAGGAGCCAAGCTCAGCACAGAGATATCCTGACATCCAACTTCAATGCTTTTCCCCCATGCCATGATATTCCCTTACTGTCAAGCACACCACACAGTCTGTTCAACTCTGAAACATGCATTGTATGCTCATTATGTGCCCAACATTATATTATAGTGCTGGGGTGGTTTTATCACAGGGAAAGAAGTCATAATTTCTGTTTTTAATGGATAACCTAGGGATACAAGAGGCAGAAAATAGAACTGAAAGTCAGGAAGCCCTGTCCTGGCCCCAGCAATGCCACTGTGTGATTTGGGGAAAGTCACTTTCCCTCCCTGAGTCTCACTTTTCTTGTCTTTAAAATAAGGGAGTAGGATTAGGTACTCTCAAAGGTCTCTTCCAGCTGGCAATCTGTGTACCTAAATAGAAAGATGAGACGCACGTGATGTGAGAAGAGAGCCGTGGTTAGCAGACAGAGTCCCAGGTAAGCAGGCGCGTGATGGGCAATGCTAAGATGGAGGTGTCCCTAGTGATCCAAGGGACATTCACATAATTAGGAAGGACAATTAGGATATGGACAGCTCTAACTCCTGCACTCTCCCACCTCCTGTCTTAAGGTGCTTAAGCACCTTCAGCTTGACCAGAATAATGCCTCCACCCCAAGGGACACAGTGCCCCAGACTTTCCTCCCAGGCCTGACCTGCTCAAACAGCAGTTCTCAATCGCTGCATCATGGCCCTGAGGTTCTGATTCAGCGAGCTCCCCATGCGGGTGCTCCTTAGGCCACTTTTCAGAAACTGTAGGGCAATGGCCTGTGTTCTGGACCTTCAGTGGCTGCTCCAGTTGGCAAATAAATTGACTTGCATGCCTTCCTCAAGGGGCATTTGCAATTTGACAGGGAACAACAAAAAACAGTGAGAATTCAGAAAATGACAGGCTACCAAGGGCAGGAGTGGTGCGGTTTGAGGACAGAGGGTCCCTCTGGGTCAGCTCTTAAATTACAGTCCTTAGGCAGTCCTAAGCGAGCCCGATGGCGGGGCCCACACATCAAAGAGGAGCTTGGGCAAGGGTGCCACAGAGGCGGGTGGACAGAGCCACTCAGGGCCATCTGCAGGGAGCAGCTGGGTCCAGTCATGTGCTGCTTCAAGTCCAAGTCATTTTGAGGACATTCTGAGCAGAGAACATCTTAGCTTCATTACGAGGCTATTTCATCCTGTATTCAGAGCTGCTGTAATAGGATAATGGCCCCGTTTCAACCCACCAAGTACAAAGTCATCTACAACCGTGCCAAAACTTAGATTTCCAGAATGAATGCAGGTCCTCATTCCACTATGAACGCTAGCCCATCTCCTCCATCAGGGAAATTGAACTAAAGACCAGAGGCCAAAAACAGAGAACACCTGGGCAGCAGGCGGTCCCATGGCTGCCGACTGTCCTGCCAGCATGGCTGTGCTGCCTTGTGACAGACTCCCTGGCCTCCTGAGGGCAATGAGGGGGCTATAGGGGGTGCAACAAGTCAGTGATCCCTGAACCACCCAGAATGTGCAAGAAGGGACGGAAGGGGTAAGCAATGTGGTGATTCTGACATACCCCCTAACTCAGGCCAGTTGGCAGTTGGGACCCCTGAGAGTAGGTGGTCTAAGGTTCTTTCAAGCTCAGAAACACCAGATCTCATGCCTGGCCCCTCAGGTCACCCAACGTCACTCAGGCCTCTGGAAAACAGCAGTGCATGCCTGGCCAGAACAGCCAAGCTCTGTTTCCTCGTCTTTAGAGGTGAAGAGCTCCCCAACCTGGAGGCAATCCAGCAGAGAGGAGGTGCAGCTAGAAGGAAGAACAGGGTCCAGCCATGACGGGGCTTGAATGATTTTCTGGGGAACATGTAACATATCCTGAGAAGCTCTGGGAGCAAGCAAGCTGGAGGTAGGGCTAGGAAGGGGCTCCTACGGGCACCCAGGCGAAAGAGCGCGGCAGCCTATAGCAGCAGTGCAGACGGGAGGTGGAGACAGGTCAGAAGGAACCCTCAAAAGGTGGAGACAACAGGACTTGGGACCAAACCAGACCTACTCGTATTTCCTTATACCCCCTTTTTGACTTCTGGCACAATTCTAATTATTTTTTTTATTTCAGCATAGTATGGGGGTACAAACGTTAAGGTTACATATATTGTCCTTGTCTCCCCTCCCCCCTCGAGTCAGAGCTTCAAGCGTGTCCATCCCCCAGACGGTGCACATCGCACTCGTTATGTATGTAAATACCCATCCCCTCCTCCCCCTCCCACCTGCCCGACACCCGATGCATGTTTTGTTTTTTTTTTCCTAACATTTTGGTTACATTTTATATCTTTGCCTCTCCCTAGCAAGGATTAGAGGTATGCCCTTCCCCTCCACAATATAAATTTGTATTAATTTAACATTTGTTTTCCCTGGTAGACTGAAAGCTCCATGATGGCATGTCTGAATCTTCAGAAACTAGCACAAGGCCTGACAGAGAAAATGCTCGATCAGTATTTAGTGAATGAATGAATGAATGAGGTGTGGAAAATAAAATAAAGGGAAAAATCAACGATAGCTCCCAAGGCTTTGGCGTGGACAAGTGTGGGGGCTCCGCTGAGACGCACGCTCTTGGAGGAAGGGCGCTGAGGGAGTTGGGGGAGAAGCCGAGTCCCACGTGGGGCTTGTTGAGTGGGAGGTCCCTGGGACTCACCAAGCACTTGCAGGTTCCAACCTGAAATTCAAAACAGAGGACAGGGCATAAATATACGTGTGTCAGCTCACTAGCTGTCACGGAACCCAAACAGAAGGTGAGATCCGTCAGGGAAAAGGGTTTAGAAGGAGAGGACAGCAAGGGCCAAGCACAGAGGCTTTGGGGAATGCAGCAAGGAGAGGGGCCGAGTCAGGAGGAGCCACCTGTGAAGGACGCTGATGGGAGCAGCCAGAGGGAGGGAATGAGAAAAGGCAAACTCATGGGAGCTGATGACTTCCAAAAAGTGGGAGCAAGACAGAGGAGGACTGAAAGCTGCCCGTCAGATTTAGCCACCAGGAGATCCCTGGTGTCCTGGGCAGGTCAGTGGCGTGGGGGAGTGCCGGCAATGGGTTATGGACTGAACAACAGAGAAGAGAAGGAGCAGGGAAGACGACATAAACTACTCTCCCAGGAAGCGTGGCTGTGGACTGGGGGAAACAGGGTGATAGCTGGAGGGGAGACGAGTAAAGAAGGAGTGTTTTTAGGAGAAAAGAGATCCAATCGTGTGTTCATCTGCTGATGGGAAGGAGCGAGTGCAAAGAGAAAGGGCAACGACACAGGCGAGGGGGAATAACTGATGGGGTGAAGCCCCGAGGGGTCAGGAGCGGACGGCCCCCAGAACCCAATGTAGGGTAGGCCTCGATGGGGGTGGCACCTGTCCCCTGGGGCTGCAGAGAAGGGAACGAGGGAAGCACGGATGAGGATGAGTGCAATTGAGGGGCCCACCTGAGTGCCTCTATTTCTCTTCCAGAAAGGTAAAAGACAAAGAATGACTTTACAAAGTACACAGTTTCACATGACATTTTCTATGACGCTTCCATAACACCAGCCCAATTAGGTGATTATAAGATACCCTTTTGTCCTTGAGATGCTCACATCCTCCTTGAGCAGGCAACACTCAGGTGGGCTCAGGATTCAGACCACCTGGTTTTTGCTCTGCCTCTGTCACTTGCCAACTACTTGACCATGGGCAACAATCTCCATGCAACCCAAGTTCTCATCTGCAAAATGGAGCTAAAATAGTCCCTGTTTCTTTGACTTGTGATGATTAAATGAAATAACCCACATGAAGACTTTAGAACTGCACGTAGTAAGTGCTCAACTAATGCTAGCTATCGTTGTTAAAATTCTTAAAGAAAATAAACAGCCCATTGCTTGGTGGTGACCCTGAGTGCCACATGATGTGCAGAGGAGGGGGAGAGCAGTGTGGGCTTGTAGAAACAAACAAGGTGAGCAGATGCTGCCCTTCTGCTGGGGCGCATGTTGCACAGAAAGTCCAACTCAGGGGTTCCAGAGCTTTTGGGGGGCAGGGAGGCTTGTTAAAGCTTTCAAAATGACAACATCATATAAAAAGCACCTAACCCAGTGCCCGGCGCATATGCAATGGTATCTTTTTTGATCACACAGTGGTATATTTGGCTTTCCCCTTAACCCATATAAAGGAATAAATGATACATCCAAATAAAACATAGTTAAGACTGGAATTAAAGTCATGTTAGACAGCCCCTTGTAATTTTCAATGTGTTTTCTTCTAACAGCCAAGATGCCTTGGCCACAGCATGTGGCTGAGGTGAGGTACAGACACCGTTGTCCTGATTTGACGTGTACAGAAGTGTAAAGAGCCCAGCCTGGCACCTGAGTGCATTTTTCCCCTGAGTTGCTAGGTGCCAGGGCCTTGGCCAGGCACTGGGCATACTGCTGTGGACAGAAACACACATGCCTTCATGGAACTTGCCTTCTAGTGGGAGAGGAAGACAATAAATAAACAAATACATGACATCATGTCAAATAAGGGAGGGGAAGGAAGAGTGCGCCTGGGGTTGAGAACAAGGCAGATACTTTAGGTCAAGTGGGCCTAAGGAGGTGACTTTTAAGTAGAGAACTGAATGTAAAGGGAGGGATAAGCTGTGGCAATATGATGTGGAGGGGGAGAGTCTTTCCAGACAGAGGGCAGAGCCAAGGCCCTGGCGTGGAATGAGTTTGACATATTAGAAGGTAAATATGGCTGGAACAGAGTGAAGGAAGAAGAGAAAGCAAAGAAATGAGATAGAAAATTAGATCACATAGGTCTGATGGAACATGAAGAGGCCTTGATTTCATCCTAAGTGGGATGGGGAAGTCATGGAAGGGTTTGAGCAGGGAAGTGACGTATCTGTGCTTACAGACTGCTCCCACTGCTGTGTGGAGAAGAGACTGTAGGAAAAGCAAGGACACAAGTTCAGAGGCTAACACAGGACAGGCAAGGGAGGATGGTGGCCAGCACCAGGGCAGCGGTCCAGGTGATGAGAAGAGGTAAGGACTGGGACACATTTGGAAGGTAGGACTGCCAGGATTTGCTATGACTGAATATGAGATGTGAGCAAGGAAGCAAAGAGGACTCCTGTGTTTCTGCCTGGTTGCCTGGTGAATGGTGGTGCTCATTAGCAGCTGAGGGTTTACAAGTGGCTTGCTATCCATGAGGACAACTGTCCATCATCTAGATTTTTCTGAGCAGATGGGTAGTTACAACATTAAGCAGGCTCAGCTCTAGGCCAAACTGAGAAGACACCAGAGCTTGCCTTTAGCTTCCAAGAACCAGCTGGTACCATACCCCAGCCCTGCCATGCTGCTGGCTCCCTCTTTCTACCAAAACCCACTCAAGAAAGGTGGCAGCAGGGGCTACCCCTAGGTAGGGATTAAGTCGCTTGCTTCTTTTTTTAGAAGACCTTATACTTTAAGTCTTATTTTCTTGGTGAAATGAAAAGTTTTATCTCCTGCTGACAGAATTCTGGGTACTGACAAGCACATGAGAAGTAATTATGAGGAAAAGGGGCCTCTCTGCCTCTAAATCACACCCATGTGCAACCAGTTACACGCAAGCCCAGTCCAGTAACCTCAAACACCTTTAAAGTACAAAAATAATCAGGTTGAACTTGCTGAACTTCAAGGTCTCTTCTCTATTTCCATGAGTCTATGAATCACATTTAACCTTTAAAAATCTATGGGCTTTCTATCCAAGGGGAAAAAATTGTGAACACCAGATAAGAATTGTACTTTGTATAAGCCCAAATCATCCAGATCCTTATGGTTTCAAGATGCCAGGGATGGTTTAGACCAGAAGTTAGCACATGCCTTCTGTAAAAGGGCAAGAGTAAATATTTTAGGTTTTGTGGTTCTCTGTTGCAACTACTCAACTCTGTCTTTAGCGTAAAAGCAGCATTAGAAAATATGTAAAAGGATAGGCATAGTCATGTTCCAATGAAACTCAATTTACAAAAATAGGTAGCAGGCTGGATCTGGCCCATGAGCTACAGTCTGCTAAGCCCTGGCTTGTGCCATGATGGGAAGACAGTGGGACAAGGAGGAGTTCTCTAGAAAGGCAAAGGTAGAAGCCAGTGTCAGGACTCAAATTGCTCACTGGATCCCCAGAGAAGGGGACCTTGCTAGCCAGTTGGCTTTGGTGTTTTGGAGCTGCTATGCAGCCCAATCTAGGTTCGCTTCTAGGAAATCATCTCCTCTGGGCCATCCACAGTACAGCAGAATAGAATAGCAATCCCTTCAAATTCCAACTGTGGAAACTTGTCCTAAACAGCAGGCCAAAGACATGAGAGTACTACAGAAGAAGTACTATAGGCGATCAGGCCAATAATCCAGCCATTCTTTCGTGTATGTAATGCAACAATTTTTTGAGCATCTTCTGTGTGCCAGACACTAGGGATACAAAGATGAGCAAAAAGGGTCTCTGCTCTCAGACAGTTCTCAGGTAATAACTGGGGACTGATAACAACTGCCTTTTGATGTCATGCCTGCAGCACTTTCAACCTCACACTCTTCCCCTTGTTTCCTTCTCTGCAGTCTCGGAGGACAGAGGAGGTGCCCTTCCCAGTTCAAGGCTTACTCCTCCATTTGGTCCTAGAGACCATCCATTCTTGCCCCCTCAGGGGCTTCACACCCCCCAGCTCACCAAATCCTCCCCGGACTCCCACAGGGTAGGCAGGGATTGATGCTCGCCTACTGTAGTAATCCGAGGTGGTCAGAATTGGCTGACCCACCCATGATACCTTACTCTGCTCCCAGGTTCCCTGTCCTCCAGCAGAGTGTCATGTCAGTGACAGTCACCCCAAGGGGTAGTAATAACAAATAGCATTTAATTCATTCAACAAATATGCCCTGAGCTCTAGTTTGTGTTAGGTACTATCATAGATGTTGAGGATACAAAAATGAACAAAACCAATAAAAATTTACATCCTCGTGGCATTTCTGATATAGGGGGTGCATTCATTAGAGGCAGACTAATGAATAGGTGGCAAATCCATTTCCTTGAGAAATACATAGTTTAGCTGGAGAAAAAATTAAAAAGACGACAAAGCACTGTACATCTATTGACATTCAGGCAAGCTGGGGGCCTAGGAAGGAGAAATGGGGAATTAGGCATTTCTCTGGGTTCAGGGTAGAAACTGACAAAGTGCTTAAGCTGATAGAAACTGGTGGCCACTCTCTAAGAGGTAACTGCAGTTTAACGGGGTGGGGGGTTGTCGTCAAATTCCATCCTCTCACTTTCCATTGCCACCTCCTAGATGCTCATCCCTGCGGTTAGCCCAGATGGTTCCTGAGCTAGTGCTGCTGCAGGAGGCTCCGAGCAGTCTACACAGGGTCTGGCTCCTCTGGGGCACCAAGCCCTGGGAACCTGGAGAAGACCCCTGGGCAGATCTGTGGTCCCTTCTGCAGGACAAGAGAGGGAAGGATTCTTCCTATAACCAGGGGGTTCAAAACTGTTTTCTGAAAGGGAGGCCTCCTGGGCTCCCATACCAACTAGTATAGTTCTGAGCCCCAGAAACTCTAGTGCCTCGTGCATCTGGTTCTGGCAGACAGGTTTTCTGCCTGTGAACAATAAGCTGTGTGCAGAAATAAACATAATGGTGGTTTTTGTTTCCTTAGGAACTATTTTCAAGGAGAAGTTAAACATTAATGACATCTGTAATTGTACCTGGGAGCTTTAACTGGGGCAAATGCCCCAGGGCCACTGGACTAGGGCTGAGGAAAAGGATAGCATGGGGCCGAATCACCTGTCTATAATGTGAAAGGAGCCTTCTAGAGTTGTGCAGGGCACAGCGTGCACAACAGTACCTGGTGGCCCCCGTGTGAGAGGCAAGGAGACCAACAAAGCCAGATAGGGAAGAAGTGATATATAGTTTATTTATTCCATTACATGGGAATAGCTAAAACTACCCTGTGAGATGGTCAAGAGTAGAGCTTAAATTAAGCTCTAACTTAATTTTTTAAAGCATCTAGGACACATCAGGTACTCCAGTGTCAGTAGATGGAAATTAAATCTTTAAATCTTTAAATCACCATACCAGAAGAGAAAAAGAATGTATGACTGACAAGCAAAAGACAGGGAAGTGAAAGGACAAAAAAGAAGGCAATGAAGGATAAGAAAAGAGACATGAAATAGTGGAACAAATGAAAAATAAATAGTAAGATACGAAACATAAGTCCAAATATATCAGTAATTATATTAAACATCTATGGGTTGATTAAAACACAAAGTTTGTTAGCTTGGATGAAAAACAAAACCCAGCTATTAATACATGTTGTTTACAAAATTGTACCTTAAATATATGAATGTAGAAAGATTAAAAGTAAAAAGATGGAAAAAGATATACAACATACACACTAACCAAAAGAAATTCAATACAGCCATGCTAATGTCAAATAAAGTGGACTTTAAGGCGAGAAGCATTACTAGAGATAATGAGAGATGTTGTTCAATGACAGAAGGGTAAATCTACCAGGAAGATATAACAGGTATAATTTTGTATGCATCTAATAACACAGCTTTAAAATTTGTAAAACAAAACTTGACAAAACTATATGGAGTAGACAAATACATAGTAATAACTGGTGATTTTACATACTTTTCACAGTAACTAATAGACAACTAATAGACTCATAGTAACCAAGAGACAAGAGGTGTTTATAGATAAAAAGTCAATAGGGCATAGAAGATCTGTACACCATCACAGCCTAATCGACACACATAGAACAGTGTACTCAGCAAAGACAGAATACAGTTAAGTCCTCATATAACATCACCGATAAATTCTTGGAAACTGCAACTTTAAGCAATACAACCTATAATGACACTAATTTTACCATAAGCTAATTGATACAAACAAGAGTTAAGTTCCTACTGCATATTTCTGATTACAAAAACATCACCAAACTTCTAAATAAAGACCTAAAACACTTCTAACATTAATCATTGAAATAAGTGAGAGCTATACATACATTTAAGAAAGATTAACAAAAGTTCAGAGTCTCGTGTAGCCAGAGCCTACCCCAGTGGCTCAGGGGGAAAGGCGGGACCAGCCCTGGACAGGACGCCACCTCAGTGCAGGGCCACGCACACATTCACACCTGCGCCCACTCAGAGTGGGACAATTTAGACCTGCCAATGCACCTAACATGCTCATCTTTGGGATGTGGGAGGAAACCAGAGTACCTGGAGAAAACCCACACAGACAAGGGGAGAACGTGCAAACTCTACAGACAGTAACCCAGGCCGGGAATCCATTTTTTTTCTCATCAATGTTGTAACAAAATTACAGAGAGTGTTTCTAACCACAGTAGAATTAAACTAGAATCCAATAATAAAAAAAATTATTAGAAAATTCCCAAATATTTACAAACTATTCAATTAAGTCAATGAATGATAGCTCTTATTAACAAGAACAATAATGATCAGACATGGCGTATGCCTTCAAGAGCTAAAAGTCCATCTAGTAGGGAAGAAAAAACGCCCGTGTGAATAACCCTCATGCAAGGTAGAATGTGATACATGTATTAAGAGTGACACAGGGAAATGCTAGGGATGAGCTCAGGAGTAGGAACATGCGGATGGGTGGGGGAAGGTCTCCTTGACTAGATGTTGAAGGATGGGAAGAACTTCTTTTTTTGTCTGTTTGTTTCTTTGTTTGTTTGGAGACAGAGTCTTGCTCTGTTGCCCTGGCTGGAGTGCCGTCATGGCATCAGCCTAGCTCACAGCAACCTCGAACTCCTGGGCTCAAGTGATCCTCCTGCCTCAGCCTCCCGAGTAGCTGGGACTACATGCATGTGCCACCATGCCCAGCTAATTTTTTATATATATATTTTTAGTTGTCCAGCTAATTTCTTTCTATATTTTTAGTAGAGACAGGGTCTCACTCTTGCTCAGGCTGGTCTCGAACTTCTGACCTCAAGCAATCCTCCCATCTCAGCCTCCCAGAGTGCTAGGATTACAGGCGTGAGCCACCGCGCCCGGCCTGGGAGGAACTTGATCATGCAAAGCCTGGGGGATAAGACAATTGATGCAAAAAGTGCAATATAACAAAACTACCTCACCAGCAAATTGGTTTCACTGATAAACACCTAAGTGGACATATAGGAATAACATTTATCAGGTGTCGGGCAGGTGGGGGGGGAGGGGATGGGCAATATACATACACAATGAGTCCGATGCGCACCAACTGGGGGATGGACACGCTTGAAGCTCTGACTCGAGGGGGTGGGGCAAGGGCAATATACGTAACCTTAACATTTGTACCCCCATAATATGCTGAAAAAAATTTAAAAAATAAAAATAAATAAATAAAAAACAACAAAGCTACCTACAGATGAGGGCAAGGGTGGGATGTAATCAAGGAATAATATGTAATTCAATTTGACTGGAGCAAAGGGGGGCTGCCAGCCATACTGAGAAGTAAGGTGGGACAGGGAGGAGGGGCAGCTGCTGAGGGGCTCCGGATGCCAGGCCAGGTGGTCTGGATGTTATTCTGAGGCCCATAGAGGGGTTGGAGGAAGATTTTGAGCCAGAGTATGCCTGGGAAGAGCTGTACTTGGGGAAGGCAATCTGGCAGGAGTGTGTGGAATGGACCAGAGCTGGGACACGTGGAAACGATGGAGATGGGGAGGCAGGGAGGGGACAGCCCAAACCTTGGCGGTGGCAGGGACTGGGGAAAGGGAGAGAATGCAACAGTAGAAAAGCCCAGGCCTCCCTCCCAGCAGAGCGGCCCACCTCCCTCACTTAACAGCAGCCTAACAATGCATTAAAATCACTGCCTAATTGCTCCTTTCAAGGCTAATGCTACAAAATGGGGAAATGTGTGTGTGATGTTTAGTCTCATCCCTGCCGTCCAACCCCAATTTAAAAGCCTAATCTTTTTAAAAATAGAATGAGATAACCCCACCCCCCAGACACACCCCAGACCCTCAGAATCCCATGTTTCCCTTTCTCAAATACATCTTCTTTGTATATTTCCTGTGTCTCTGGTGGTCTGAGCAAGTGACCTGAGCCCCCCAGACAGAATTCCCCATGCTTAGGCCTCCTAGGCAAAGCCCCGGAGGTCACGGAGCCAGGCTGACTGGAAGGCGGTCTGGAGGTGTAACTGCGATCCTGCCTCTTCACGTCCCCAACCCCTTTTCCTGGAGAGCTTCCGAGTGGGCAGCGTTGCTCTGAGGGTCACTTGCAGTCTAGAGAGAGGCTTCTTCCTCTTCTTCCTCTTCTTCCTCTGTAATCACTGCAAACAGTGGCTATGACACAGCCCCTGCGCTGGCTTCACCTCCTGGATCTACAACTTTCTCTGAGAGTGAGCCCTAAACAGCATTACGCACTCCAGGCTGTCTTCCTGAAAGTGGCAAAATGAGTTCACTACGGGTGCATTGATACAGAAGCAAGGTGCTGGAAACGGTGTCCAGGTACAGAGGACAGCTCTTTCCAGCCACCCAAACCCACTGCCCCCTCCCCAGGCAACTCACTTCTGCACTCTTTGCCCTAATGCTGCTTCTGGCTCTCATCAGGATTTCCCTAACTGAACCTGATTTCCCTAACTTCCTGGGTCACCAAGGACACTGATGCTCTCATGTAGTCAGGAGATTTCTGCCCTAAAGTTTAGAAGAAACTTCTCTCCTTGATAGCTTCTGTTTGCATTTCCCACTTCTGCAAAACAAGCTCAGACAGCTCATTCCCAGATTTCTGTCTTCTGTCTCCTGCCTAGATCTTGCAGGTTATCTAGAACATTCAAGTTA
Organism: Cheirogaleus medius; assembly: GCA_008086735.1. Lineage (NCBI taxonomy): Eukaryota > Metazoa > Chordata > Mammalia > Primates > Cheirogaleidae > Cheirogaleus > Cheirogaleus medius. The sequence goes on from VBSM01000662.1 coordinate 3,505,911, forward strand.
TGAAACCTCCTGAGTCTCAGTTTCCTTATTTGTAAAACAAGGATAAAAATATTATGTGCATCAGAGTTGTTAGGAGATAACATTTGCAAGACACTTAGCACATTGCAAGAGCTTAGCAAATATTAGCGCTATTGTGATTTTGATTGTGGTTACCTCGGCGCTGAGCTGGAGCTCATTGATCTAATGGGTGCTGGACATATTCATCCTGGCACCATGTATGGGCACCTCAGCATCCGCATGGCAGAGTATGCAGAGTTAGAAAAACGCAGGGCTGGGCATGGAGCCCTGAGGAGTCTGTGCTCCCGGCACAGCAGCCTGCCTTCTCACCTGGACCAGTCCTCTTGACTACCCTGTGAAAAGGGATCATTCTTTGCACTGGGAAGATAGGAAATGGGATTCAGAGAGAGGCTTGAGTATCCTGCTGAAGTTTACAAAATTAGCAAGTGACAGAGTCTGGATTAGAGCCCTGGCCTGGGTAGCTCTGGAGCCCACTTTTCTTCCTGTTACGTACCAAAGTCCATGGTGCTAGATACAGGGAGGTGCTCAAAAAGCAGCCAGGCAGCTGAGTCAGCTGCTAAAGAAGACAGAAGACATGTAGGTCATGTGATCAGCCAGTGAGCTGCGGAACTGCTTCCCCCATTAGCAATCTCTATACCCTGAGCACCCCTCCCCCCAACTCCTTCTGAGAGGAAGGGGGGCCAGACAAAGAACCCACACAGTAGACATTTCCAAGGAAGCTCATCCCTCCCTAGAGTTGAGCCAAGTGGTTTGTGATGTTCTTGGGTGGCGTCCCTGGCTCAACTCAGGCACAGGTGAAGAGAAAGGGACTAGGTGAAGGGGAAGGTTGGGATCAAGAGGAGAGAGGGAGATGAGGATCATCAGTGGAGGTCTGGGAGGTGCCAATACCCCACAGCAATCTTGCTCAAGTTTCCAAAGTCCCAGACCCTGTATGGCCTCTCCTTCCTTGAGTACCCTTAAGAAGCAAAGCCCATTTCCACAACCTGAGTGCAGCAAAGCCTGGGGACAAGGAGTAGTCCGGGCACAGTATTTCTCAAGTGTTAATGTGTAGCAAGTCTCCTGAAGATCTTGCGGAGACACAGATTCTGAATCGGGAGGTGTGGGTGCGTTTCTCCTGAGGTCCAGGTGATGTGGGTGCCACGGGTGCTGCTGGCCCACAGACCACACGTTGAGTAGTGAGGGTCCAGACAGCCCCTTCAGGTCCCCTTTGGCCTTAGGACCCCGGGGGGTTCTGCTGTCTCAGCACCCTGCCTGCTGTGTTTTTCTCCATAGACGATCTAAATGCCACGTGCGTGGAGCCCATCGAGCTGAAAGGGTGGCCCATCACACGGGTGGGGAACCCGCTCCGGTACATGTGCATCACGCACCTGGACCGCCAAGACTACATCTTCCTGCTGCTCATTGGCTTCTGCATCTTCGCCGCGGGAACCGTGGCCGCCTGGCTCACCGGTGTGTGTGCTGTGGTCTACCAGAACGCCCGCCGCAAGTCCAGCGAAGACGACGCCGAGGACGAGGCCGGGCACAGGGTGGATGTCAGCCAGCGGATGTTTTTTCAGAGCAAGGCTAACACGAGCCAGGAGTTCCCTCAGCTTATTTAGTTGCCAGAGACCACCATCTTATGTGCCTTCCCCGGCCTCCCTGCCTTCTCTCTTGCCCTCCCCCTCCCACCACCTGAGAGCTGTCTTAGAGATTGAAGCCTATCAGTAAAATAAATAAAACCTTTGGCGGCCATTTCACAGGTTGGTCCCTTCCCGCTTCACCAGCCCAAGGACAATTCCTTGAGCTCCTGCTGAATGAGGCAGATCAAAACCTAGAAAAGCTGTTGGATGCATCTAAACGCCGAGGAAGGCCACCTCAAATGCAAGCCAACTCGTGCTTAGTGAGCACCTAGTATGTCCCCAAAGTAAATATAAGATTTGAGATCTTCCTTAAGGATCAATTTGGGGGAAAGTCAAGATTAATATGAATCAAATAGAGAAAACTATAAGACACAATGACAAGAACAGTAATGGAATGTGTCGATGCACCGTCTTCATACTCCGTCTCATAATTATCACAACCATCCTATAATGTTAATATTATTTTACAGTGAAAATTTGAGGCCTGGACAGGTTAAACAACTGAATGAGGTCGCCCGACTGGTAAGTAGCACAGTCTCCCAAAGTCCATGCTCTTTCCTTTTTGTGAAGCTGCCTCCCTAGGAAATATTTAGCAACATAACCAGGGTTTATCGTATAAGCCTTGAATAAAATAAAGGAGTGAGGCGCACAGAGGTGGTCACCACTTAGTGAGTCCTTACCAGGGGCCCAGCATCATACCTCGCTTGATACCCATTTCCTCGGTGGGTTAACCCTGACAACAACCAGGTCAGGTGGTCGTTGTTATCCTCATTTTCCTGAGGCTGGGAGAGGCAAAGTAACCAGCTCAAGATCACATGATGGGTAAGAACAGAGCAAGTGCCGAACTGTGGGCTGCCTGATGCCAAAGCCCACACTCCGTGCACCATGAGCTGCTGTTTTTCATGAAGTGCTAAACAGAATGGCCAACTGTCACATGCGTGATCCAGCTCTCAGGGCTGGTCCGAGGAAGGAAAAGGGAGCAGAAAGGGGAGGCTCAACGGAGGCCCTGAGACCCATTCCAGGTTTTCCTTTTCTCTCTACCCAGATCAAATGATGTTCCCGTTGAAGACTCAGATCAAAGCCCCCACCCTTGAAGCTGGCTGTCCCTAAACGCAACCAGAGCTGTTTTTACCTCTGCACCTCCACTGTGAATTGCACGTGACTCTAATCCCCACTTGCCCCACCCCCCTTTGTCTAGTGCAATGGTTAGGAGCACAGGTCCTGAACTGTGTGAACTTGGGCTTCCTACTTGAAATGACCTTGAGGGCAGAGATCACCTACCTTCAGTATTCTCTCTTGACATAGCACATAGGGTGGTGCCTTACACAAATAAATGTTTATTATCGCGTTCTACTTAAATCCCAGCCCACTAAACATTCCTACTGTGTTATCTTGAACTGAGGTTGGCCATGGGAAGTTATTTAGCTTCTGTGTACCTCAGTTCTGCATCTGTAAATGACAATCATTACAGTACTTATATCGAGATATTGTGACAATAAAATGAGTATCGATTATAATAAGAATCTATTTTAATAAACTTTTTATTATGGAATAATTTTGGACTTATAGAAAAGTTACAAAGATAGCACAGAGTTCCCATATGCCCCTCACCCAGTTTCCCCTAATGTTATCTCACATCACCGTGGTACATTTATCAAAGCTAAGAAACTTATATTAGAATACTACTAACTAAACTCCAGACTCTATTTGGATTTCACTAGTTTTCCCCCAGTGTCTTTTTTTCTGTTCCAGGATCCAATTCAGGATACCATACTTGCATTTAAGATATTTTTGGGATTTAAAAAAAAATAATATATCTAACATTGATTGGGCACTTCTATAAGCCAGGCATTTTTCTAAGTGCTTATATACATACAACTCACTGAACCATCACCACAACCCTATGAGATGGGCACTATTATTATTATTATTATTCCCATTAGGTCATGAAATTGAGGCTTAAGGGGTTAATTAACTTGCTAAACATTACACAGCTAGAAGGCCAGAAGTCAAACCAGCTCTGCCTGTGGACTGTTTCCTCCAAACCACTAATCAATACTATATCTCAGGAATTCAAACTACCAAGAAAGTCTTGGCAGAAGAAATCTGAATTGCAGGTTTTTACAATAGCTTCTCCCCTGAGCTTGTGCCTGGATCGCCCAACAATAACTCATTCCACAAACACGGATGGAGCACCCACTCTGACTAGCCCTAAGAAGACCACAGTGGATGGGGCAGAGTCGCAATGCTCAGGGAGCTTCCAGGTAGTTTGGCGCAGACACAAGTAAACAGGCAATTTCAGGAGAGAGTGGTGAGTGAAGGGTAGACACACAAAGTAGGGTGTCTTGGAACAGGTTTCCCAGAGGAGGAGACATCTAAGTTGAGGCTTGAAGTGTGCGTTGGGATTCACCAGGCAAGGTGGTAAAGAGGAGGTGATTGACAAAAGACCTTCTAAGCAACAAGAACTGCAATGTAGAAAGGCCTGGAAGTGGGGAAGAATCTGGCCTGTCCTTGCAGACATAATATAGAGTCTAAGGGAAGGAAGAGCAGAGAAATAATGTTAGAGAAGCAAGGCGAGACCCTGAAGGGCCTTGTACATACCTCGTGTTGGTCAGGGTTATGGTAGGCTGTGCTGCATTAACAGAAAAACCCCAGAGTTTCATTGGCTTATAACCACAAAGACTTATTTGTCTCCCAGATAGAGTCTGATGTGGGTAGGGGAGCCCTCCTCCATCCTGTAGCTCCAACACCTAGACCACGGCCTCAGAGAGCCACACCAGAAGAGAAAAGAGATGCAGTAGGACGTAGCTCGTAACTGCCTAGACGTGACACATGTCACTTGCATCCACGTTTACGTGGCCCCAACCTCACTGCAAAGGAAATGCAGTCTATGAGCCAGGAAGACAAAATGCTATGGGAAACAAAGTGTTGTCTCTACCCAACCAGGATAAGAAATTTGAATTTTCTCCTGAGTCTTAAGAGTTTTAAGCATGAGAATCACATGATCAAATTGATTTCTCTTATAGAAAGCTTGCTCTGGCTGTAAGGTGAAGAGGAGACAGGAGGAGGCATGACAGGAAACACAGAGACGAGGAGTATCACAGTATCCCAGGGGGAGAGGAGTGGACAGACCAAGAGCAGAGGCTGTGGGAACAGAGACCTGTGTGAATTTAAGAGGTTACGTCAGAGGTAGAGTTGGCAGAATTCCATAAGTAACTGGATATGGGAGGTGGGGGAAGAATGAATGGAGGAAGGAGTAGGAAAAAGAAGAAGGAGTTAAGGAGGGTACCCAAATTTCTGATTTCAGAACCACCACGCAGCATCCTGGATGCAAAAACCGGCCAGGCAATAGCATGTGGGAAGTGGGAAAGGGCATGTGGGAAGGCAAAGGAGAAGGAGGGAGGGCTAACCCAACATTCTCTCACTGAAAAATCAAATAAGAGCAATATCAGCATATTTTTAGAGATATCAAAAGAATCAGCCAAAAGAATTTCAAGTGTTTGACTCTGAAGAGGGAAAAATATGGGAACCAAGGATGGAAGATGCTGTTTTTCATAACAAATGTACGACTGCTACTCTTCAAATAAACTATGTGCACAAACACTTGATAAAAATGGTGTTTAAGAAAAGAAAAGACTGGCTGGTCCACAATGTTGCTACCTTCCTCCAAGAGGAGTCTGTGCCCACCTTATTCAGAGGGATGTGCAGCGGAATCACAAAGCGTGGTGTGCTAGTGGGTGAGACAGTCATCCCACCTGCTATATCTCTCTGTTTGCACGATGCCCCTAGCTTGATTCCCATGAAAATCAGGGAAGGTTTTCTAGGGGAGACCGTGCTTGACCTGGATCTTGAAAAAAAATCATAAAATTTTCCACAGGAAGGAGCATTTCAGATGGACAGTAAAGCTTAGGACGGGGAGGTCTGACAAAGAGAGATGTGCTGGGGGAATGGTAGCTCTGTCTGGCAGCCTGAAGACAAATGGAGGTGACTAGAGCAGCGGTCCCCAACCTTTTTGGCACCAGGGACTGTTTTCATGGAAGACAATTTTTCCACGGACCGGGGGAAGGCGAAGGGTGGGGAATGGTTTCAGGATGACTCAAGCGCATCACATTTATTGCGCACTTTGTTTCTATTATTATCACATTGTAATATATAATGAAATAATTATACACCTCACCATAGTTTGGGGACCCCTGGACTAGAGGATGGAGACAGAGCCATCAGGGAGCTGGTGACACTGTTTGGTGCGGTATTGCTCCAAATAAGGTCCATGAGCCACCTGCATCAAGATCCTAAGGATCTCTCAGTCCTTCCAATCCTCAGGAGGGGGTGGGGCAGTAATCTGCATTTTAATAAGTTGTCTAGGTGAACTTCAGACACACTAAAATTTGAGAAACACTGGTCAAGCAAGAGGATAAAGTCCTCAAATAAGGTAGTGACAGTGAGTAGGAGAAGGAAATGGTCGTTAGACCTGGATAGAACCTCATATACTGCAAGGGCCTCTGGGGTCCAGAGCTGGCCTTGGCCTACAGGTCAGGTCAAGTGGCCTCTCTGTCTGCAAAGAAATGCAGAGAGTGAATTACCAGTAACGCGCTACAGCTCCTGCCCACCTCTTCCTGTCATTCCTGCCTCCGTACAAGGCTTCCCCCTTCATAGGATATGGTGGGAAAGTGCTGATTTCAAGTGTCAGCTTTTCCATTATGTGTGACTTCGTTGCTTGGGTCTCAACTTCCCCAACTGTAAAATGAGCCGGTTGGACTAGATTGCCTCAAAAGCCACCTCTAAATCTAACCTTCTGAAAACAACTATGAATAATGTCCAGAACATACAAGGAACTCCTGCAAATCAAAAAGAAAAATGCAGAACTCCAATAGAAAAATTGGCTAAGAGTATGAACAGGCAATTTATAGAAGAAAACAAAAAAAATCTAGCAAGTGTATGAAGAGGGCTCACACTCATTAGTAATACCAGAGAAATGCGACTGAAAACAATAGATGTCACTGTACGCCTATTAGATTGGCAAAAATTTGAAATCTGGATAATGTCATGTTTAGTCAGGGATGTTGGGCTGCAGGAACCCTCGTGGACTGCTCAAGGAAACTTAAACAGGTACAACCAGCCTAGAGAGTAACGTCTAGTGTCCGTCTACCCTGCCACCCAGCAAGCCCACTGGTTCCTGGGTGCTCCCATAGAAATGGTCACACAAGTCCACAATGCAACACAGATGAGGACATCCCCTGTAGTATTACTTGTGGTGCCAGGGAGTTGGACGAGTGGCTAGGGAACAGTTACGGATTGCTATAGAACAGTTAGAAACAACTGACTAGATGTACACACCGCAACATGGATGAACACAATGCTGAGTAGGAAAAGGGAGAAATACAATGATCCCTTAACATACTCAAAGCCCTGAAATGGCTCCCTGCTTCCCTCCCAACAAAAGCCAAAGTCTTCTCCACAAGGCCCTCCGTGCTCTGCCTCCGCCCCTGCCCCTGCCACCCCCTTTGCCTCTCTGATGGCATCTCCTTCACTGTCCCCACTGGCCTCCCTGCTGCTATGAATTGCCTGGGCACTGGTGCTGCCCCAGAGCCTGCACGGGCTGTCCCCTCTGTCCGGGATCACAACGCCTACACACACACACACACACACACACACACACACTCCATCCCCCCTATCTGGCTCAATTTTCAACTGAGATGATAGTCAAATGTAATAAATAAACTATATCCTGTCTGAAAGGTGGTAAGTGCTATCTTCCCACCCCCACCTTCACCGGTAGAATGCAAGCTCCCCAGGACGGGAATGTTTGCCTCTTTTGTTCACTGATGTCTCCCAAGACTTAGAGCAGAGACTACCACAAAAGAGGCACTATTTCAAACACACTTTTAAAGACATTATAGGAGTGCGTATGTAGGAAATGGTGAGAGGGAATTAGGAGTAAAGGGGATTGAATAAAGTAAGAGGAGAGCCTGGCGTGGAACAAGATGACAATGTGCATTAATTGGGGAGTGTGAGGGATTTAACCTTCTGTACTTGAGATAACGCAAAAAGGAGGATGGGGAAGCAACGTCTGGTCTCCCCTCCCTGAACACGTCTGTTGGGGTTTCTCTTTTTGCCTGAATAAGCAGGCAAAGCCCTGGCTGCAGGAAGGACCCTCTGCTCACCTTCACAGCAGCTGTCTCTGAGATTTCCAGGTCGCGATAGGGCTGAGGATAGCTCACGGCAGCCCTTCGGGGTACACCCACCCACCTCCTCACGTTTCCTCAAACACAGAGCCCCCCTGAAGAAGACAGGGCAGAGCTCCACACAGAACAACACTACCTGGTATTTTTAGAGTCATTTCCAACTCACAAAGCTGTTCCACAACTTTGAAAGATAATACTGTCCCCATTGTATGGATAAGAAAACTAAGGCTTAAAAAGATTCATGGCTGCCCTATTCATGGGCAATTACCTAACAGAACTGAGATGCTCAGCAACCCAGGTGTTCCTGATGCCAAGTTTCACATTTTCTCTACCACCCTACTCTCCCTCCCAGCACAGAGGAGACTTGCATGTTAGGGAAATGAACACAATTGATTTTTCCAAATTTGGTTTTGCATGATCCTTTTCTCAGCTCTTTCCTGTTTCCAACTGACTGCTTTCCATCTCTAGGATTCAAATTCAAAACCTGTGGATTTGACACAGTCTGTCTAAAAGCTAATGTTAGAAAATAAGGCCAAACAAATCATCTATTACTATTAAGACTTTAAAAGGATTATCTGTTCTTTGTGAGGAGCCAGATGGCAGAGACCATACACTGGCAATCAGCTCTGGCAACAGTCGTTCTGATACAACCGAAGAGCACGGAGGAACCTCTGAGAATGTGGGGACATCTCCAGGCAATACCAAGCGTTTGACAAGAGTCAGATGATGACATGGTGTGGACTGGTTGGTTTCTTAAGCAGGCTAATTATTTAAGCCAAGAGATGAACATTTAAGAACAATACACTCAGGTATACAACTTAGGGTCTACTTGCATGGCACGCCCTGCAGTCATTTAAGTGACTCCTGGCTCATTCCCAATAGGCAAAATAGATTAGAACTGGCCCATTCCTTTGATCTGATCTCCCTCAAAAGTTGTTCATAAGTTCTTCTTTACCACCAAACTGGGCACAATACAATACACACAGGAGACACTCCCGAAGGCTCCCTGAATCGCAGTCTCACAGAAACCCCTATCGCAACCACTTTACACTGAAGCACTGAAACCTTGCAAGTCTCCTGCAAGAAAGCCTCCCAGGGATTACCAGTTTCCAGTGAAAATCTCCTTAGGCTGATCTAGTCTTAACCCCTCACCCCACCCAACAAACGACACGTAAAAAGGAATTCACTATAATGATAAATATTATTGACGTAGTGAGACGTTTCCTCACCAGCTGCATGAGCCTCGAACACATTATCATCTGTTATTCTCATTTTCCCTCAAGTTAAACTGGGGTTGAAACTCAGCTTGTAGTTCTCAAATTTAGAGATTCTGTATATAAAAGACTTACTGTAATCCCTGGCACAAAGTAAGTCCTCAAAATAATGGTGGCTTTGGGGAGAGAATGAGCCACGTTAGCACCCCACACACGAGAACCCACCCTCCAGGTGGGACTCAGAAGACTCGTGTTTTGTCCTTGCTTGACACCTGCCAGCTGCAAAACCTCAAGCGAATCCTTTCATCTCTCTAGGATGCAACTTCTTTATTAGTAAAAATAAAGGTTGTGAGGCTGGGCGCGGTGGCTCACGCCTGTAATCCTAGAACTCTGGGAGGCAGAGGAAGGTGGATCGCTCAAGGTGAGGAGTTCAAGAGCAGCCTGAGCAAGAGCGAGACCTTGTCTCTACTAAAAATAGAAAGAAATTAATTGGCCAACTAAAAATATAGAAAAAAAATGAGCCAAGCATGGTGGCACATGCCTGTAGTCCCAGCTACTCGGGAGGCTGAGGCAGAAGGATCGCATGAGCCCAGGAGTTTGAGGTTGCTGTGAGCTAGGCTTATGCCACGGCACTCTAGCCTAGGCAACAGAGTGAGACTGCCTCACAAAAAAACAAAAAAGAAAGAAAGAAAATAGATGAAGAGTTCTGTCCTACTAGAGTTTATATTGGGGAGGGGAGGGAGAAGAATGACACACAATAAACACATAAAAAATTGTAAAAGAAAATAAAAATTAAAAAATAAAGGTTGTGAACAAGAGCTCTGATATCCCTTCTCCCTCTAAATTTATATGCTTATGATTATGGTGTTTAGCCCAAAAGAGCTCTTTAAGCAGAGAATTTTGGTTTCTCTAAGCCCTAACTGGGCTTTGGCACAATTTTATTTAACATCAAAAGATTTTTTTTTTTGCAGCCTACTACACAAGCAAAAAAAATTTTTTAAGGGGCAGGTTCTCACTCTGTCACTCAGGTTGGAGTACAGTAATGCAATCATAGCTCACTGTACCCTTGCATTCATGTGCTCAAGCAATCCTTCTGCCTCAGCCTCTTGAGTAACTGGGACTCCAGATGCATGCCACCATGCCTGGCTATTTTATTTATTTTTATTTTTTGTAGAGATCCGGTCTTGCTATGGTGCTCAGGCTGGTCTTGAACTCCTGGCCTCAAGCGATCCCCCTGCCTTGGCCTCCCAAAGTGCTGGGATTATAGGCATGAGTCACCGTGCCTGGTCTAAAAGAATTTTTCAAAATTATTTAGAGAATGAGATGGAACCCTACCCTAAGATCTCGCAAAACAGTCAGAGTCACATAAGCAAATAATAGCATCATAAAATGCATGCTGCACACATAAATATATACATAAATTCTTTTTAGACCACAGAAGAGAAAACAACTCTCTCAGCCTGGAGAGGCTGAGGAGTGCATCAACAAGACGAAGACATCTGAGCTGAGATTTCACGAATGGAGGTTAGGGTAAGAACATTCCAAACAGAGGGGAGCGTGTGCAAAATCCCCAAGGTAGGTGGGAGCATGAAACATTCAAGGATGTGAAAGGAGAGACACTGTAGCTACAATATAGGCAGTAAGAATCGTGCAAGATAAAATGGGAGAGACAGTAAAAGGCCAAATCAGCATGGTCCTATGGGCCATGAAAAGGATTTTGGTCTTTATCCTAAAAGCTACTGAAAGCTATTAAAGAGTTTAAAGCCAAAAGGAGATATGACCAGCAAGTTCGAGTTTTTTAAAAAAAAAAAATTACTCTGGCTATATCTGCAGTGCAAAGAATAGATTAGAAAGGAAGAAGAAAATATGTAGGGAGACAGTTGAGGGATATTGCAAGAGTCCAGGAGAAAGAGGGTCATGGCTTGGTGGTTGCAGTAGGTATGGGGAGAAGTGGCCAGAGAGATCCAGAGGAGGTAAAGGCAAGAGAACCTGTAAGTGGATTGGATAGGAGAGTGAGGGAGAAGAAGGTACCAAGGATGAATTCTAGGTGTTCGACATGTACAACTGGCTGAATGGTCCAGTCCTTATGGGTACACTTAGAGTGACCTCTGTACGGAGATTTATGCAGACATGATGGTAGAGGCGTCATGCAGACAGCTGGCTATGTGGGTCTGGGGCTCTGAGGCATCTGTGCTGAGAATGTTGAAATAAGAGTCTTCAGAGAGTAGTTAACTAAAGCCATGGTTCTGTATGAGATCCCCATAGGAAAGAGTGTGGAAGAAGAAGGGAAAGGGGCCCGTGAAAGCCTTGAGAATGCCAACGTTTAAATGAGGGAAGGATAAATCACAAGTGGCTGAGAATAAGAGGTTGGAAGAAAAACAAGAAATCTTTTCTCAGACATTGACAAATTACCTTTCATCAGCGCTGCTTTAAAGAGGAAAAACTGAAAAAGCAGACCAATTGCCACAGCCAAAGGGAAAGATAAAAACGAAAAGGCTCAAATATTCCATGTATACAATGATTAATCCTTGGATTACCAAGAATTGCTGCTATTATAATTCTGACTTGTTAGGGTAAATTGCATTATTTATTTAAAAGCTCCTACCATGTTTCCCTTTAGGCAAAGTGTGCTTCCCCACTTGTACTTGGCCACATAACAATGGACATAAGCAAATGTGACATATGCCATGGCCAAGCAGAAACTTTAAATACACTTACCTGGATTGGCTTCAGCTCTCTTAGGTTTCTGCCCTCCACCATGAGAACAACATACTCCAACCAGGGTCCTGGAATAAAAAGATACAAAGAACAGAACCCAACCCAGCAAAGCCCAGCAAAGCCACAGTCAATTCAGCACTCATGAGATAAGAGCAAAAAATAAATACATGTAATTTTTAACTGCTGAGCTTTGGGGGCTGTTTGTTACCCTAGCAAAGGCTGACCAATACACTTGTCCACGGTGAGATTTCTTTAAAACTAGATCTAGTTATTTCAAACTCCAGTAGAAAGGAGAAAAAATACTATTTGTCTAGATCATCTTATATGCTTGGTACTAATAAGTGATTTATAGACATTTTCTCATTTTAACCCTCATGACAATTATTTGCACCATTTACATGAGCAAACTGAGGCTCAGATAAGTTAAATACATTTCCCAGGATCACAAAGCAAGCAAATAATGGAAAGGGAACAAAAATTCATCTAACTGATTCCAAAGCCCATGTATTCTCTGTATTGCCATATTAAAGAATTTCCTAGAATTCAAACCTAGGGCTCCCACATGGAAGCAAGAAAAGGCTGATGAACCATGAATTTAGGCCTAGTTCTAGAGTGTGATAACACACATTGGTTGTTGTGCTGCTGTTGAGCAAGCCCAGAGCAACTAGCAGGAAGATATTTGCAGCTCTGGATCTGAAATCTCACATTGCCACAGCTCCACCTTCCTCTCACAAACTATCACAGCTGAGAAAATGAAAGCCTTGTAGCTTGAAATTTTGTGCTCAAGTCAGATCACACTAAAAATTGGAAACAAAGGCTGCATTTCTTCTCAATCTCCATACCAGGTGACTTTTTGTAATAGCTCACTATGATCACCACCCTTCATGAATTCAGCTTGGTTTGCTCACCTAATCCTTGGTAATGAGAGTCATAACTGCCATCCTGAATCTTGAGGCTAAATTAAACCTTTAACATGATAAGAAACAAAGACAAGCAAGACATTGCAACCTCTTGAGAGAACATGAAGAAAAGAAAAAAGATAAGCAATATAAACTAATCATTTATCAGTGTCCATTGCCCGTGCAAGAGTTAGTTATGTGTCTTGCTTAGAATGTATTGCTGCCCTGCAGGTTGCCTTATGAGACCTTGCAGGGTCAGTGGGGTGGTGAGGAGTAGTAGAAAAGCATAAACTTTGAAGTTAGACAGGTCTGGGTTCAAATCCTTCTCTGCCTCTTACCAGCTCTGTGGCCCCAGGAACTTGACTCTATTTCTCTGAACATCAGTTTTCTTGATGTAAAATATGGATGACAATAGCTAACGCAATGATTGTTTAGAGATCGGATGAGATGGAGTCTTCACTTCTCTACTGTGCATCACTAGCCTCCACTTTGAGCTGCAAAGAGACTCCGTGGCAGGATGAGGATCCTGAGAGCAGCAACTCCCTCTGTGGCCCCATCCCCTTTATCGGCACGCACAGTGCTGTACAATCAGCATAGCAGGCACCAATAAGCTCGGGCACCAAATAGTGAACACCCACTGTACACCAACATTTTTCTAAGTCCCTTCTACACATTAGCTCTAATCCTCACAACCCTGAAGCAAAATAAATTGTATTACACCCATTTCAGAGATCAGCAAGCTGAGAGCTGCTTGCTGCAGCTCAGAGCTGGTCCTTTCCCACTTGGCACACTGCCTCCTGCTCTCTCTCCACTGCTTTCAGTGAGACCTCTGAGAAAAAGAGATGCCACCCTGGCAGGACCACTCAAACCCTCAAGAAGATATTGAGTGTAAGACTTATACACCAAAACCCACGAATCATTGCTGAAAGTAAATAAGACCTAAATTAATAGAGAAACATTTCATATTCATGGATTAGAAAGCTCAATATTGTTGAGGTGGCAATAGTTCCCCCACATTGATCTATAGGTTCAACAACACAAAAGAATTCTAGCAGCCTTTTTTGCAGAAATTGAAAAGCCTGATTCTAATATTTACATGGAAATGCAAAGGACCCAGAGCAACCAAAATAATTTGGGGGAAAAAAGTTGGAGGACTTAAATTTCCTAATTGTAAAACTTAACAAAAAGCTACTGTAATCAAGACAGTATATTGACCATAAAGATAAATATATTAATCGTTGGGACAAAATTGAGAGTCCAGAAATAACTCCTTATATTTATGGTCAACTGATTTTCAACAAAGGCACCAAGAAAATTAAAAGGAGAAAGTATAATCTTTTCAAAAAATGGTATTGGAACAATTGCGTATCCACATGCAAAAAGATGAGTGTAGATCCCTGCTCACACCATACAGAAAAATTAACTCAAAGTTAATCATATACCTAAATGTAAGAGCTAAAACAATAAAAGTTTTAGAAGAATATCTAAAATCTTCTAAAAAGTAGGAAAAAAAACTTTTTGATCTTATGTAGGCAAATATTTCTTAGCTATAACACTAAAAGCATGATTCAAAAAGGAAAAAAATTGATAAGTAGACTTTCTCAAAATAAGCACTTTTGAGTTTCAAAGGCACCACTAAGAAAGTGAAAAAACAAGCCACAGAGAAAATATTTACAAATCATATATATATTAATAATAAGGTATTATCTAGAATATGTAAAGAACTCTTACAACTAAATAATAAGAAAAACAAACCAATTTGAAAATGGGCAAAAGATTTGAAGAGACATTTAGCCAAAGAAGATATATGAATGACCAATAAGCACATGAAAATATGCTCAACATTATTCATCATTAGGGAAATACAAATTAAAACCATGATAGTTTCCTTAGCTATGCAGAAGCTTTTTAATTTAATCAGGTCCCATTTATTTATTTTTGTTGTTTCTGAGACCCCAAAGGCAATCATAGCAACAAGAAAAATAAATAAGTGGGACCTAATCAAATTAAAAAGCTTATGCACAGCCAAGGAAACAATCACAAGAGCAAACAGACAACCTACAGAATGGGAGAAAATATTCACATGCTACACATCCAATAAAGGGCTGATAACTAGAATCTATATAGAACTCAGGAAATTCAGTAAGAAAATATCAAACAACCCTATCAAAAAGTGGGCAAAGGACATGAACAGAAACTTTTCAAAAGAAGATAGACTAATGGCCAAGAAACATAGGGAAAAAATGCTCAACATCTCTAATCATTAGGGAAATGCAAATCAAAACCACAATGAGATATCACTTATCCCCAGTGAGAATGGCCTTTATAAAAAAAGTCCCAAAACAATAAATGTTGGTGTGGATGCAGAGAGATAGGAACACTCATAGGCTGCTAATTGGACTGCAAACCAGTACAACCTCCGTGGAAAGTAATATGGAGATACCTCAAAGAGCTAAAAGTAGAACCACCATTTGATCCAGCAATCCCATTACTGGGCATCTACCCAAAGGAAAAAAAGACATTCTATAAAAAAGACATCTGCACTAGAATGTTTATAGCTGCACAATTCATAATTGCAAAGATGTGGAAACAACCCAAGTGCCCATCAATACATGAGTGGATTAATAAAATGTGGTATACGTATACCATGGAGTTCTACTCAGCCACAAAAAACAATGGTGATATAGCACCTCTTGTATTATCCTGGATAGAGCTGGAGCCCATTCTACTAAGTGAAGTATCCCAAGAATGGAAAAACAAGCACCACATGTATTCACCATCAAATTGGTATTAACAGATCAGCACTTAAGTGCACATATAGGACTAACATTCATCGGGTGTCAGACAGATGGGACAGGGGAGGAGGGGATGGATAATGGATACATACACACCTAATGGGTACAGTGTGCACCATCCGGGGGATGGACATGCTTGAAGCTCTGACTCAGGTGAGGCAAAGGCAATATACGTAACCTAAACATTTGTAACCCCGTAATATGCTGAAATTAAAAAAAAAATTTTTAAAAGAAAAAGAAATCTGTTGCTCTGACAATCCTTTAGATGTCATTCTTGAAAATCCACCCATTCTTTTAATAAATATGATCATTATTTTTCTTTTTAAAAAATGAGATACTAATTCATACCCACCAGAATCAAAAAGACAAATAACAAGAGCTGATGAGGATGTGGAGAAACTGGAAACCTTCATGTATTATTGGTGGGAATATAAAATGGTATAGCCACTTCGGAAAACAATCTGGCAGTTTCTTAAAAAGTTAAACATAAACTTACCATATGACCCAGAGAGTCTACCCCTAGCTACTTACCCAAGAGAAATGATAACATATGTCTACACAAAAACTTGTATGCAATGTTTATGGCAGCATTATTCATAATAGCCAAAAAGTAGCAATAAATCCAAATGCCTATTAATTGATAAATGAGTAAATATAAAGAGGCATATCCACACAATGAACAATTCAGGGAAAAAAAGGGAGACAATATACTGATATATGCTACAACATGGATGAACCTCAGAAATATTAAAGAAGCCAGACACAAAAGACTATATATTGTATGACTCCATTTATATGAAATATCCAAAAGAGGCAAAACTAGAGAAAGAGAATGCAGATTCTCGGTTGCCTGGATCTGGAAATGGGAGCAGGAACTTACTGCAAATAGGTACAAGGGATCTTTTGGGGGTGATGGAAATATTCTAAAACTAAATTGTGGTAATGGTTGTGCAACTCTGTAAATTTACTAACACTCATTGAATTGTATACTTAAAACAGATGAAGTTTACGGTATGCCAAATATACTTCAATAAATTTATCTTTTATTAATAATAGGTCTTAACTGACTCATCTGCAAAATATCACAAACTAGGAGAAGGAGTAGCCTGAGTAAATATCCTCTCTAGCCTTCCTCCTTTCTGATCTCTGGGAAGGACACCTGAATCCCTCTCGCTCCACACTAAGAACTATTTTCCCGAGCAGCCTGCGGCAGCTGTGCTACACTCCTGTGCCTAGTGACTTAGCGGCCCCAATTCAGGCCTCTGGCAGCAAAGCTCACCTTGCAGAAATACTGTAAGAGTTATAAATACTTTAGGTCCTTGGGGAGCTCTGTCAGTTCTCTGCTGTGGCACCAGTAACCTAGAGCAAGGAAACCTCTACTCCTAGGTATAATGAGTGAGCAAGGCTGCAAGGCATTCTGGTGTAATAAACTCTCTCTTTCATGGTATGGTTTAGACCCTTAAGACTTCCATGCTCTCTTAAAAGCTAATCCTTGCAAGCCAATTGCAGTCAACACACTCAGAAAAACAGGCTGGATGCAGATAATTCAAACTAAAGCCCCATTTATCAGGTGGAGAGGCTGGAGAAACTCACTTTAGAACAGTGGAAGGTTCTCAGCCTCAGCTGTATAATTAAACCATCTGGTAAGCTTTTTAATAATACTATATCAGGTAGAGTATTCTTTAGTAAATTCGAATCACCCACAGAGATTTGGATTTAACTGGCCCAGAATGTGCCCTGCGTATCAGTATTTTTTTAGCTTCCCAGGAGATTCTACTGAGCATCCAAAGCTCAGTAGAATCCCATCAGGCTTTAGAAGGAGATGTGTGTCTTCTACCCATCTTCCACCAGTGACTCGTTCAAAGCCTAAAATGCATTACTCCCTAAACAAGGACTTCTTCCCCTCCTAGTAAGAGCAACAACTGGATAGAGTCAGCTGAATGTCAGACAACAGGATATCATTTGCAGTGTAAATGCTGCCAATTTATCTCAGTTTAACCCAGGTGAGTTTATGTCGAGTGTATTGATTTTTATGTCCTTAATTGTGACACCCAAAAAAGGGCTAATGCTAATGACATAACGGGTAGTGGAGCGATTAAAAGGAAAAAGTAGCCTTTATTTGTAGTATTCAAGGACTTTCCTCTACATCAGGGACCAAGAATAAAACCAATTAGCACCTAGTGCAATAGTAATACAATATTAAATATTAAAGGAAATAATCAAACATGACTCTCAAACACCAGTGACCATGAGAATATAGGACAGAGCTCCCTGCTGGCTTGATTGGACAGGAAAAGCTTTGTGGATGCAGCAGCATTCTAGCTGGGCCTTTCAGACCAGTAGAATTTGAACTGAAGAAACAATAAAAACAATCACTCAATCACAATAATTGCAGTAGCCATTTTCTGTATACCAGGCACTCTCTCATTTCAAGCATCCTTTTTTTAAGCCTCATAACCACCTTATAATCCTCATTTTACAGATGAATAAATGGGACAATGGAAAAATTGTCCAAATTAAAAATTTTGCCCAAGCTCACATCAACAAGCAGGATTCGAACCCATGTAACCTGACTCCAGAATCCAGGTAGCCAGGCCAAGGCAGAGAGAAAGAAAGGAATTCCCTGCTTGGGTGATGTTGTGCAAAGAATCTAGCCTGCTGAGAAAGCTGGGCTCCTCTCACCAGGGGGCCTAGAAGAGAAAACTGCCTAACTGGGACAAGGTCAGGTCATCCACATGGCTCTGACCAGATATTAAGCCAATTGCAACAAGAACAGCGGAATCCAAAACAAACCAAAAAGGATTTCTTTTTTTAGAAACGCAAGATGAGAAAAGCATCAAATAGGTGAGTGTGACCAGCAAAGCAGGAGTCTGGAGATTCCCAAGGGATGAGGTTTCGCCAGAGGCTGTGATAAAAGTCGAGAGCTGGGGCTGGAAAGACTTGCTAGGCGTGAGTCTACATTCCACCCAGCAAGGACCCTCCAGGACGGCATGAAGGACAGAGAGCTAGGAAAGCCAGAGGCTGTGCAGGGGACGTTCGTGGGGAAGCCACAGAGACGGCACAGAGTTAAGGCAGACAGCTGAGCCTGCCTGCCTTGGCTGAATTATATTTTTCAAAATGCCCAGTTGGAATCAGAAGTGCAAGATACCCAGTGTACATTTTAATCCCAGGAGCAGAATCCTGGAAGCGTCTATGAAAGGCACACAGAATACACAAACGCTGCCCACAAGGAATGCACACTCCTGTTGGAGAGA
This sequence comes from Cheirogaleus medius, assembly GCA_008086735.1. Classification (NCBI taxonomy): domain Eukaryota; kingdom Metazoa; phylum Chordata; class Mammalia; order Primates; family Cheirogaleidae; genus Cheirogaleus; species Cheirogaleus medius. The sequence continues at coordinate 3,524,613 of VBSM01000662.1, forward strand.
CGGGGAAAATACACACACACAGAGTGAATGGCACTTGTGAGTAATTTCCTCAAGTCCTTGGAACTCAACTGATAGAAGCCTCAATTATTTTGGCTTTTCCCTACACTGCAGTCTGAGACTAAGCAAACCACCCAGAAAGAAAAAAAGGCAAAAGGAAGAGAGGAGAGGAGGAGGGGAAGGAGGGAGAGATAGGAAGGAAGCAGAAAAGGAAGCGGGGAGGAGGAGAGAGAGAGAGAGAATCAAATGCATACAATAAATTCATTTAGAGTGATATTAATCAAAGTGTGAACCAAATACCACTGGTATCAGAGTCATCCTAGGTGCTTCATACAAGACAGACTCTTGAGGTAGGACCTGGGAATCTGAAGTGTTACGAGTTCCTCAGAGGGTCCTTAGGCACCAAAATCAGAGAACCACTGGTCTGGACACAGCCCGTGGCCAGTCTGTGTGCTCACCCCCCTGCGCCTGCTGCTGCATCTTCAGCTGCCAAATTGTGTGGGAAGATCTCATGTTCAGAACAGTAGTCCTGAGGTGAGGCAAAGTCCCCAGGCATCAGATAAAGATGAAATTATGTGCATAGTATATCATGGGCTTTGGAGTGGGGCAGGTTCTGAATGAAAGCCCAGTTCTGCTTCTTCCTAGCAGAGACTTTAGAAAAATTACTTAACTCGGTGTCGGGTTCCTCATCTGTAAAATCCTCACAGGGTTGCTGGGACACGTAATCAGGCAAGAACCATGGCTCTCTCTCAGCTGCCTTTTATTTGCTGACTTCTAAGACTGGACATCTTAGCCAGATGCTGTGGCAGGCACCTGTAGTCTCAGCTACCCAGGAGGCTAAAGCGGAAGGATCTCTTGAGCCCAGGAGTTTGAAGCTGCAGTGAGCTATGATCGTGCCTGTGAATAATCCCTGCACTCCAGCCTGGGCAACAGCAAGATCTCATCTCTTAAACAAACAAACAAAAAGACAATATCTTAGAAGAATTCTTCAAATTCTAATCCTGTTTGGACATCAGAAATTGAATGCCTCTCCCACCCTCCACTAATGGGGAGAAATTGCCCTTAAGTATTTCATCTTACTCATCCCTCAGAACATTCTTCAGACATCCATGGTCTCCAGGCCTTTGCACATGCATTTCTCTCTATCTGAATTACACACACACACACACACACACACACACACACCTCTACACCCTCCCTATTCTTGTAAATTCATACTCATCCTTCAACTTCCCGCTCAAGAATCACCTCTAGTTTAAAACCTTCCCATACATTATACCTGCCCCAATCCCCCTGCCCACTGCCAGTGACAGCTCACAGAACCTGAACAGACGCATTATGATGACTGATGTGGTCTCTCTCGCCCCCAGACTGTGGGTTCCCCAAAGGGCAATACTTATTAATCTTGGTAACCCCAGCATTTAATATCATGCCTGGCATCTGGCAAGTACTAGTAATTTGCTGAGCTAATATATTCCATATGTAAAATATAAAAATATAAAACTTCTTTTTAAAGTGTTACAATGCTCATAATCACACTAGTTAAAGTCTTCTTTTTTAACCTGAATCAGAATTACTCAGCTTTATCCCCCACCTTATTCATTAGATTTGGCTCTGAATTATAGAAGTCACCCCATAAAAGGAAGATCTGTCACCAGGAAGAGATCAATAAGACTCTCTCTGACTTTAGAGGCAGTTCAAGTCGGTGCAGTGAACACTAAGCTGGGTACTGCAGTTGGACAAAAAGAAAACTTCCAAAAGCACAGCATCCCTGATGGAACCAGAGCCGTCCTCCCGAGGTACTGGCCTCCTGTTTGCTGACAGGCTCGTCCCCAGATCACCTTTTGGCGTTCACATTTTTATCGCAGTTCTGATAAAGGAGTAAGAGCCACATTTCTACCCCTCAGTGCTGCCCACGCTTACCTTCCTGCCCCACCCCAAATTGCCCCCTTTATGAATCGCATGGCCCGTGCCCTTTTTCTGCCATTCCCCATGCCTTTTCATTCAAACCATTATGGTCACTTTTCAAAATTCTACTCAATTAATGGCTACCATTTATTGAGCAGCAATATATGTCAGACACCCTATTAGAGGTTTTACATACACTCTAGTGTCTTAAGTCTCAAACAACCTATGACCAACTAGTATAAGTATCCTCATGTACAGTAACTTTTTGGTATTTTTTGAGACAGCGTCTCACTCTGTCACCCTGGCTAGAGTACAGTGGCATCATCATAGCTCACTGCAACCTCAAACTCCTGGGCTCGAGCGATCCTCCTGCCTCAGCCTCCCCAGTAGCTGGGACTACAGGTACATGCCACAACACCCGGCTAATTTTTCTATTTTTAGTAGAGACGGGGTCTTGCTCTTGCTCAGGCTGGTCTCAAACTCCTGAGCTCAAGCGACCCTCCCGCCTGGGTCTCCCAGAGTGCTAGGTGTGTGCCACCACACCAGGCTAGTTTTTTAGTTTTTGCAGAGACAGGGGTGGGGTGGAGGATGCAGGAAGGGTAGGGAGATGGTCTCACTATGTTGCCCAGGCTGGTCTCAAACTCCTGGGCTGAAGCCATCCTCCCACCTGGGTCTCCCAGAAGGCTCGGATTTCAGGTGTGAGCCACCATGCCCGGCCCACGGTAACTTTCTAAGTGATAGAACCAGATGTGACTCCAAAGCCCATGTTCTTTACCACAAAGGTACAAGCCTTTCATTAGCTCATTAAATATTCATGTAATACTCTATGGATGAGGTATTGTTATCCCATTATATGGATAAGGAAACTAAGGCTCAGAGAAGTCATAAGACTTCTCAGACTAATTCTAAACTATTCAAGCCACTCTAGTTACTGATGTCTCTTTAGGTCTGTGCTGGCAGCCATCTTCCCAATCAGACAAAAATTGTAGCCAACCAGGAGGAAGTCAGAGCTGAGAGGTGGAGAAAGATGGGCCCTCAAGATACAATCAAGCCTTACTAACATATTCATGATCTTTTCAGTCACATGAGCCATTAAATTACAATTTTTACTTTAGTTAGACTTGGCTATGGTCTGAATGTTTATGTCCCCCAAAATTTCTATGTTGAAATCCTCACCCTCAAGGCGGTAGCATTAGGAGGTGGGACCTTGTGGGAGGTGATCATGGAGTGAGGCCCTCATCGATAGGATTAGTACTCTTATAAAAGAGGCCCAAGAGAGAACCCTGGGCCCTTCCACCATGTGAGCACATAATGAAAAGGGGCCTCCTATGAACCATAAATGGGCCCTCACCAGACACTGAATCTGCCATTGCCTTGATCTTGGACTTTCTGGTATCCAGAAATGGGAGAAATAAATTTCTATTGTTTATAATCCACCCAGTATATGGTATTTTGTTATAGCAGCCCAAATAAACTGAAACAATTTGGCTTTTTAACTGATGCTTACAACCCAAAGGGTCCTATTTAATATAAAAATGAACACCTGCAACGTGAAACTATAAAATAGTGTGGATGACTTCTTAAAAACTTACATATCAAAGTTATTCATCCAAATTAGAGCAGTTCCTTTCGAAGTAGTCATGTTAGGGTATATGAAGTTGCAAGTCAATAGGCAACCAAAGAGGGTAAGGCTATGAAAAGATGCCCCTAAATTACAGTATTGATCAAGCACTGACCAGTATTTTGGAATGAACAAAATACATCATTTTGCAAGCACAGTTACTTCACATTGTCGTAGGAAGTAGTTTAAGGGACAAGAAAGGAAAGTATTTGTTTCCATTCCTATTCAAACTACAGGCTCTTGCTCTGTTTAATTAGTCCATTCCAAACATCAGTATATAATTAATGAGCAATCGGCTCCCTACCCCTGAACCAACAGCCTTGAAGCCTGCAAAAAAAACACACCTAATGGGTACAGTGCGTCCATCTGGGGAATGGACACACTTGAAGCTCTGACTCAGGTGAGGCAAAGTCAGTATACGTAACCTCAACATTTGTACCCCCGTGATATGCTAAAATAAAAAAAAAATTCTCAACAAAATCAGACCTGCAGTCCCCGGAGGCTCAGACACGTCATATGCCAGGGTTTACCTTTGGCCTCAGATTCTCCTATTCCCAGCCACAACTGGGCTGAGACTCAGTGGCATCTCTCCTGGGACTACGTCAGGGGTTCAGCTAAGGCAGCACATTTCCATACCCAGCTCATGACCCATGGCCGGCACTGCTGCCTAGACTATTACGCCAGTGGAATCGAGTCACAAGACCATGCTTATCACAAGCTATGAAATGGGAGAAAATTGCAAAAAAAAAAATTCTCCCTTTATAGCTGTGCTTTTTCTCTTCCTGTGAATAAAAGGATATTCCTGGTCATTATGCAATTATAGAAGGATCAGATTGGCACCAAGAAGAATTTCCTGGGTTTAAGGAGAACAGAAGGACTTCTGAGATGAGGTCCCTCTGAATGCAAATCTGAGACCCTTTGGCTCAGGCCTGACTGTGGCCACCACCACCAGAGCTAAGGCAATAAGGGAAATACTTTCCCTTTACCAGTTCCTTTTTT
>VBSM01000662.1:3534286-3570114 GCA_008086735.1 Cheirogaleus medius
TGTCTTCTTGAGGAAAAATAAATATAAGACCCTGTCTTATTTTCAGGGAAAGACAGTAATTTAGTCTCCACTAAAGCCGTGGGAGACTAGCTCTTTTGTCCCCATTATTAGAAAGCAGTCAAGAGGGCTACAAATTTGCATAAGCTCACGTCAGAGCTGTTTTAAACTAAGTTCTATCTGTCCTGTCCCCAAGGTCCATTCTCATTCTACCAGATCAAAACCACCTTTTCTCACTTTTCAAATTTGTTTAGGGCAGACCTTGAATACATAAGATTGTTTTGATCAAGATCTCCTTCTGGGGTGTTAAATAAAGGAAACCAATGCTTCAGGTTTAAAGTTTAAACAGCAAACAGAGCCCTGCATGGTGGCTCACTCCTGTAACCCCAGCACTTTGGGAGGCTGAGGGGGCAGGATCGCTTAAGGCTGGGAATTCCAAATCAGCCCATGAAACATGGTGAGACAGAAATAGCCAGGTGTGGTAGCAGGTGCCTATAGTCCCAGCTACTTGGGAGGCTGAGGCACAGGAGTTAGAGACTGCAGTGAGTTACGATTATGCCACTGCATAATGGGCAAAAGAGCAAGACCTGGGCAAAAGAGCAAGACCTTGTCTTTAAAAACAATGAACAGCGAACAGAGGGATGCCTACTCTGGGAGATTTGGTGCTGTGGATTCTCTTTATCCAGCAAGGGCTTTTTTTTTTTTTTCTTTTTCCTTCCCACTCTATTTCCCTCTCCCCTCTAAAATCCTCTGCCTAACTATAGATACTGTAACAGTTTAAAGCTATGCTGTTCAGTTCAACAGCTACTATCTACATATGGCTATTGAGTACTTGAAATTTGGCTAGTCCAAATTGATATGCACTGTACATGTAAAATATTAATACACACTGGATTTCTAAGACTTCATATAAAAATCAAAACATAAAATATCTCATTAATGATTTTTATATTGATTCCATGGTGACATGATACTATTTTGGATATATTAGGTTAAATAAAGTGTTCAAATTAATCTTACCTGTTTTTATTTTTTAAATGCTAGAAAATTTTAAATTACATATATGGATAGCACTATACTTCTATTGGATAGCTCTGGTTTAAAGATATGTAAGCAGGCTTTTGTAAATAAAAGCATTTCATACACTAATTAGTAGATTATCGCAGACATGAAATTGAAATCTATTTCCTGCTCAGTTGATAGGCAGAAAACTGCCAAATGAGGTTCAATTAAGACAACTGTAATTATTAACCAGGAGTTTCACATCATGAGGAAACTAATGAAGCTGATTTTCTCTGGTTGTGTGTCTTACGGGTGACTGATTTGTTCACTAATTATCTCAAAGTTTTCATCCTGCAGATTACATTAATAATAGAGTAATTTATATACTAGAAGCATGTGGCTTCTATCAGGGTCAACAATGACTTCACATTCTTACATTAGAGAAAGCGTAACTACTACTATTCCACTCAAAAGCGTGTTCCTGAAAAAAGCTGCAGAACTTTCTTACCCCTATCTAGTTCAATGTCTTTAAACTAGATAGAAATGTCATTGTGAGCTAAAAACTAATCACACCCTGGGATTAAACCAACTTACCTCACAGGCTCATATCCAAGCTAACCAGGGTTTTTTGGAGGTTTTTCTTATCAAAACAACCCTGGAAAAAATGGTCTTAGAGAAATCTACAGGCCAATGGATGCCTGAAGACAAGATATATTCAAAGTTCCTAACTAGGGATTAAAAGGGCAAGCTTAGTCAATGACTCCCAAGACTGACAAAACATTGGTCCAAACCTTATGGAGGTGCCACTTCTGCAGGGCCTTCAGAACATTGATAACCAGGACTGGAACTCAGCAAGGGCCAATGCCAGCAGGAACACCCTCTGCCTGCCCAAGAATTTCAGAGTCTCCTTTTGCCCCTTGGAGTCAGGCTCTATGTCCACAATGATGCTGAGTTTCCAGACGGGAGGAGGACAGACTAATTGATTTCTCAAGTTCACCTTCAAAGCCAGACTCTGATCACTCACTCTCAGCATAAGGGAACACACCCAACAAGCTAAACTGAAATAAAAAATAACCTTGGTCTGAGGTCTCCTAGGAACGTATTTGAATGGTGCACAATGCAAACTCAACAGATATCTTCTGCCAGCTCTTTTCAATTTTCTCTGCTATGTGTGATATTTTCCATGGATGAGACCAGAGATGTTTGGTTGTAAATGATTGTCAGATGTTTAAACAATTTTGTTGCTGAAACATGATAATTTCCAGAAGCCCTTTTTCTGTACACGGTATCTTTTGGTAAGACCCACCACAAAGAAAATGAGTTGTACAAGAAAAATGGCAGAAGATCTGGAAATTAACCAGGAAACTGGACCATAACATGCCTCAAACAAAACAAAAAATCATTAATAAGAAACAGGCCAGTTTCTAAGGGTCATGGAAAGAATACACACTGGGTTTCCAGCAATTGGCTATGTTTCAAAGTCAGTAACCTCCAACTTGTCAGGGAGGATTGTGGTTAATGCTGTGAAAGACATGTGCTGAAAGATTTCTAGTTGCCCTTAAATTCCTGAATTTTTAGTCAAGATATCATACCACACATGTGCAAAACAGAAAAGTCTGGTGAAGTCTAAATGGGCCCTGCTGTAAGTACATAAAATCTTAACTTATAAAATCAATGCATTAGGAGATAATCATTTATATCAAAAAAGGATTAACTTTAGAATATATTTAAGTAAAATTTTTCCTATTCACATTTTAAGTTGAATCATATGAAATTGCCAATATTTGACCATTTTTGACCCAAAAGAACCCACCAAATCCTGGCAATTCAATCTATACATTTCATTAACAACATAAGTGCTAGAAAATTTAAAGAAAGCATTAAGAATCTCTACAAATTTCAAGCTTGCAAAAATAAATAGTTTTTAAAAATATTTCTCAAATTACAATTCAAAGCCTACATGAAAATATTTTGTTCAATGTTTTCCATTTTTATCTGCATAATTTTTCAGTAACATACCTATGGCCTGTTTTAATTCGAGTACCATAGGATATAATCAGTGATGACTAAGAATTTTGGTAATAAATTGGCAATGCCTAAATTAATAGTAATAATTCCACATTTATATATTTTTATATTTCAAAGTAGCTTTAAATGAAATTAATCTTTTAAGCCATATCCCCAAATCCTTTGTGAAAGTGAGACAAAGACAGAAGAAAGAGAGTGAATAAAACAGGAAAAATAGACAAATTTTAGTTATCAGAATTTATACACATTCAGGCCGGGCGCGGTGGCTCACGCCTGTAATCCTAGCACTCTGGGAGGCCAAGGCGGGAGGATTGCTCAAGGTCAGGAGTTCGAAACCAGCCTGAGCAAGAGCAAGACCGTGTCTCTACTAAAAATAGAAAGAAACTAATTGGCCAGCTAAAAGTATATATAAAAAAAAATTAGCCAGGCGTGGTGGAGCATGCCTGTAGTCCCAGCTACTTGGGAGGCTGAGGCAGGAGGATCGCTTGAGTCCAGAAGTTTGAGGTTGCTGTGAACTAGGCTGACGCCACAGCACTCTAGCCGGGGCAACAGAGTGAGACTCTGTCTCCAAAAAGAAAAAAAAAAAGAATTTTCACACATTCAAATGAAGATTGCTTTTCAAAGGACTCCCCATAGGGAGCTAAAATATCTAATTCCAGATGACACTACCACATCGATCAGAATGTTTGTGGAATTCCTCCTTTGGAACTACCTTCCAAGCCACGTGAGAAAGCTAGTACGTTCCTTAATAGTTATGTTTCTTCTTTCTCTTTTTAAATTCCAAATGGCATCAACCAGCTTATTGATCCATTTAATACTTATTTCCCAAACTTAGTTCCAAACTCTTTTTGATTATTTGCTAAAGTATATACATACATACATAAAAAATAAAATAAAAACTACTCTCGGGAAAGGGAAATTTTTACAATGAGGATATACAAGAAGGCCGGGTAGGTTCTCTCACTTTCCCTGTTTGTCTCCTTATACCCATCTCATCCATCAGCACTCTCCACCTTCTGGAAGAAAACCAGGTCTGTTATCTTTAAACCAAGGTGATTAGGAATGAGAAGGTGGGGAATGTCCCTCGCAGTGGCCAACTCCAATCCCACTCTGGGTAACTTCAGATTATTTCTTTACTCTTTCTGCATCTTTTAACGCATCTGAAAATAAAAGTAGGTAGACTCACCTACTTTTCAGAATGTGGCAGAGATTCATGGTGTAATCTCTCCACGGGGGAGGAAACACACTGTGGACAACCAAATAACAAAATGTAAATGTGTAGCCAGTATATAAAAAACAACCAGGGAAGGTGTTTTTCTCATTTCAAAGGCCAAGAATAGAGAAGTGAGAGAAAGACTGACTGCTGATGTTTTCAGAGTTTACTTATCTTAAACAATTACACTGACCCGTAAAAGTATTTCTTACGTTACGTTGAAAAAAGTATTAATACTTCGGGGATAAAGAATAAGTTAGGGCTTCCCCTCGCTGACCAGAAGTAATCGGGGCTATGCTATCTCCCCTCGTCAATCTGGGAAGACTTCCTGAAGGAATTGTGGTTTGTGTTCCTGGCAAGCCCCGGGTCTGCGCGGGGCTCAGCGCGCTGCCAGCCAGCCGACCCGGGCGGGGAGCTTCCCTGGTTGCTATGGCAACGGGCCGCCTCCAAGCGGCAGCCGCTGACACTTCGGTTCCCGCCTGGACGACCGTATTTCCAAACTGCTCAGACCGCAGGAGAGAGGCGCGGAAAGCCCGCCCAATGAGCTCAGCCCTCTCTAACGGGCTCGCAGTGATCCACCAATCACATGCTGCCACATGAAGCCCGAAGCTGAGTGGCCAGTTTTCCAGGAAGGGCGGGGTTGGGGAAACACTGTACGGAAGTGGAGGCTGTGCTCCCCTCGCGTGTAAAAAGGGTGCTGGCGACTACTGCCCGGTGTACCAGTTAGGGGAGGAATCAGGGCTTTTAAGTCAAGGGCTCCGGTTCACCCTCTGCCGGCATCTGGTCAACCTGCTGGACCAGCAACTCCAGGGTTTGCTCCTGCGATCGAAAAACAAAACAACCCAACAACAACAACAACAATAATAATAGCCCTAGGAGGGGACAGTTGCAACATGGCTTATGAAAGTCCGTAACTGGTGTAGGCTCGGGGGAGATTTGGGCTTGTAGGCGAGGTAAAGTTCTGAGTGGAAGAAGAAAATGCTGCTTCTGAGGAAGACAAGACTGTCAGTGAAAAGAAAAAAGAAAAAAAGTGGATACAGTGATGTGATTGGTATTCTGCCAGCGCCATTCTGCAGACTAGTGAGATCTTGCAGGCACTAGAGTTTCAGCAGGAAAGCACAAAAATAATGGAAGATAACACAGAGGGAAGAAGAGAAATAATTGGAAAGTTTGAAAGAAGAAAGGGAAAGTCTGAGCCAGTGGAAAAAAACAGAAGGAAATGAAAATTCTCTAAGCTTCTGATCCATGGGTAGAATAACTGTATTTTCTGGTCCACTATCAGATTACATGATGAAAAAAAAAGCTACTGTATTTTGTGAGGAGGGTTGGGACTGATTTAAATTAGTTCTGCCCCTGAAAATCCAAACTGTATGTTTGTCAGTCTTATGGCTGATTCTATTCATAGGCCCAGAGGCCTGAATTTTTTATTTTTTTTTTCCGAGACAGAGTCTCACTCTGTTGCCCTGGCTAGAGTGCCGTGGCGTTAGCCTCGCTCACAGCAACCTCAAACTCCTGGGCTCAGGTGATCCTTCTGCCTCAGCCTCCCAAGTAGCTGGGACTACAGGCATGTGCCACCATGCCCGGCTAATTTTTTTCTATATTTTAGTTGGCCAATTAATTTCTTTCTATTTTTTAGTAGAGATGGGGTCTCGCTTTTGCTCAGGCTGGTTTCAAACTCCTGAGCTCAAATGATCCACCCACCTCGGCTTTTTTTTAATAGAGATGGAGAGATGGGGTCTCACTCTTGCTCAGGGTGGCGTGGAACTAACTCCTGAGCACAAGCAATCTTCCCACCTCAGCCTCAGAGTGCTATGATTACAGGCGTGAGTCACTGCACCCAGCCCCATGGGAGGAAGGATACCAGGACGCCTGAATGACCAGGAAAGAATTCACATCCAACCAGCGCTCAGAGAGTGTATGGTACTTCCTTCAGAAACCTTCAGAACAAGTCACAGAATATGGTCATTTCTTTATCAGAATTATTTAAGATTCACTTCAGGTTTTTTTCCACCAAACACACATAAAATATGGAATTGTATTTCTAAGTTGTGCAGACCTTGTCCTTTTTCTGAAAGGGATAATAATGATGGCTTTTAAAGCCCTACATGTGTAACATCCTTATACTTCTCAAATCATCTGTCACCCCATTTCCTGCCCTTCCCTCCTGACAGTGCCTGGCTGAACTTCTCCTGTTCTCACAAGGGCTTTGCCTCCATTCTGCTGAAGTTGCTCCCCATTGCTCACATTACACTGTTTTTACTTCATTTCCAAGCCTGCTTCTGACTACCGCAAAGGGCACGATCATCTGAGTTCTTATATAGAGAGTTGCTTTTCCAGGAACATTATTAACAAAAGGAAAGGTCTTCCTTTTCCATTACGGAGATCTACAGCTGCTACTAACCTTATGTTTATGCTTTAATGGTCTTCTGGGCTCTAGCTTATAAAACCAGTTGTACTATAATTTTTACTTCCTTGAGTAGCTCTGCCTGGTCAGTTCCCCACTGGTCCCTCAGGAGTTTCTCTTGTTTCATTTTTGAATGTTAGCTGGAATCTGTCTTTATTAGGAGTCTAACATCTTGTTCTCCACATCTTATTCTCCAGTATATGAATTGGTATAGCAGAAGGGTGCTGGAAGGAGCATGCTTGCTCTCCTAATGGAATTTCTCAACAATAGCTCCTCTATGAGTATATTAGCAGCAGAGGAAGAAATATGTGAAAACCTCTTCTGCTCCTCATCTCTCTTCCCCATAACTCTCAGTGTCCCACAATCTGATCCTTCCATGCTGCCAAAGAGAGGCCAAAGAAATCAGTGTCCTGAGATTCACCACTGAAATTAAGCAATGTTGTGGGTACAACACAAGCGACATTGACTTTCAAAGGCAAGAGATATAAAAGGAGTAAGAGAAAGTGGAGTTTGGTGAGAAGTGGTGAGGTGGCCACAAGGTGGCACAGGATGACAATCACAGGGGCTCTATTTCTGCTTTCTTTACCCTCTTACAACTTAGTGCCCTTAGAAGCTGCCTTTACAAACACTTGTACCTCTTTCTTCTCCCACATTGCACAGTCTGTGGTCCTTCTCTTTTCCCAGTCTCTCTTTTCTATCAACAGGTCTCAATTTTCACTATTTCAACAGCAGATTCCCTTTTCTCCCAGGTGACCCTGGTTGCTAACCCTGTAGTCAGAAATTCTAAAAAGTGGGCTCCTCCCATGTATCTCTAAGTCACACATTCAGTGGAGTCTGAGTTTGGCATGCAGCAGGGTTGCATGGGTTTTGGCAGTTCACCAGTCAAGTGTGGGTCCAACAGGCTGAGTAATAGAGGGCTGTTGATTTACCTTACTTAACCTTCAAAAATTGGCTGAGCAGTGTCAGTCTGATTTTTTTTAAATGATATGATCTTCGACAAACGAAATAAATTGGGGCATTAAAATTGAGAGATCAGCCAGGCACGGTGGCTCTCTCTTGTAATCCCAGCTACTTGGGAAGACAAAGTGAGAGGATCCCTTGAGGGCAGGGGTTTGAGACCAGCTTGGGCAACATAGTGAGTACCCACCTATATTAAAAAAAATTGAGAGAACAGTGCCTCACTGGATTTTAGTTATAGAGTTATGACCCAAAGACAAGTGACCCAGGAGTCAGGAGACCTGGGAACCCTGGCACTTAGCTTGTGTCTTTAGGCCAGTTAGTTAACTTTTCTGAGTGCCATCTTTTTCATCTATAAAATGGGGATACTATCCATCTTGTAGGATTTATAACATACGTAAAATATCTAACTCAATAAACACTAGTTCTCCCTTTTCCCCTCCTATGCAAAATGAAGGAGACTATGCTAGATCTTCAATGTTCTCACCACACACAAAAAAAATGGTAACTGTGGGTGATGGGATAAATTAATTAGCTTGATTGTGGTAACTGTTTCACAATGTATACATACACTAAAACATGTTGTACACCTAAAACATATGCAAGTTTGTCAATCATACCCTTCCAACTAATAAAGATGAAGAAAACTAGGAAAAAAAATATAATAGAAAATTGGGTTCATCTTATGTGATTAAAGGAAGTATTATTTTATGAACATTCATTCCCAACATATATATGTCTATGTGAATTTGTATGAATGTGTGTATTGAGTTGTAATGTGAAATCTATTTCTTACTGTGAGAAAGTGATCCAAAAAGATTGAAAACCATAGCCCTCACTGTTTTCATGGATTGGGCTTCTAATGAAGTCTTGATCATTTTACAGGCGTTCTCAAACTACGGCCCGTGGGCCACACGCGGGTGTTTTTGCCCGTTTGTTTTTTTACTTCAAAATAAGATATGTGCAGTGTGCATAGGAATTGGTTTATAGTTTTTTTAAAACTATAGTCCGGCCCTCCAACGGTCTGAGGAACAGTGAACTGGCCCCTGTTTAAAAAGTTTGAGGACCCCTGAATAAACGACTGCTAAATTGGGATTGGGAGCAGGAAACAGCCTGGATCGCCTTCAGAGCAGGGTGGACTTGCATCGCTGCAGACCACTCATCTTGAAAAACAGCCAGTTGTACCCTTCCCAGCTTGTCTACACTGAAGCCTACTTTAGGAGCTGCCGCAGGTAAAAGAGTTTCAAGTTTTCAAGTCTGCTCTCGGAGGGGGAGTCCCACTGACCTGCGATATCTATGTGAAAGTAGCGAGAGTTCCTTTCTTCTGTCTTGGTCTCACCCCAGGACGTGTTTGTGCCTGCACATGCTGGTTTCCCTTGATAACCCTGCAGGGTGCCAGACTCTGTGTCTTTGAATTCAGCCCTCCCTTTGTGCAACACTGCTTTCTTTCTGAAGTCCTCAAACTGACATCTTTAAAAATATTTTTGGTAATTCTTGGCTATAGCTTTAAAGTAAATTTGTATTTATGGGCAGGTAACAGAGGCTTAGAATTCAAAACTTACAAAGGTAGAAAGTCTCTCCTTTCACTCCTGTCCTCCAGCCCCCTAGTTTCTTCTCCAGATGCAATAAATATTACTAGTTTTTCATTTGTTTGTTTTGCTTTGGTCACAAACCATAAGTGCCAGCCACTTCCATAGTTTAAAGCAGGACCTGGAAAGGTTTCTGAAAACTGGTTTTGCAACCTTTGAGTTTTCACCACCTTAGGGATGAAAAGTTTGGAGAGAGAGTTGGAGATTTCATAGATTAGGAGAAAGCTGCTAGTGTGTTTGGAGTCCCACCAGCACTCTAAAATCATCTTTATAGAGCATTCAATACTTGTGTTGTCATTATTTGTTTATATGTCTCTCTCGCCCCCTGAACTAAATAAGTCCCCTGAAAGCAGTGTGGGCTCTACCCCAGGCCCTACAATAGCACCACCTTCTTCTGAAGCTCACAACTATTAACAAATCATTGGAGAGTTAACCATGCTTACAGAGCATGCTTACAGAACAGGGAGTAGATGCTACCAACCTTGATATGTGAGAGTAAAAACTTAGTTAAAAGATGTAGAGAAATGGAAAAGGAGGTAAAAGTGGGGTAAAAGTGTAATCACAAGGACAAAAGTGGAGGAGTCAAGGGACACCGCCTTCTGGACTATGGAAAAAGCAATAGAGACACGCGTAAATGGTTAGTGCACAGGCAATCATGGGAGAAGAGAGGAAGGTGATGTAACTGTATAGAGTAGGATAAGTACAGGGCAACAAAAGTCAGTTATCATAGCACAGAGGCAAGAAGGAATGCCTAAAGTTGATAATAGCATACATGTAATATATAGAAGTAAAGAGGAAGCCACCAGAAAAATCAAATATAAAAAGAGTTAAAGTGTAGTTGCTCCATTATAGCAGGATTAGGTAACACTGGGAACTGTCACTTGTCTGTGCTACCTGATTTATTTAACAATGGTGCCAGAACTACATTAATGGAAATTTTAGAAATAAGAAAGGGATAGTTGCAATGCATTTGAGAAAGCTAGCCATTCAAAATAGTTAAAATGGAGAATATTGTGCCTTTTTAGAAAACTGAGCCATTTCTTGGGGGTGTCAAATAACCAAAGTTTAACTACATCCATTTCTCTTCCTATCTGAAGTAGGTCACTGATCGCCTCCTTCTTATAGCCACCGAACACCAGCTTGGTTGCACTGTAACTACTTACATAAAGAATAACTAATCAACCAGTCACTAGGTACACTAGTATTTTGAATGAAATCAGACTTTGCCCCAAGATTTTGGCCCTAATATATACTGCTTGCCTAACGTACAGTATTATGTTTATACAGAGCATTTCTTCTCACCAAGAATACACAAGAATATTACACCTTTGTACTTTTGGCACCAACAGCCCAATCTCCTCTGTGCCAGATGGCCACACATTAACCCTTCCCTCAGTGTCCCTTGCTTAGGTATGTTCCTACAGCCTGTGTTCCTTGTGCCTATATATGATTTTGACTTTTTGATTGAGAGAAAAGATAACATTTTTGTTTTTTAAACCCAAGCAGTAAGCAAAATTTGAAACAGTTTCTATAATGGAGAAAAAATAGACATCAGTGAGAGAAAATGGAGAATCTAAAAATTGACCAAATACATATAACATTTTAGTTCATGGTAAAGGTGGTGTTTTAAAGAATAAGGAAGAACATGGAACTACTGACAAACTGTTAGAGGGGAAAGGCATGATGCCTACTGCTTTCCCTCATTTTGGTGTCTCAAAGATTTAAACATAAGTTATGAAAGATTTTACATATATTAAGGAGTTGAACATAAAATAAACCATAAAATCTCAAAATGAAAGCATGGATGATTGTAGGAAAGGCCTTTCTAAGAAAGATATAAAACCTAGAGGCCATAAAGTAAAAAACTGGTAAATGTAAATACACAAATTTTTTTCTCTGTGAAATAAAAGTTATCTAAACAAAGTCTAAAGACCATGTCACAAAGAAAAGTATTTGAGGTGATAGATATTCCAAGTACCCTGATTTGATCAATTACACATTGTATACGCGTATCAAAATATCACATGTACCCCATAAATATGTACAACTATGATATATCAGTTAAAAATACAAATACGTATAAAATAAAAAACTAAGGCCAAGTGTCAAGTAAAAAATATATTTACAAAATATATGACAGCAAAGGGCTAATTTCCTTAATTTATAAAAAGCTTATATAAGTTAGTAAGAAAAAATGACAATCCAATATGAAAATGGGCTAAAGATAAGAACTGGCAGTTTTCAAAGAAAAAAAAGTTACAGTCCGACAACATCCGGTGGGTGGCACCCAGCGTCACCGGGGAAACGGGGCGGGGACTTGCCCGGGCAGCATGGCGCGGAGGCGCGCGGCGGGCGGGGAGCCGCGGGGACGAGAACGGCGCGGGCAGAAGTCCGCGGCCCGGCGCGAGAGGCAGGCGGGTGAGAGCGAGGCCGCGGCCCGGCGCGGGAAGCAGGAGGGCGACAGCGAGGCCGCGCCGGGCTTAGCGGGCAGACGCCGCGGGCGGGCGGAGGAGACCGGAAGTGGAGAGGTCTTTGAGGATGGGACGCTCCCAGGGAAGAGCCTTCTCTCCAGAGCGCCACCAGGGAAGAGGAAGAGAGGCTGCAGCCATCCCGGGGGCTCAGCAGACGGTCCCACAAAAAAGAAAGTAGCCAGGGTGACGGTTAAATCTAAAAACCTCAAGGCCGGGAAAGAGGAAGCCCTCAGCGATGGGGAGGATTTCAGGGGCTTTCCGGGTCAACCCAGGCAGACGCACCGTCCAAAGAGAGGGGCTACCGCGGACGAAGGCGGCGACCACGGAGAGGACGAGGAGGAAAGTGAAGATGACTGGGAAGAGGTCGAAGAACTTAGCGAGCCTGTGCCAGGTGATGGGGGAGACGACGCAACCTCCTCCCAGTCTCTTCTGCCCACGAAGCCGGTGGAGATAGAGATCGAGACGCCGGAGCAGGCGAAAACAAGAGAGAGGAGGGAGAGGATACAGATGGAGTTCGAGACGCATCTGCGGAGGGTGATGAAACGCATCAACAGGGAAGTGCACGAGGACACACACAAGGTCCACCTCCTGTGCCTGCTGGCCAACGGCTTCCACCGAAACCGCGTCTGCAGCCAGCCGGACCTGCAAGCCATCGGCCTCTCCATCGTCCCCACGCGCTTCACCAGAGTGCCGCCCCGGGACGTGGACGCCCACTGCCTCTCGAGCCTGGCGAAGTGGTTCGTCGGAACCTTCACGGTGAACGCGGAGCTTTCGACCAACGCCCAGGACGGGCTGCAGACCACGCTGGAACGGCGGTTTGCGATTTACTCCGCGAGAGACCACGAGGAACTGGTCCACCTGTTTCTACTGATTCTGCGGGCCCTGCAGCTCCTGACCCGACTGGTGCTGTCTCTACAGCCAATTCCCCTGAAGTCACCAGCAGCCAAGGGAAAGAAACCCTCCAAGGAGAGGTGCACAGAAGATCCCGGAGGCTCCTCAGAAGCTTCCAGCCATGTTCTAGAACACCATACCAAACGCAAGCCCAGCAAAGGAGCCCAACGAGAGGGAGCCTTTCCTGAGGCCTCCAGCAACCCTGGGGCCAAAGGGAAGAGGAGCAGGAAGAAGAAACGCGAGCCTTCCTCCTCCAGCGAGGAGGAAGAGGGTGCACGGGGCAGGCAGGAGGTGGCGGCCCGGGGGCGTCCTCGTGGCCAGAGGCGGCAGGTGGCTTCCAGAGTCTCTTACAAAGAGCAGAGTGGGAGCGACGATGCTGGAAGCGGCTCTGAGTTCGAGGTCTCCGGCGGGTCCGACGAGGAGGACTCGGAACCAAGGAAGAAGGCCGGGGCCAGGCGCGCCTCTGGGACCCGCCGCGACCGCCCAGGCTCCCTGACACCTCCCTCCGGCCCCGCGGGGGGTGATAAGAGAGGCAAGAAGACGCCCGGGGACGGCGAGGCCGGCGTGGACCAGTGGCTGGAGGTGTTCTGCGAGCGTGAGGGCAAGTGGCTGTGCGTGGACTGCGTCCACGGCGTGGTGGGCCAGCCCGCGGCCTGCTACCGGCTCGCCACCAAGCCCGTCGCCTACGTGGTGGGCATCGACGGCGAGGGCTGGACCCGCGACGTCACGCAGAGGTACGACCCGGCCTGGCTGACGGCCACCCGCAGGCTGCGCGTGGACGCCGCGTGGTGGGCCGAGACGCTGAGGCCCTACCAGGGCCCGAGTGTGGAGAGGCAGAAGCAGGAGGACCTGGAGTTTCAGGCGAAACACCTGGACCAGCCTTTGCCCACTGCCGTCAGCTTGTACAAGAACCACCCTCTCTATGTGCTGAAGCGACACCTTCTGAAGTACGAGGCCATCTACCCGGAGACGGCGGCCGTCCTGGGACACTGTCGCGGAGAAGCTGTTTACTCCAGGGACTGTGTGCACACGCTGCACTCCAGGGACACGTGGCTGAAGAAGGGGCGAGTGGTGAGGCTGGGAGAGGCGCCCTACAAGATGGTCAAGGGCTACTCGAACCGCGCCCGCAAGGCCCGGCTGGCTGAGCCGCAGCTGCATGACCACCGCGACCTGGGCCTGTTCGGGACATGGCAGACGGAGCCGTACCAGCCGCCCGTGGCCGTGGGCGGGAAGGTGCCGCGGAACGAGTTCGGGAACGTGTATCTCTTCCTGCCCAGCATGATGCCCGTGGGCTGCGTCCAGCTGCACCTGCCCGGCCTGCACCGCGTGGCCCGCAGGCTGGGCATAGACTGCGCCGCGGCCGTCACCGGCTTCGATTTCCACGGCGGCTACTCCCACCCCGTCACCGACGGCTACGTGGTCTGCGAGGAGTTCCGGGACGTGCTGCTGAGCGCCTGGGAGAGCGAGCAGGCCCGGGCCGAGAAGAAGGAGAAGGAGAAGCGGGAGCAGCGCGCTCTCGGGCACTGGAAGGTTCTGGTCAAGGGGCTGCTCATCCGGGAGAGGCTGAAGCTCCGCTACGGGCCCAAGAGCGAGGCGGCAGCAGCGCCCCACGCTGCCGCCGGAGCCGGGCTCTCTTCCGACGAAGAGGAGGAGACCAGCTCTCAGGCCGAAGCGGCCCGGGCCCTGGCAGCCTCCTGGCCTCGAAACCGGGAGGCTGAAGAGAAGCAGGAGCAGGGGCCCCCCAGGAAGACCAGGAAGGAGAAGCAGGCAGAGGCCTCCCAGCTGTTCCCCTTCGAGAAGCTGTGACTCGGGTGCCACTAGCCCCGCCCCTGCCTGGGTGGCGGCCAGGCCCTGGGACTTGTCTTCTCTGCTGAGAGGGACAAGGGAAGCCGGGTGTGGGCGGGGGGCGGAGACGGAGGGTTGGAGGCCCGGGGCGGAGGCCGAGGTGAGGGGCGGCGACAGGCTCGCCCGGCTTAGGACTTTCACTGCTCTTTGCTGCCAAAGTACAAAACACTTTCCCACGGACCGACTGCTCTACCTCTTCCTAGATCTGTTCTTCTGTCTTTGGAATCCTGGTCGGTTTTTGTGTAGAAACCACTGGGAAGTTTCTGGATGCTGGAGCAGTTAGGAATTCTGGTGCATTTAGGAATTCCAGTTAGTCCTCCTCTGTCAGACAAGCTATTCTCTCGCCCTGTCTCTGCAGACCGGGGACCCTTTCTCTGCAGGCCATTTATCCCCCCCCCCCAATCGGGTTCACTAACACTCACTGCCTCTTCTTCGTAGTAAGGGAGTGAGCACATGAGTGGGACAGGTCACCTGGCTGTGGCACTGGTGGGATCTAGTCTTCCAAGTGATATTTTGCGGTGGCAGAGAACTAGAACAAAGCTGAAATCAGGAAAGAGAAGGAACACAAACTGCGACTTCAGGAGATGTTAGTATTGATAAAAGTGGATCAGCGTCAAAGTAGATCTTGTTTGTAACTAGAGAAATGTACAAAGCTCTATGCGTTGTAGATGTTTAACAGAAGTAACTTTTATAACATTTTTGGAAAAAATAAAAGCATTTATCTAAAAAAAAAGTTAAGTCACTAAATACAAATAAACTTACTAATATTTAGATAAGTACAAATCAAGACAAAAGTGAAATATCTATGAGACTGGTAAGCATTTTAAAACGTGATGATGGCCAGCGTTGCTGGTGATGGGAGGAAGTAGGCTCTTGGGCACGGCTGGGGGATGTAAGCTGATGGAATCTTGGGGAGGAAAATTTGGCAGCAGCTGTCAACATTTACAGTACCTTTGACTCAGCATTCCCACTAATAAGGAGATATACTGTGGCTACATTTACAAAAGCTTGCCAGGATAATCTATGAAATGGGGTTCATTACAGTTTTTGTAATAGCAAAAAAATCTTAAGAAAAAGAGAGAGAAGTAAATTGACCATCATCAGGAAACTTATAAAAAAATAATTTAATAACCTCACAATACCAAGTATCATCAAGGTTGTTGAGCAATAGGAAGTCTCTCCCACTGCCTGCTGCAAGGAAGGTGGGGGTCAATGGGTACTAACATTGAGAAACAGCTTGGCACTACGTAGTGAAGTTGACATACCTATGACCTAGAAATTCCAGGCCTAGGAATATGCCTTTAAAAAATGGCACTCATGGAGCCAGGTACAGTGGTGTGACCCTGTAGTCCCAGCTACTGGAGAGGCTGAGGGAGGAGGATCACCATTTCTAGCCCAGCCTGGGCAAAATATCAAGACTTTGTCTCCAAACAAAAAATGATACACATGGTGATGGATATCCAATTACCCTGATTAGATTATATGACTATATAAAATTATCACATCTATCCTGAAAATATGTATCAATAAAAATAATTAAATTTTTAAAATGGTATACATGAGCACCAAAATACTGCTATAAGTATGTCATAAAAGCATTTTCCACAATGGGCCTAAACTGAAAACAACTCAAATGTCCATAAACGTTAGAATTAATTTGTTTTAAAGTGTGATGTAGTCATATAATGGAATAATATAATGAAAATAAATAAACTCAGCTACGTGCCCCAATATGGATGGATCTCATAAATACAACATTGAGCAAAAGAAGCAAGAAACAAGAAAATTCATAAAGCATGACTCCTTTCAAATAACGTTTGTAAACAGAAAAATAAAGTCAGGATAAAGTGACTTCTAATACGTAGGGATAAGGCTATAATTGAGTAGGAGCCCAGAGTGGACCTTTGGGTGGTAGCAATGTTCTGTTATCTTGAGTTAAGCAGTACATAAATGATGTCTGTGTGCGTTAGAACTTTATGTATGTTATATAGTACAATAAAATGAGAATAAAAGAAATACCAAATGTATCACAGGGACATTCTTATGATGATAACAATGCCACCATTAAAGAATAGAATATAATAGCTCTTTTTTTTTTTTTTTTTGAGACAGAGTCTCACTTGGTTGCCTGGGCTAGAGTGCCGTGGTGTCAGCCTAGCTCACAGCAACCTCAAACTCCTGGGCTTAAGTGATCCTCCTGCCTCAGCTTCCCAGGTAGCTGGGACTACAGGCATGCGCCACCATGCCCGGCTAATTTTTTATATATATATATATATATATATATATTTTAGTTGGCCAATTAATTTCTTTCTATTTTTAGTAGAGATGGGGTCTCACTCTTGCTCAGGCTGGTTTCGAACTCCTGACCTTGAGCGATCCGCCCACCTCAGCCTCCCAGAGTGCTAGGATTACAGGCGTGAGCCACCGCGCCTGGCCTGTAATAGCTCTTGAAGTATTCATGTAGAAGATCTGTAACATGCATTTAGTGTATCTTAATGCAAAGAAGAACAAGGTGCCAAAATGTAAATAACAGAAAGTCTTTTGTGTAAGTAAAAATGATAGATACATAGATGATAGATGGATACATACATATATTCATAGATAAATAGATGGATGATGGATAGATACATGGGTAGATAGGAACAAAGACAATAAATAGATACAAAGATAAATCAATACATAGAAAATTAATAAATACATAGATATATAATATATGCATAAATAGAAAGATAGACAATAGATATACATACACATACACATATCTAAATATACATATGTAGGTACATAAGTTCATTGAGAGAGATCTATACATATTAATAGATAGATGATGAATGAATAGATAGATAAATGATTACATAGATACATAGAGATAGATAAATAAGTACATAGATACATAGAATTCACAGGCAGAAAGATACATGGAAATATAAAAGATACAAAGGTATACAAAAATAGATACATTGATTCATAGATATTCAGACGCATAGAAAAATGGATAGATATATTATAGATGATAGATAGGCTGCATTGTGTATAGATTTTGTTTGTTTTGTTTTTGGAGGAAATTATACAAAAATTCATAGTGGTTGCCTCCATACAATGTTATGATATACATCCATAAAATACAATGTGGCACTACTTATATGTGCTATTTTGATATATTGTTTAATATGTCATTTTAAAATATATTTCATATGCATAGAAAAAAGATGAAAAGAATGTATGCAATGATAAAATAATCATGTCTAGTAAGAGAATCATGGATGATTTTATCCACTTTGCCCCTGATTTACATTTCTCAAAACTTCAATGATACCTATTTTTTATTTTAACACATTGACTGCCACACTAGAAAAAAAATTTCTTTCCTTGGGGCCACAGTGTTGTATTACAAAAATAGAATGAAAACTTCAAAAACAAAACGATCCTTTCTAATTTAATGAAAAATTTGTTATTGACTTCTATTCATTTAATCCACGTTTTTAGAATTAAATTTTCAATATTAATTGTAACAATAAGAACATCAACAAGATTTTCATAACCAACTGCAGGGTTTTGCAGGTTTTGCTTCATGATGCCCCAGGCTCAAAATTAACATGAGTTAAATACTCACATGGCAGTTAATGTGTTAAAATATGTATCTCTCTTAAATTACAATATAAATAAAACACAGCCATATTTGACTTAAAAAAAATAAAAGGGTACAGACTGTCATTACTCTCTTTTCACTCACAACTTTTAACCTGAGTGCCTAAACAGGGAAGCGTGACCTCAGCAAATATCCTAGGGAGCTTTTTATCTGAGAAGCTGTGTGAAGTGGTTGGCCTGGTCTTACTATTCCCTTGCCCTGGCTGTCTTTTGCTCAGAGGCCAGGGAATTTGACAGGAGAATGTTGGAGGATAGGCAGGGTCAGAGTTGAGGAGAGCAGATCTTTGCTGAGGAGACACCAGACATAAGGCCGTGCCATGCTACCTGAGCAAACAGGTCAGCTGTTGCAAAACAGCTCAGCATCAGAAGAAGCAGAAGTGAGCTGAGATTCCACTCATCCACAAAGCCGAAGCCAAACCAAACAGCTCAGCAAATCACAATAGCATTGCTCAGATATTCATTCATTCCTTTATTAAACAATGTTGGGCAACTTTCAAATGTTTAAATGTGCCCTAGGCCCTGGGAATACAAAGATGAAGTGTTTTCCTTCAGTGATATTGCTTTATAATGGAGGAGAGAAATAGTAAGCAAATACATTACAACCAAAGGTTAGGTGTTAAGTCATCTGAAGAGAAATAAAGCAAGGAAGGAGATAGTGGCAGGCTCTTTCCTGTTTTAGATGGGCTGATCAGGAAAGGCCACTCTGGGACAGTGGCATTTGGGCACAGACTTGAATAAAGAGAGGCAACAGTGATGCAAGGCAGGGAAATGTGGTAGGAAAAGCAAGTGCAAAGCCCCTGAGGTCAGAGCAAGCTCAGTATGTTCGAGGACAGCCCTGAGGTCTGCTGTGGCTGGAGCAAAATAGTAAAGGGAAGATGGAGTTAGAGAGGCCAGCAGGGGCCAAGCCAAGTGGGATCTTGTGCACGCTGGATTTTATTCTCTATGTGCTATTGGAGTGTCAGTCAAGCTCTCACTTGCTTAATAATGTTGAGAGCTGTCATCAGCTCTCCGGGCTTTCCAGGTGTTTGATGAAGATTCATTCTCTCCTGTAGTACTTTGGGAAGTTCTCCGGAGACACTTCACACACTCCACACCTTCCCCCAACTGGAGATACTCCCTTGGGGTAGATTAGTACTCATGACTGCTTCCTTCTCCCGGAGCTTCTGTCACTGTCCCTCCAGCCTCCTTCTCCTGAGCTCCCCGCTCCTCTCCATACAGTGCTCCCTCAATCTCTCCATCACTCTCCCTCTCACGGTCCTTATCTGGGCCACAGGCATCATTCAGCATCCTTTATCAGACACTCTGGGAATGGAGGCGGCTCCCCATTCAGCAACCCTGCCACTAGCATAGTGAGCCAAGCACTGGCCTCCAGACATGGGCCAGACATCAGTCCCCTGTGTCCAACAACTACAAGAAACATTAACCAGTTCTCAAGTGGTCCTGAAGAAGCCCCTCTCCTTAGACCAGTGTTTCTCAACCTCAACAATAGTGGCATTTGGGGGTCATACATTTTGTTGTTGTAGGGGACTATCCTCTGCATTCTAGGATGTTCAGCAGTGCTATGGTCTGAATGTTGGTGTCCCCCCCAAAATTCATATGTTGGAACCTAATATCTCATGTGATGGTATTAAGAGGCAGGGCCTTTGGGGGTGATTAGGTCAAGAGAGCTTCACCCTCGTTAATGGGATTAGCACTCTTGAAAAAGAGGCTTGAGGGAGCCTGTCTGCCCTTCTGCCATGTGAGGGTGCAGCAGCCAGGCACCATCTATGAAGCAGAGAACAAGCCCTCGCCAGACACCAAACCTGCCAGCAGCTTGAGCTTGGACTTCTCAGCCTCCAGAACTGTGTTTTTTATAAATTACTTATTCGAAGGTATTTTGTTATAGCAGCCCAAACAGACTGAGACAAGTAGCATTTATGGCCTCTAGCCAATAGATGCCAGCAGCATCCTCCCAGTTGTGACAACCCAAAATGTATCCAGACATTGCCAAATGTCTCCTGGGAGGTAAAATCACCTTAGTGGGCAAGCCACTTCAGCCCTGGCTGAAGGTGAAGGATGCGCAAGGTTCCTTGTGGGACTCGAAGCCCAAGGCAACAGCGCCCTTCTCGTCCATCTCTAACTCTACCTTGGCCTTTCCAACCTCTTCTATACCCTCGAGTAGCGAAGGCCCAAGGGTTGCAACACCAGTTTTCAGAAACCTCCTTTCTGATTAATACAAAGGTCCCCTGCCTTTTCCCTGGGAAACAAAAAGTATTTGGAACTTGGAGTCCTGGCACTTCAGTCAAAATGGAGACAAAACTAGTCCCATTCTCACATCCTATTATGCAATTACTTTTGTGGGGGGAAAAGGAGCATACATACACATCACACCCACAGTTACTAGTACAGTCTCTGCAGAGAGTATCTCTGGGAGGACTCACAAGAGATTTGAATAATTATATTTGTATTTTTTCTGAGGAAAGGAACCAGGTGGCTGGACAAGCAAAGGTGGAGGCTTTCACTTTTACAACTTTTGAATTCTAAATCATTTCATCTATAAAATTACTTTTAAAAGGGAAAAATAGCCAAGAATTTAGAAAATGAAAAAAGTTTTAGGACCTCATAAGGAGAGAAGTTACATAAGAAAAAGCCCATGTGAGGAGGCCTAATTCTCTGGATGCAAAAAGACTCAGCTGCTCTGTGGCCCTTGTGTGTCCTGGGGTAAAAATTGCAGCAGATAAAAGCAATTCATGTAATTTTTATACAGACATCACAGGCCCATGAGATTCTCCCTCTGAAAGATGGATTTAAACATTGATTATTCCTACCAGAAGGCTACAAAATCAATCAATCCATTCCTCCTTTCTTCCTTCTTTCCTTCCTTCCTTCCTTCCTCCCTCCCTTCCTTCCTTCCTTCTTTCAAATATTTGAGTGCCCACTATATGCCAAGTACTGTTCTAATAGCTGAAGATACAACAGTGACTAAAACAAAACCCCTGGCCCTCATATATTCTAATGCAGGGAGAGGACAGAAAATGCAGAATAAGTAAGTAAATTATACAGTGAGTTAGAGGGTAAGAGATGCTAAAGAGAAAATGGTAAGGGGGATATAAGGAGTTCCAGGGTGGGACAAGGGTCCTGAAGCTTTAAATAGTGTGGTCAGGGAAGGAGGAGTCAGTGAGGTGATTATTGAACAAATTCCCGAGTTGCTGAGGAAGGGAGACTTACAGACTTTTGCACAGGGCCTAGTGCTCAGAAGAGCTCCACACTTGGTTTAATTCTCTGCTGTCACTGTCTTGAAATTGTTAATGATTTTTTAACAAGAAGCCCCACATTTTTATTGTGCACTTTGCCCCACATATTATGTAGCCAGTCCTCTTTCGGATATTAATAACTGGAGGAAGAGTCTTTCAGGCAAAGAGAACAGCAAAGATCATACCTGGAGTTTCCAAAGAGCAAGGAGGCCAGGGTGACCAGAGATGGGGTCAGGGGTGATGTGCACATAACACAAGGCTATCTATCCTAAGAGCTGAGCTTTCCTCTGGGTGAGACAAAAAACAAGCTATGGGCAGAGGAGTGACCCAACACATGTTTTAAAAGTACCACTCTGGATTTTTCTTGAGACTAGGCTGCAGATGGGCAAGAATGGAATGAAGGAGACCAATTAGGAGGTTGTTGCAATCTAAGAGAGACATGGTTTAGACCCAGGTGTTGTTAGGGTGAAGGTAGTGAGAGTGGTCCAATTCTAGATGCATTTTGGAGACAGAGTTGGCAGCATTTGTCATATTTTATATAGGGCAAGAGATTAAAAGAAGAGTCAAGGATGACTCTAGTGTTGGCCTGAGCAACTGGAAGGATGGAGTTGCCATTTTGAAATGCAGAGGGCTATGAGAGAAGCAAGTTTTCCAGGGAAGATGAGGAATTCACTTTGGGACATCTTGAGTTTGAGATAACTATTTCACCTCTAAGAGGAGACGTCCCATAGGTAATTGAATATCTATGCCAGGAGTTCAGGGGAATGTCTACACTGACAGCATATGTTTAGGGGTCATTAGCTCACATGGATGCTATTTAAAGTTATGAGAGTAGATGATTCATCATGCAAAGACAGTAAAGAATTTCAAGGTCTGAATTCTGAGGTGCCCCATGGTAGAGGGATGAAGATGAGGGAATGAGCAAAGGAAGGTTTCCAAGGTGGTTCATATAGAAAAATCACCATCCTGATGTACACTGACTGAGAATGTTTTTTCATATATTGAAAAATAAGAGGAGCACAGCTCAGCAGATGCACACAGTTTGACACCAGTCCAGCCTCTGGTTAGAGCTCACAACTCGGTCCATTAGCAAATGATGACTGACTAGCAGAAGAGCAATAAAGCCCAAGCCATGGAAATGGCTGATTATTATTATTAATTTAAAAAAAAAAACAGAGAGAAAGAGAGGCTGGACTCATAGGATGAACAATTCCCATTTTCCCAAAACTGAGGGGATTCCCAGGATGTAAGATTTTCAGTGCTAAAACCAGGAAAGTCACAGCCAAACTGGGATTAGTTCGTCAACCCAACTTGGTGTCCAGTCCTTCACTGGAATTGAGCCCTCCTAGCTACTTAACTTGTATTTTCTCATCTGCAAAAATAGGGGTGATACAGTGTTGTTATTAAGATAAAACAAGAAAATTGCCTATCAGAATGCCTGACACTTACTTATTAGGTGCTCAATAAATGATGAGTGTTATTAATATTAGAAGAAAAATCACTCTTTATACCTCAATAAACCCTAGAGACACCACTGGATTATGGCAAGCAAAACATCTGGGGTTTGCTCAATTATGATCCTGAGTTCTTAAGGAACATTAAGTTAGGATCATTACATTCCTGTTTAGCACTGTTACCCATTAAGAGGCATGGGGGTCGTATTAGACAAGAAATAAGGAGAGGAAGCCCAACACAATATTTGGTTCTACATAAACAGTATTTACACTGCTGTAATAATATTTACACTAGTTACAGAATTTCAACTTATGAAATTGAACTATAGATAAATTATGGAAAAACTAAACATAAATTCAGGACAAAGTATCAATGTTATTAATCTGGACATCACCAAAACAGGGCTATAATTGACAGAAGTAGGGAAGTGGAAATGGGGTAAAGAAGGGCAAAAACACAGTGGGAGAGTCAAGATCACACGTTGGAAATTAAGAAATCCTGTCTCCTGTTTGTGGAATAAATTGGAGTTTAAATGTGTTTCTTAAAGAGATGCCTTGATTCTGGCCAGGCATTGTGGCTCACACTTGTAATCCTAGTACTTTGGGAGGCAGAGGTGGGAGGATCATTTGAGTCCAGCAATTTGAGACCAGCCTGGGCAGCATAGTGAGACCCTGTCTCTACAAAAAAAATTTTAAAATTAGCCTGGCATGGTGGTGTGCCTCTGTAGTCCCAGTTACTCGGAAGGCTGAGGCAAGAAGATCACTTGAGCCCAGGAGTTCAAGGCTAAAGTGAGCTATGATTGCTCCACTGTACTCCAGCCTAGACAACAGAGCGAGACCCCATCTAAAAAAAAAAGGCCTGATTCCAAGTGGAAGAAGTGAGAATGGTTATATAGTATAACCATTTTGGAGGGTGGAAAGAGAAGTATACTCTTTATCTTTCTCTTTCTTTCTCTCTCTCTTACTCTCTCTCTCCCCCACCCCATCTGATTTTAAACATATGCATTAGTTTTATTTATGAAAATGTAAAAATAAAAAGAAGAGAAAGGATGTAAAAATGGTTGCCCACTCAAAATAGTTTAAAGAAAGAATATTTGGGTGCACAAAGGCACTCAGCCTTTCAGAAAACTGAGCTATTTTGAAATGACTCATTCCTTAAGCATGTAAGAATGCCAGGATCTTACTCCACCCAGTTCCCCTTTCACTCTGAAGCGGGGCCATTCTCTATACGCTGGATTCTTGTACATTGACTGCACTTGAAAGATTGACTAATCAAGCAATCACTGAGTATGCCACCATTTTTTATGAAGTGAGGCTGCCACCTGGGATGACAGCTCTCAAGTATTGGTTGCCTAACTTGCGATATTGTACATTACTCTATATGCAGGGTATTCCTCTCCAATTTGGATTCCCCAAGAACTTCACAATGTGCCCTGGTAGTACAGCGCCATCTGTACCAGGTTTCAGAGGGTTGATCTTTCTCCCCCTGGTCAAGACTTTCCCAACAACTCATCTGCATTCTGAATGTCTGTATTTGTTTTCCTTTGCTCCATAACAAATCACCTAAAACTTAGCAACCCCCCGCCTCCCACCACCCATTTACTCTCTCACAACTTCTGAAGGTCAGAAGTCTGGGCACAGCATAACTGGACTCCCTGCTCAGGGTCTCATCAGGCTAAAATCAAGGTTTTGGCCGGGCTGCAGTCCCCTCTGGAGCTTCAGGTCCTTTTCCAAGCTCATCCAGGTCATTGTCAGAATTCCGTTCCTTTCAATTGTGGGACTGAGGTCCTTGTTTTCTTTCTTGCTGTCCGGGGATCACTGTCAGCTCTAAAGTCCACCCTCCACAGGCAGCTCACCGCATGGCTGTTTATGTGCTTACAGCCCAGCGGGGGAACCTCTCTCTAACATGTCACCTTCTTTTAAAGGGCTCGCCTGATTTCATCTAATTCACAAACCACATTCAAATTTTGTCAATTGTCCTAATAATACTGTAGGTCCAGGATCTTGTTCAGGATCACACATGACATGTAGTTGTCATGTCTCTCCAGTCTCCTTCAATCTGAACCAGTTCTCAGTCTTTCCTTATTTTTTATGACCTTGACATTTTTAAAGATAGCAGGACACTCACTTTGTAAAAAGTCCCTCAATTTGGGTTTGATATTTCCTTATAATTACATATAAGTTATACATTTTTTGGCAGAAATACCCTAAAAATGATGGCGTATTCTAATGCCATCCTATCAAGAAGTATACAGTGT
Organism: Cheirogaleus medius; assembly: GCA_008086735.1. Taxonomy (NCBI): domain Eukaryota; kingdom Metazoa; phylum Chordata; class Mammalia; order Primates; family Cheirogaleidae; genus Cheirogaleus; species Cheirogaleus medius. The sequence continues at coordinate 3,559,277 of VBSM01000662.1, forward strand.
TCATATGTCCTATTACTGGTTATAGTTTAACTTTTATATGATAGTGCCTGCCTGATTTCCCTACTGTAAAATTAACTGATAAATATTTCGTATTAATTTATAGTCTGGGGGCCGGGCGCGGTGGCTCACGCCTGTAATCCTAGCACTCTGGGAGGCCGAGGTGGGCGGATTGTTTGAGCTCAGGAGTTTGAGACCAGCCTGAGCAAGAGCGAGACCTCGTCTCCACTAAAAAAACAGAAAGAAATTAGCCGGACAACTAAAAAAAAAAGAAATATATATATATATATATAAAAATTAGCCGGGCATGGTGGTGCACGCCTGTAGTCCCAGCTAGTCAGGAGGCTGAGGCAGAAGGATCGCTTGAGCCCAGGAGTTTGAGGTTGCTATGAGCTAGGCTGACGCCACGGCACTCTAGCCCAGGCAACAGAGTAAGACTTTGTCTCAAAAAAAAAAAGAAAAAGAATATATAGTCTATGGAAATAACTTTGGAATTATATAAATATCCTATTCCTTATCAATCATTCATTCAGTAGTTGTAGCATCAACTGATGGGCCTTGCTTGAATTAATTATTACTATACTCATTGCAAAATGATCCTAATTCTATAATTTCCTCTATACTTGTTAGTTGGCATCTTACTGAAAGGTAGATTTTCCCCAACTACTCATGTATTTATTCATGCTCATATCAGTACAGACTCATGGATTTCTATTTTATTCAGTAGACTGTGTCTGTTATTATCAATATTTGTTTTGATGCTTAAATCATCCCAGATTTGGTCAGTGGAAGCTTCATTAAGCTGATTTCTGTGTTTTTATGAATAAAAAGGATAATACCCCTTATTATTCTTCAAGCAATTTTTACTTTCTGGCACAAAAATATCTTCCAGGCTAATCTTATACTTGTTTGTTCCATATCTGAAATCAGCCATTTATTCAAGGATCCCTGTTTCCTTTCATGGAAAGTAGTGTTTAGAAATCAAGATCTGGGCACTAGGCATGCTCATTGCTACAGGGCTATTATTATTGCTTCTGGAAACTGGATTCCCATACCTTGATTGCACTTAAAAGATTGACCAATCAATCACTGGGTACACCACCAAATCCACTGATTGGAAATAGCACCTTTACTATGAACTAAAATGCCATGTGTATTTAGATCTATTTCTAGATTCTCCATTCTGTTCCACTGATGTCTTTTTCTTCTCTAGTAACAGACTGTTTTAATCACAGCAGCACTATCTGGGCTTTTAAAAAATATCTTTCTCATTGGTGCAGCCAACACAGTCAGTGGAGTTGGGGTGGAGGCATTGGTTGGCATGATTGGTGGCCCCTGCTCCAAAGAATCAGCCAGTGTGGCCAGGACTGCTAGGGCTGATGATTTGACTGGTGTGGTTAGTACGTTTGGTGGGACTTCAGCCAGCATGGTTGGGGCTGGCCAAGGAGACAGTCTGAAAGGCCAGGAGATAGGTTACACACTGGGGATTAACTGAAAAAGTAAAGATATTGAGAGTAAATGGAATCCAAGTTTCTCACTATCTGAGAGAAGAGTTACAAATATAGAAAAGCAAAGCCTGGAAAAAGTCCTGTGGTGTTGGTTAGGAACTAGAAATACTGGTGTGAACTCATGATTTTTAATATGTATAGATGGAGTGACTTTATAAAATAGATTTAGGCTGTGTATATGTGTATATGTTAGAGTGTTTGTATATGTATGTATGTATGTTCATATATTTCTAGCTATATCTCCTGCAAAGTCCTGAGCAACATGGTGAAACCGCATCTCTGTAAAAAATAGAAAAAGCTGGGCATGGTGGCGCATACCTGTAGTCCTAGCTACTCAGGAGGCTTAGACAGGAGGATTGGTTGGGTCCAGAAGTTTGAAGCTGCAGTGAGCTATGATGATATCACTGTACTCTGGTCAGGTCAACAGAGAGATGTTTGTCTGGGGAAAAAAAAAAGATTTAACCAAATTTATTCATTTCTCTTTGACCAAAAATAAATAAATAAAGCCTAAAAATCATTGACAAACCGGGGAAACATATTTGCAGTACAGGAAAGCAAACAGCTATCTTTAATTTACACAGTTTTATACAGGTATACAAAATTACAAATGGTAAACTCAAATACCAAATGCAAAAATGCCAATACATTTCTGTCCTTTATAAATTGCAGTCTCAGGCATTCTGTTATTGCAGCATCAAGCAGGTTAAGAAAGTCACAATCTGTGATTACCTTATTGTTTTTATTGACAGAGTCCCCTATTAAAATGTAAGTTCTACTAGTACCTGTATCCAATAGGCACTTAACAAATATTTAAGTTAATGTTAAATTAGAGTATTCTGGAAAAGTAGTTGGAGGGTAAATTGTGAAGGATCTTGAAATGCCATGTTTGAGAGTGTGGACTTCATCCTAAAGACATTTGTCACAGTCACTGAAGAAGAAATCTGCTTTAGAAAGATAACTGCGGCAACAGTTGGTGATGAATTTTGAAAAGAAAGCCAGCTAAAAGGTTACTGTAATTGTTAAGGTCAGAGGTGACATAAGGTCTGAACTAGGGCAGAGAGACTAGAAAGGAAACTATTTTGAGATGTCATCAACAGAATTGGTAATAATAACAGCTATCGTTTATTAACTGCCTACAATAGGGCCAAACTCTGTACTATCTTCACAACAGCCAAGCAAAATTGGTGTTAATGTGCTAATTTTGCAAATAAAAAGGCAAAACGAGTTTCATAGAACTTATACAATTTCCCCCAAAGTCACACAGCTAAGTAAATAGATCTTCTGCATTCTGTTGCAGGACTGTCTGATTCCCAAGTCGAAGGAGTGAAGGAGAAGGAGTGATGCTAAGTTTCCAGCTAAAGTAATTACTTAGATGTTGTCCTTTGCTGAAATACATAAAGATTTGACTGGAAAGGTAATGAATGTGGCTTTGGACATTCTGTGGGTGAGAAGCCTGTAACATAGTAAGTGTGCGAAGAAAGTGACTCTAGCTAACTTGCTGAATGGGATAATTCTTGGAAGGCTATCAGGGCTCACAGACTCAATGGCAGGCTGGAGGTATGGGATTCCTAAAACGTCTGGGAACCCAGAGAGCTCCAGGGGGATAGGCAACAGAAATGAGTCATTTATTCATTCATTTAAACAATGACTGAGTGTCTGCTCTATGGCAGGCACTTAAGAGCAGTAGGGATACAGCAGTAAATAGACAGACTGTATCTCTACCTTCATGTATTTAAATTTGAGTAGGGGAGCCAGATAATAAACAAATAAACTCATTAGATAAAACTATTTCAGATGGTAGAAAATAAAACAAGGAAGGGGATAAGGTATGCCTTGAGAAAAGGGAGGGTGTAATTTTTAATGGAATAGTCAGAAAAGACTCTCAGACAGGTCGGGTCCACCCACGACAGCCACCGTAATGAATGAGACCTCTAAACATCCCCACGTTGCTGTTAATTCTCTCAAGGGTCAGTGTCTTCAGAGCGAGCATCTCACTGGCAGAGCCAAAGGCACATGCCCACGCCCTTAGCACCTCTGTTGTGAGGGAGAGGGAGACCTGGCCCTATAACTTATGTATTACAGTAGGTACTACCTTTAAAGAACATACAAAAAATGAAGAATTTTCCGAAGAAAGGAGTGTAAACCAAAAATAAAATCCTAAGCCCCCCTCCCCCTACCAGCTGAAGAGACCCCCCTCTTGGCCAAGCGGACCCCCAAAAAACCTTAAAACTCAGTTCCTGCCATGAAAGGAAGGAAAGTGAGACAAGCCCCCTTATACCGCCTCCTTTTGGAGTTTAGGCTACTTGCAAACTGGACCTAAGGCCATGGCAAGGCAAAAGTTAAATCATGCCTGCAGGCTATCAATTTACTTAACATCACTTTAAGTAGGTATATTTTGGCTTGCTCTCTAATTAACAGACCCCCTCATCTTAACTCAAGCATATCTTTCCACGACTCCAAGTCTTTAGATAAAGCTTGCTTTCTTTAACCAATTACAACTCAAAAGAATACTAAACCCACCTATCACCTTGTAAGCCCCCATTCCAGCTGTCCTGCCTTTCCGGGCCAAATCAGTTTATTGATTTATGATGTTACACGAGGGCGTAACCGAATCGTGTGTTCACTACTAAAGGTCTGTGGACCCGGAAGCGGCGCCGTCCAGTTCTGGAGAGAGAACTCGGGCCACGTGAGGAGGAACGCAGAGCCGGTGGGCGAGGCTGGGTGCGGCCCACCGCGCGGGCAGGGCTCGGTTCCAGCTCTTGGCAAAACTAACGCTAATACTTATTAGCTAGGGAAGCTCACGGGCACTAACATCCCTAAAACCTCTCACTCAATAAGTGCAGCAATCTGAGATGCCGAGCGCCGCCGGCCCCAGCCACGCGCCTGCACAATGCACTGACTCCAGCGCTCCTCCTTCCGCGCACGCGCCGTGCAAGCCTGCGCCTCACCCTTACCCCAAAGCGCCTAAAACCAAGCTACGGTGGCTCTGCTGGGGATAAATTATTAACGCGCCACTGTGCTGCAAACCCAATCTGACAAGTATGAACTGCTGGGACAGTTTAGGAAGGCGGTCACGAAGGCACCTGGGGGAGCAGATATACGGATTTGGGAGTGGGAGGAGCAAATCCGTGGATGACCAAGAGCAGAAAGAAAATTCTGTGTCCGCCTCCCAACCAGCCCGGAGTTGGCAAACTTAGAAAGCGCGCCTCTGCGCCGGCAGCCCCAACTTGGGGGCGTGGCCGTGCGCTGCCCAGGCGGGGGCGTGGCTTGCTCCCGGCCCCGCCCTGCCCCAGGCTGAGGGCGCGGCACCCACACTGCGCTGCGCAGCTTCGGTCGGCACCTGCATCAGCCGCGCGAAGGTGATCCAGGTGAGTGCCAGCACCTGCGGGCAGCAAGGGCACTGACCCTTCGGGCACACTTCAGCTTCTGCTCTGGGCACTGTCGGTATCTCAGCTAGCCCGAGATGGATAGGGACTCGCTCTCTTTCTAGCACCCCCACCCCCATCAGTAGATTAAAGTTCTGCATTTTCATCCTCTTTGCCCTCCGTCTGCCCTGCACCCTCTCTCTGATGGAATGGGTTTGGGGCGTCTAAGCGACGCCGGGCCTCGGTATCTATAACTCAGGGAGATTCTCAAGGTCAACCCTTCCTCAGTTCTTTCTTTCCTCTCTTCCTCTTTCCCGGCTGTGCAGTCCTGGGGCTCCCTCTTTCTGGCCCGACCTCGCCAGCTGCAGCTCTGGTGCAGGGGATGGGCGAGCGGGACACTGCAGGGGGAGCTGGCTGTGCAGGCCTGATCGGTAACACTGGTTTCGAAAGTGGCCTGCGAGCGCTGCGCCCGCTACGGATGTAGATGTGTTGCTAGGGAGAGTTGGGGAGCCCCGGAGGGAATTGTGTTTGTTTTCCTCCTGCCTCATAGAAACGTTTGTCCATTTGTATTGGAACTTGTAAGTGGATCGTTTCCTACCGCTGCCTTAGAGCAGGAGTCGCCTCTGTTGGGGAGGAAGAATCTTCATTTCAGGTCCTTCCTTGGATTTCAGAAAATGTCCCTGCTTATCTGGTGTGACAGCAGGCAGACCCAGGGCCACAGCGGTGGGGCAGCTGCAGGGCGGTGGAAGACGTTGGAGACTCCTTACTGAGTCATTCCTTCAAGTTGTGGCTTCTGCTAATTCTTTCCTTGGGAGTCACAAGTTCACAAGCTACATTGTAGCCCCGGGGACAAGTGAATGTGGGAAAGGAGGTAAAGAAAAGCAGAGCCGAGGGTGGGTAGGAAAGGAGCGACAGGGGTTGGAATCTTAGTCCCTTTACTGGAGAAAGGTGTCCTGGAGGGCAAGGCCGCTTCCTGCTCTGCAGATGTATGCTGTGGGCCTAGGTGTGGTCATGCGGTGTTGCTGCCGATTTTAGATTCCTCGTGGGTGGGAGCCGGATCGAGGGCTTCTCTTGGGAAATCAGTACATCACCTGGAACCTGCAGTTTCTGGGAAGCAGCCAAAGTGATTGGTCAGAGTCACAGGCTGAGTTTTTATTTCAGTGAATTCAAAGAATATATTATCTGAGTCAGGAGATCAAGAATGATTATTCTCACAGGAGTTAAATTTAACAGAGTTAAAACCAACATCTAAAATCCAGACAAATACTTTCACCCCTGGGAAGATATTTTGTTAGGCTTCCTTCCCTCCTTGACACAATGTTACAGAAATAGAAAACTTTGTCAAGTGATTTTTTTTTTTGAACGAGTGTTACTATATATATAATGGCCAGCCGTAGAAACTGTGCTCCAGAAGCCTCCTTAGAGTAAAGCTGAGGTCCCCAACACCCAGGCTGCAGACCAGTACCAGTCCGCAGCCTGTTAGGGACCAGGCTACAGAGCTCTGCCGCCCCCAACCTCCGTGGAAAAATTGTCTTCCATGAAACCGGTCCCCGGTGCTAAAAATGTTGGGGACTGCTAGATTAAGGAACAGAACTGGAGAAAGGCAGTCTTCCACTTTCTAGGCTTCTTCCTGCCGGCCTAGAGTTCTGAGACACAGTCCTGAAAGGAAAGCTCCTCACCTGGAGGTTAGCACAGAGAAGGAACATACATATATTTTTCCAGACAAATGCTGAAAAGCCCCGGAGCAGTCTGGAATGAGGTGGATGTCAAGTCAATCTGTCAAAAGTAATTTAGTGCCTACTGCACATCTAGCTGTATTTAAACATATTGTTTCCTACATTTATACTTAAATATTCTGAATCTGTATTCAGAACACCACTGCCAACCACAATTGGTAATGAACCATTTAGCATTTTAAAGCAATATTTGCTTAGAATAGTATACTCCTACTGTTTTTGCAATCAAATTTATTTATTAATGCTACTTATGAACATGTCATCTGCCTGGACAAGAAGAAGGAAGCAGCTAGCATCAGGTAGATTATTGCTACGTAAAATAAAATTCTTGACTGAGTTTCCCTCACTCTCTCTTACTTTGTCTTTGTGGTGAGAAAAGTGGCAATGAGGCAACATTTAATCTTTTAAATGTATTTGCAAATGCCTTCAAGGATTTCAGCATTTGTAATCATAGGTCCTCCTGTTACCCTCTGAGTTCTTTTTAGAGTTGACCTGCTCAGTAACTGGAACTTGGGTGCTAAAATTTTGGTGCCTTAGTCCACTCAAAAGAGAAAAGTGATATTTTATTTCTCCAACTTAAGAGATGTGAATGATTGTGCTACAACTTCATTCTCAGTACAGACAAGCATGAAAAGGTCAAAAACCTGTTTTAGGCAAAAACGAGCAGCCTAGGTGGTTCCTTCTTTTGAAATGGCTGGTAATCTAGCAGGGATTCAGCAGCTGCTAAGAATTAACTACCGTCTGCCTGCATTTCTTATGATGGAAAATCCAAGTGGTGTCACTGTGACTCATTCGAGATTTTTTTTTTCCTCTTGTAGAAGTCATGGCTTAGTTTCCCTATGATTCTAGATTGCTGTGTAATCCCAGTTAAGGGACAGGTATGTAGGACTTAAGATGTAAAAAAGGAAGTACCAATTTCTGTGTTGCTTTGCTCCCTGCAAACCTGTATGTCCTGAAAGATTGGAGGATATTTTTTTTCCATCCTGTAATCTCTACGTTTATCATACTGCAGTGCTGACATTCATTAAAAAGAAAAAGAAATGTTGGGGGGTGTTTCCCAAGTTTTTTTCCTCTTTCAATTAGAAACATCTCAGACTTTAATCAGTCACCGACTAAAGTTAGTTTATTAGCTCTCTCTTCTTGTTAATATATTTTATGCTCAGGAGAGGGTCTGGGGAGGTGGTAATGATTCAGAGATGTCAGGTGTGGTCAAACTTGCTCTTCAACCTTACTGAGAGGCAGTATAGCCAAGGGTTCAGAGCATGGACTCTGGAGCCAGACTTCCTAGAATGTGGAAATTGGGCTTTGCTCTGTGGTTGCTATGTGACCTTGGGCAGATTACTTAACCTCTCTCTCTTTTTTTTTTGAGACAGACTCTCTCTCTCTCTTTTGCCTGGGCTAGAGTGCCGTGGGGTCAGCCTAGCTCACGGCAGCCTCAAACTCCTGGGCTCAAGCCATCCTCCTGCCTCAGCCTCCCAAGTAGTACTACAGGCATGCACCACCATGCCCGGCTAATTTTTTATATATATTTTTAGTTGTCCAGCTAATTTCTTTCTATTTTTTGTAGAGAGAAGGTTTTGCTCTTGCTCAGGCTGGTCTCGAACTCCTGAGCTCAAACGATCCCCCTGCCTCAGCCTCCCAGAGTGCTAGGATTACAGGCGTGAGCCACCGTGCCTGGCCCTACCTAACGTCTCTGATGCTCAGCTTCCTCGTCTGTAAAATGGAGTTAATAACAGGGATGCTGTGAGGATTTAGATGAATTAATATTGATGAACTGCTTAGAACAAACAGGGTTTGACCCATACTAAACAATACGCATACTAATAATAAGTATTAATAATAATTGATTTCTCCTACTACTCTTCCTCTAGTCTATTATCATCACCCTTCAGACACACTGGTCTCTTTTCTCTTCCTCATGCAAGTCAAGCCTTTTCCTGTCTCCAGTCTCTGCACTTGCTGTTTTTCCCTGTGTTCTCTCTCACGCATCACTGTTTATGTCCTTCCGAGCCTTTACCCCAACCTGTTACCCTCCTGTTCTATGGTCCTCCCATGTTGTTGTTGCCCCTAGACATACACACTTGACCATGTGTTCTAGAGGGTCAGGACCTTCCTTGTCAGTCTTGATCACCACTGTCGTCCTATACCTCGAGAGGTGCATGGCACTCAGTAAAGGATAAATAAGGGAAGGAATCATTTTGAAAAAATACTGAAGAAGGGGGTAGACATAGACTTGAGGCAAGCATTCTATTTAGGTAAAATGCTTTGTCCTACATTTATTTCATCAAATCAGTTCCATTTAATGCATTATGTGTTTGGGGTTTTGTTTTGTTTCCTTTTGTGTCCCATGGCTTCTCCCCATTCTTTCCCTTGCTCTCTGAAGTTGTTGCCTTCAGACCATGGGGGATATCCTGAGGGCTGTCCTTGAGATTCCATCTGCTGGGAGTCTCAGCCCCAGAGGGTTTAGCAAAGCTAAAGGCTTCTAGATTACATATCAAAGGACTCTCACCCACAGAGCCTTTTGCATGGAGAATCTGTTTGGGGAAATTTGTCATCACACCAGTAGAGGAACCTGGGATTTGTTCTGTCTTGTTACAAATCTAGTATTTTTAGATTCCCGAAGAGCAGAATTACCAGTTTTTCCCAGGGAAGATTCAGTTCTATTCAGGCATGTGTGTTTAGTGCCTTATCATATAAAATCAAACTCCAGAGAAGAAAAGAGCAGAGAATTTGTTTATTTGGCCTCAATAGAGTTAGTTCATGTCAGTACAAGCTTTTCCCCTATAACCAAGAACCATTCACTTGGACTTGAGTATCATGCTGATCTTCCCTCCTCCACTGCCAGCCAGTGCAGTAATGTATTAAACAGTTGTTTTCAGAACTAACAATTCACCAAAGTGTTGGAATAAAAACAACATCTGAGGCCAGGCATGGTGGCTCACGCCTGTAATCCCAGCACTTTGGAAGGCCTAGACAAGAGGATCACCTGAGGCCAGGAGTTCAAGACTAGCTTAGACAACACAGCAAGACCCCCACATCTTTAAAAAAAAAATCTGAAACTTGAATATTTTATATGGCCAACCTATGGTCATTTAACTATACAGCTGAATATATTTGGATTATAACACAGTTGTCTCTTAAAGGGACAGATCTTCCATCCTCCTAACTTATAATTAGCTTCTACTTTCCAAATATTCTGCCAGCAACACTGATGAGGAATTGAAGAATATGAAGTAGTAGGAAAGATCTACTTTATGACCTGCCTTCTGCCATTTGCCTCACTTGAATTAAATTCAATAAATTTATATATATACATATTATATATATAATAAATTCCATAAATAAAATTATTTCTATTCAACTAACTTCATTTTTAGCCCTTGGAGCACTATCTACTGAATATGCAGTATAACTGTGGGGGAATAGTTACTTTTCATCACCTGGGTTTTTTATTCCTTCTCTTAAATGTCTTTCAAATCTGTCAGTCATTTGAAGGTTTGACACTCAAACAGATTTATCATGTGTTTAAAGCATTTTAAAAATGTAGTCTGAACCAAAGAAATCCCTTGTCTCTCCTTTTTCTCTCTTCTCACAGAAACAGAGAATTACTTTTTTGGTTTTATTTTGTTTTTAATTGAAACAGCATAATTGGACATATTTATGGGGCACAATGTATATGTATCAATATACATTGTATATTGGTATACATTGATATACATTGATACATATATACAATTCAAGAGAATTACTTTTGTGTGACTTCCCTCTAGGCTCTTTCATTTCTCCATTGAGCTTTGTATGGGCTCAGGAGGGTCAGCTGTCCTGTATGAAGATAATTTTGAGGCCTATTTCTTTCCAAAAATATCTGGAGGCAGAAGTGAGGCTGGGCAGCTATTCGGGGAGCTTTAAGTGAGCCAGATGAACCCCCAGCACGACTTTAGAATTGTCTGAGCTGCTCTCTGGTGTTTGGGACTCAGGGAAGTCCATTTACCACGATCAGACTAACCCTTTAAATTACTATTCTTACATGTTACTCTCATTAAAATGTTGGATTTTGCCACTTAAAATAAGGTTCACTCTGCAGGGAAGATTGAATTAATAACACAGGCAGCCAAATAAGGATTTTAATGAAACATTGGGGAATGGCTCCAAGTTGATCTGTGAATGCTTTGTCATTGTCCCATTCCTGAATGCATTAAAAAAAACAAAAAAAAAACAGCTGAGAAATTGCT
>VBSM01000662.1:3571598-3583564 GCA_008086735.1 Cheirogaleus medius
GTGTAGCAGAGCAGGGTGTAGCAGAGCAGGGTGTAGCAGAGCAGGGTGTAGCAGGGCTGCCCTTGACCGGAACACTGCAGGGGTCCTTCTCCTTGTTGCTCCCCATGCTGGAGAAAGAGATAGTTTAACTCCTGGGTAAGGGGCAAACCCAGTAGTGTGCTTCAGTTGCAAAGAGCATGAACAGTGGTGTCAGTCTGCCTACATTCAGACCAGCTGCGAGACCTTAGGCAGATTGCTGAACTCCTGTTTGCCTCAGTTTCCTCATCTGTAGAAGGAGGAATAGTAACTAATACAGGATTGTTGTGAGAATGAAGAGTGTTAATTTATCTAAACTCTGTTACCGTGCGTGGTTAAATATGTAGCGGTGATATTATTAAATATTTCCCATTTTGCTATTTCTGCCAGATAGGATGAAAAATTCTGTGAGAAGTTAGTTGGAGGTCCCACTGAACCCTTAAACAGGCCTTTCTCTTGAAGTCACGTTGCTGATTGTTCAGAATTCAAGGCACACCTGACCCATGGTATTAGAAGTGATGGTCCCGAGAGGTCATCTTGTAGCATAATGAGCATCGCTTTTGAAGGATGGGGAGGCTGATCCTCTAAGTCATTTCACTACTGGGAAAATCTGGTCTGATGAGTGACTGTGACCACAAAGAGAAATCTGGGAACCCAGTGGCTGTCACAGGTTAGGCTCACAAGATAAAGTCTCAGGAGATTTTAAGCTATTGGTTGGTTTTGTTTTGGGCCTCTGTCACAGCTGAAAGAAGAAATCAGTCTTCTGGTGGGCACACTCTTAGTGAGCAATTGTGAAGGGCTTAGCTGGCGCGTGCTCTGCCCAGCAACCTCTGATCTCATCAGCCCCATTCTGTTCTCTGGCTGGTACAGGAGACGGAGCACCTCAGGAGCCTCCAAGGATATTGGTAGAATATGGATCACCAAGATAAGACTACCTTTGGTTTTGAATCAGATAAAATCACCATCTCCCACCAAATTTCTTTTTGCCCAGAACAGTGGTTCTTAAAATGCGGTCCCTGACCGGAATCATCAGTACCACCTAAGAACTTGTTAGAAATGAAATTTTTTTCCTCCTCATGTGAGCGGGGAAAAAAAAAAGGAAATTCTCAGGCCCCACCTAAAACTCTCAGAAACTCTGGAGTATGGTGTGTTTTAACAAACCCACCAGGTGATTTTGATGCCAATGAAGTTTGAGAACCACAGACTTACAATATAGAATTGTACTCTGTTGAGTTTGTCTTCATGCAAGTTACTATAAAAAATATAAGTAGGAGACGTGTTCTCTGTCCTCAAAAAGCATACAGCCCGTTTGGAGATGTACCCCATATTCATTGATCAGTGTTCTAGAACTAACTGAGGAGTGAGAAGCAAAGGTGCAAGTACTCCAGGGCAGAACCTGTGGTCCATGAGGGTTGGTCAGGAGTTAAAGCTTCGAAGAGGCCCTGTCAATACCTGCCCTGGGCTGTGATACAGGCGGACAATGTGAGCAGATTTGGGAGGGGGGACTGCCCGCCTTCCAGATGCATGGCCTCACAGCCCATTTGTTTCTTAACCCTCAGCACATTGGCTTCCTTCCACCTTCTACCACTCCTCTAAAACCTGGCTGTTAGAGGGTCCTCTCCCCAAAGCCAAGATCATATTCTGGATCTGTTCATGCATCTTGGCAGAGGGGGGTCAGTTCTTCCCTTACCTTTGGGTCTGTACTGTTCTGGGTCTCTTCCTACCTTGAAATTTAGGGAAAGCTACTCGCATGCTAAGAGTGGACTGAGAGTTGAGCCCACACAGAGGGCTGTCTTGGTTAAGGGTGGTGCATGTCTGGACACACACCCTTCCCTTTGGGTAGTAGTACTTCCTCTGCTGACTCTACAATCTCACACTTTTCCCTCCTCTAAGCCTCTTATCTTAGTTCCTGGAAGGAGAAGCAGTAACTATTAACTGCTGCGTGGCCTGTAACCTCATCACTTGCATCTGTCTCTCTTACCTTACTTCCTACCGTTCCCACCCTTTGCAGTGGTGCACCCACGCAGGCCAACCTTGCTGTCCCTTGAATGTGCCAGGCTTTTCCTCACCGCACCTTCACACTTGCTGATCCCTCTGATTGGAATTTCTCCCCCCCCCCAATGTTGTGTGGCTGTTTCTTCCTCATTCATGTGTCAGTGTGGATGCTGCCACAGCGAGGAAGCCTTCCCAGTGATCCTGATAGAATAGCGCCGCCCAGTCTCTCTGCAGCATTGCCTTGTGTTTTCCCCAGAAGAGTTGCTTTGTTTGCGTGCTTATTGGCAGCCTCCTGTCCTTCTTAGCAATGCCTTGAGGGCAGGGACCCTGTCTTGTCCCCTGCTGCATCCCCACACCTAAGCAGCACCTGGCATGTAGTAAGCACTTTATATATTATTGGCCGATAAGTGAATTAAGTGTTCTTTGATTGATTATGCTGTCCATAATCTAACAACACCCTTTTACAATCTAAGTAGATCAGCTATTTGCCGAATTTGAATCATTTAAAAAGTATCAGAACTAATGTCTAAGTCAAAGTACATTACTGATTTGTAGAAAGATCAATTTCCTCATTTAGAAACTGTTTATGTGGACAGATATGTACACTTAACCAGTGTTTACAATATGTCTTCATATTTGAGCCATTTATTACATATTCATACCAGGTATATATCTAGTTTATCTCATTTAATTCCCCAAACCACCCTGTGAAATAAGTAGACTTTTCCCCATTTTGTAGAGACGTTAGATACTGTTCCAGAGCGTGCCGAAGCAGCATGTGAACACAGGTCTGTCTGACTCCCGGATTCCCTCTGTCTCTTTTCCTGTAGATTTTCCATTCAGGTCCACTAGGCGTAAAAGACTTTCCAAAAGCACCTCTACTCTTAAATAAGTGACAAGAATTTTCTCATTAAAAAAAAAAACTACATAGATGATTCAAGTTCCTTTTAACCCTTTGATTTCATGTTCTCTACCCTTCGATTTAATGCTCTCTCAACTGAAATATTTTGACTTAAAACTGCCAAGAAACAGAGGTAGAAGCAGCTACCTCTGTGATTGCTAATAAAGGGGAACAGAAACTTTTCTGTCTTATTTCTCCCTTTCCCCGACCTATTTAGTTTGTTTTGTTTGTTTTGTTCCGTTGTACCCAGCTTCTGATCATTGCTACAAAGGGAGAAATCCGGAATTGGGTAATTGTTTACTTATTTGCCGGTGTCCCCTGTAGAACATGAGCATCGCGAGGACAGGATGGGCACTCGGTAAACTGGAATAAGTAGGTGAACGCATGGCTGCCCCGTGCAGTGACGGGCAGTGTCTGGCTGCGGTGAGGGTCTGAATGACTGCGGTATGCTGACCTCAGCACTTCCTCCTCAACGCTCCTACTTGTCACATGATATATTTTAATGTGGCTAGCGACTGAGAGTTCAGAAAAGGAGGGGGATATATGTAGTTCTGAGCTGTGCTATTTTAAAATGGCAATTTTAAATTCTAAAATGTATATTCATTATCATCTAGTCAAACCTTTTATAACTGAATCAGGTGAATGATAGTGAACAGAGAGCACTGACGTATGCAAGATAACCTAATATGTAATCTTTATTGAGTACTTACTATGTGTCAGGCATCACGATGAATGTGTATGGACAGTGTCTCCATTTAATCCTTACAACAGCCTTTTGGGTGGGGTAGCTACCATCCTTATCTCCATTTAACAAATGAGGAAACAGAGGCTGCTGAAAGATGTTGAGTAATTTTCCCAAGGACACTTAACTAGGACGTGTGAGAACCAGGTTCTGAACCCAGACAATTTTGATTCCAAGACTGCATTCTTAACTGTAAAGCTGTCTCATATACTGCACATAGCAGATAAGTGACAGGATTCGAGCCAGAAGTCAGGTCTGATCCTTTGCTTCCATCATAACATAACTGCCAGTTCCTCTGTCTTCTCAATTACTAATTATTGTCAGGCCACTTTTTATATAACTTTTAAAAATATTTATTTGCTCATTTTGGAAATTATAGAAAAGTACAAAGGGAAATCTATAATCCAGCCATCTAGAAATAACTATGCTTATGATTTTGGTATGTTCTTCCTTAGTATTTTTATTATTGAGAAAACTAAAATTATGATGCATATATACTTTTGTTTTCTTTTTTCCATTTAATATGCTGTATGTTAAGCCTGTTTTAACATCTTTAATTTTTATACACACTATTTTTTGTATAGTATTCTATTTTACAGTTGTGTTATATTTGTTTAACTGGCCCTCTATTCTTTGACATCTCTACTATTTCTGTTTTTGCTGTTATAAATAGTGCTGAAGTAAAATGTCTTTGAACCACACTTGTTTGCATTTGGAATATTACCTCAGGATAGATTTCTGGTAGAGTTAATGAGCCAAAGGGTGTGAACATTATAAAGAATATTACCTGTTGACAGGCTGTCTTCCAGATGGTTCTATTCTACACTTTCCCAACAGTGTGTAATAGTGCAAACTAGGTATTTTTCAGTACAGCCGTGCATAATTTAAGGACAGGGATACATTCTGAGAAATGCATTACAATTTTATACTCATACAGACCTAGATGGTAGAGCCTACTACACACCTAGGCTACATGGGATAGCCTATTGCTCCCAGGCTACACACCTTACAACACGTCACAGCACTGAGTACAGCAGGCAGTTGCACCACAATGGTGAGTATTTATGTATCTAAACATGTCTGAACAAGTTATGGCAAAAATACAATATAAAAGATTTTTAAAATGGTATTATAGGGCACTTTTCATGAATGGAGCTTGCAGGACTGGAAGTTGCCCTGGGCGAGTCAGTGAGTGAGAGGTGTGTGAATGTGAAGGCCTGGGACATTACAGTAGACTTTGTGAACACGGTACACTTAGACTACACTAACTTCATTTAAAAATATTTTTCTTTGTTCAATAATAAATTAAGCTTAGCTTCCTGTAACTTTTTTACTTTATAGATTTTTTAAATTTTTTTAACTTTTTTATAACAACGCTTACCTTAAAACACATGTATACTCCACAAAAATATCTTCTTTCTTTATGTCCTTATTCTATAAGCTTTTTTCTAGTTTTAAAACTTTATTGTTTTACTTTTTAAACTTTTTTGTTAAAAACTAAGACATGAACACACACATTAGCCTAGGCCTACACAGAGTCAGGATCGTCAATATCACTGTCTTCCACCTCTACGTCTTGTCCCCCTGGAAGGTCTTCAGGGGCAGTAACATGCATGGAGCTGTCATCTCCTGTGGTAATAATGCCTTCTGGATGCCTCCTGAAGGACCTGCCTGAGGCTGTTTTACAGTTAACTTTTTGTTGTTGTTATAAGTAGAAGGAATACACTCTCAAAGTATCATATAGTAAATATTAATGCATGAACCAGTAACATAGTTTATTATCAAGTATTATGTACTGTACATAATTGTATGTGCTATACTTTTATAGGACTGGCAAGGCAGTAGATTTGTCTACACCAGCATCACCACAAATACATGAGTAATGCACTGTGCTCCAGTGTCACTAGGCAGTAGGAAATTTCAGCCCCATTATAATCTTACGGGACTACTGTCATATATGCAGTCCTTCATTGATGGAAATGTCATTGTATGGTGCATGACTATATATGGTAGAGGGTTTCAACTCACAGATTGTAATTTATACAGCTGGTTTATGCCTAACCCACAAAACTGCATGATTGATGATTAACAAATGCTGTAATATAACCAAATGAATTGCAAAGTAATCTTCACCTGTTTTGGAAGATCAGCTCAGGAAGGACTTCTGAACTGTGTGCTATGTGTCTTACACCATGTAGAAAACAAAGTTTAGGGCAAAGTTCTCACTTTTGAGAACCTTATCTTGTTGGGTCCATGAAAGGGTTGCTGGAGACACAGAGCAGGTATATAATCAGCGAAATGCGGTGTGCAGTTCAAATGAGTGCTCATGCCAGAGAGCAGCCATCAGTTCCAGCTATCAGTTCCTTCAGCCTGTCCTTGAGAGCTATCTGCTGCCCCTGGGGCTGGCACAACCCAGGGTGTGGCTGTGGCTGCCTGGGTGTGGCCCCTGTGAGCTGAGCTGCCATTCCTTCCCAGTGCACACCCACGCACGCAAAGGCCATCTCTCTCTTGTGTTGATGGATGAGAAATGCATTACACGATTTTGTACTTACACAAACCTAGATGGTGGAGCCTACTGCACACCTAGGCTGTATGGGATAGCCTATTGCTCCCAGGCTACACACCTTACAACACGTTAGGGTACTGAATACAATAGGCAGTTGTAACACAATGGTAAGTAGTTGTGTCTCTAAATATGTCTGAACAAGTTATGGTAAAAATACAGTGTAAAAGATTTTAAAAATGGTACACCTTTATAGGGCACTTTTCATGAATGGAGCTTGTAGGACTGGACGTTGCCCTGGGTGAGTCAGTGAGTGAGTGGTGATTGAATAAGAAAGCCTCAGAAAATAAGGGCTTAGCAAATGATAAAGTTTTTTTAAATTAAGCTGATTATTTCCTTAAAGGACAAGCATTAACCATTTTTCACTCCCCATTGGATTTAGCAGCTATGGTGATAGCTTTTCTGTGTTCTGAACTCCTCTTTCTTAAGTAATTAATACAGCTAGTTTCTTCCGTGGTTTCAACAGATACTTTTGAAGGAAGCAAAGGAAACTCAAATTGGTTAGGTGCATACCTTATACCAGACACTGTGCCAGACGGTGGACATTATCTCAGGGGTGTGCGGCAGCCACCTGGAGTTGCAGCTTGAATCATTTATTCCACAAGCATCTATGAGCATGCACTCTGCTTGGCATGGAAGATGCCAGAAAGATATGGTCCCTCCCTCATGGAAGCTTAGCAGCTGTTACAATTGGCCGCTCTTTCTGTTTTAAGTACAGGAGGAGTGCGAGGAGATGTCCGGGAGGGCTCTTCTCTCAGGCAGCTCTCCAGTCATTGCTCCTGCACCTATGTGTGTCCCCAGGTGTGTCCCTTGCAGGGAGAGCAGGCACGCTGTTGCCCTGGGCACCCCCACTGTCCCTGTGACTGATTATGTGTCCTCTGCAAACCATCCACTCTAGAGTCAGACTCTGGGTCCCTCTCCCTGTGGATTTGCCCTTCGAAGGTACTTACTTCGTGTTCTGGACCTGCCTGCCCCGGTCCAGATTCGTACTCAGCACACACCACCTTAACAAAGCATGAGGAGGGTAACTTCCACTAAGGTGTGAATGCCTAACAGGTTTAACCTTGTAGGTTGCACGTATACTTTGAAAGAGGAGCTCAGGAGCAAATATTAATTTCTAATTGTAGATTCTAATTGTAGATTGTAGATCAGTTGCTTTCCAGAGTGTTTCTTGCCTGCAACAGAGACATCTACTCAAGAGGCACTTCTCTTCCTTGCCAGCTACCCACCCCAACCCCTAACAAATCAGAAAAACAGGTCAATGACGAAGCTACGAAGTTCTAGTGTGTTGCCTGGACTAGCTGGAGTGTTTGCAAGAGGAATTCTTTTTCTTTATTTTTTTTGTGAGACAGGGTCTCACTCTGTTGCGCAGGCTGGAGTACAGTAAGCCTCATTATAGCTCACTGGACCCTCAAACTCCTAGGCTCAAGGCCTCAGCCTCCTGAGTAACTGGGACTACAGGCACGTACCATCACACCTAGCTAATTTTTCTATTTTTTGTAAAGATGAGGGCTTGCTATGTTGCTCAGGCTGGTCTTGAACTCCTGGCTTCAAGTGATCCTCCCACCTTGGCCTCCCAAAATGCTAGGATTACAGGTGTGAACCACTGTGCCCAACCTATTTTGGGGAAGAACTCTAAAGCCTGCCTTGTTCTTAGCTTTGCCCTCATCTCCTTGAGCCTCGATATCCTTTTCTGTAAAATGGAGCTAATAGGATTTTTGTGAAGTTTAAAAGTGAGCTGAAAAGTGCTGTACCAACATAAGGTAATCCACACCCAGCCAGGGAGTCCGGAAGCCCGTCCAAAGGTCAGGATCTGGAAGCAGACTCTCTTGGCTTACAGACTTTGACCTAATGCAAACATGCTTCATTTTATTGTCCTTGAACAGGCAGTTCTGACAGAGTTCAAGGCAGCTGCATTTTAAGTGGACTGTTTGGCCCAATAGGTCTAACTTCAAGGATAGTCTAAAAAGCTGAGTCATTTTTATTTTAAAGAGGTGTTCAGAATTCACACTAAATTTTTGTTTTAATAACTACTATAGCTTCCTCCTCATGCTGATTTTCTAAATGAAGGAAGAGAATGAGGGCAGGGAAGCTTGGAGGGCAGCCAAAGACTCTGCTCTCTGCACATGGGTGGGGCCTGCTGACCAGAGCGGTTCTGGGCTGAGCCACGGGCCAGCCCTCTCCTGTGTGTGTCTCGTGTCCCCTCCCCTCTGAGGAGGGACGTGGGCGCCCTCAGAGAGCAGCTCGGGGTGATGAATTTCGAGGGGAAAACTGATGAAAATTATTGTGAACCCTGGTAGGAAAGGGGGAAATTTTTAGGATTTAGGCCCCAAATGTTATTTTTCTGAGCTAAGAGAAACTTACTTTTAAGGAGCTGAGCTGCTTGCCCACCCCAAATTGCATTTTGAGAAAAGTGCTCTGAGAATACCCCATCAGTTTGGCTCTAAATATTCAAGTGGGACTGAAAGGAGACATTGGAACTAAATGAATCCGAATCTGAATCCCAGCTCTGATACTTTGTGGTTTAGACCTTGGGGATAGTGCTTAACCTCCGGGCATTCTTTGGAAATAGGGATATGACCATCCTGTTAGTTTGTCTGTAAAGATGACTAGGCACATTTTGGAGCAGATTTACAGGAGAGATTGAAGCCAGACAGTTACTAGGGATGGTAATTTTGAAGCTGAAGGCAGAACACACACCGAAGCTGCTGACTTGTGGCGGCCTTGCGCACGACAGGCAGTCCGTGAGAGGTCTCTCGAAGCATCCTAGCTGCTCCTTCGGTCCTGCCATGCTCTGACTCTTCTTCCATCTGGTGATCAAATCTCAGAGGTTGGAGGGGCGGCACTGAGGTGCCTGTGAGATCGTTGAGCTTCCTTCCCTCTGCCAAGTGTGGCTCACTTTGATGCCTAGTCTCTTCGCCCCCTTCTCTCTCCTTTCCTCCTGGGGTCAGGACAGTAGCTTAAATAGCAGAAATTACTGAATCCTGGAAAATGAGCTGGGATTAGCTTTTTCTCCAGACATGTCATTATGAAAATTTTCAAACATACAGAAAAGTTGAAAGAATTGTACATTGAACATCTATATAGCTACCACCTAGCATCTATGATTAACATTTTGCTATATTTGCATATATCAGTTTTGGGGGGAATGCATAAGATCCATATATTTAGATCAAAATATGTCCCAGATATCAGAACACTTCATGGGGCTAATTCCGAAGTGATGATTTGATGAGCATCCTAAGTTCCCAGGAGCTGCCCAAAGCATCCTAAGTAAGCCCAGGAGCCATGCTCTTCTTTCAGAGCACTCGAGTGGGGCCTGGCCCTATGTGGGTGAGATTTCTGCTCCTGTCCCAGCACATGCCCAGGATCAAAGGGAGGCCCTAAGGTTCCTGCTTCTATAGTGTCCCCCGTGTCTCAGGCAGAAAACTTGGAATCACTGTGTATATGCTGTTTGGGATCCTGTTTCTTTCTCTTTCCTCTCCCCCACCTCTTCCTGTCTTTCCCTCCTCCCACTCTCCCTCTCTTTCTTTCTCCGTGTAACAATGTATACTTTAGCGTTGTGCCATGTTAAATATTTTTTTCAAAAATGTGATTTTTAGTGGCTATATTGCTCTACAACAATGACTACTGCAATGGTGTAGACAAACCTCATAAATATAATGTTGATCAAGATAACTCAGGCACAAAACAGGAAATACAATATATGATTATGTACTTTTCTGTGTGTGTAATTTTTAAATTCTGTTATATGATACATAGTAATATCGCTAATGACCTCTTGGAAACATCAGATTGACTCACACCTTTTTGGTCTGCATATATGCATTTGATCTGTATGTAATAAAGCGTCACGCTCCCTAAGACCTCAGACCATGTGACACCCGCTGTGCTGGGGACAGTGTCTCAATGCAGTGTTCTTTCTTCCGCAGAGCCGAGATGGCCGTCCTCTCTAAGGAATACGGCTTCGTGCTTCTAACCGGTGCTGCCAGCTTTATAATGGTGGGTCACCTAGCCATCAATGTTGCCAAGGCCCGCAAGAAGTACAAGGTGGAGGTAAGTGGAACACGAGCTGGGGCTTTTGTAGGCTTGTGCGGGGGCTCATCCAAGGACTTGTCCTTAGTCAAGGAGGGAGAGGTGAGGAGCTAGTGGTGGGAAGTGGCAGTTTCAGGACCATGCCTATTAGAAATTCTGCTCCTTTCTGGAAGGAAAGAGGCAAGGAATGTGGGGCCCTGCTGGGGAGTAGTTTCTATCTTGTTTGACTTTCTCTCTTCTGTAGACAGACTAGGTATGCTGG
The DNA here is from genome assembly GCA_008086735.1 of Cheirogaleus medius. Taxonomy (NCBI): domain Eukaryota; kingdom Metazoa; phylum Chordata; class Mammalia; order Primates; family Cheirogaleidae; genus Cheirogaleus; species Cheirogaleus medius. The sequence goes on from VBSM01000662.1 coordinate 3,582,112, forward strand.
GATTAGAACAGCAGTTTTTTGGCTGGAGCTATTTGCTGGGAAGCTTTGTTACTGTATTTTCTACAGAGGTTTAAATGGTAACATTGTTTCCTGGTGTGCCACTTTAAAAATGATGTCTTGGCCGGGCGTGGTGGCTCACGCCTATAATCCTAGCACTCTGGGAGGCTGAGGCGGGCGGATTGCTCAAGGTCAGGAGTTTGAGACCAGCCTGAGCAAGAGTGAGACCCCGTTTCTACTAAAAATAGAAAGAAATTAATTGGACAACTACAAATATATAGAAAAGAAAAAATCAGCCGGGCATGGTGGCACATGCCTATAGTCCCAGCTACTCGGGAGGCTGAGGCAGGAGGATCGCTTGAGCCCAGGAGTTGGAGGTTGCTGTGAGCTAGGCTGACGCCACAGCACTCCAGCCTGGGCGACAGAGACTCTGTCTCAAAAAAAAAAAAAAAAAAAGGGTAAAAATGATGTCTTAAGGTGATTTTCCTGTTTTCCCAGTAGAAAAGAAGCATGTGGTGCTGAGGTTAGCCTGGACTTAGACATAGGAAAGTGGTCTATTAAATACTTCCTTCAGTTCTAGCTGATCTAGAAGGGATAATTACTAAAGTTGTCCCTGGTGAGCAATTTTAAATGTCTATTTCTGTTTAGCAACTTATAATTAAACTCCCTCACTAGAGAGAGCTTCTTTTAAGTTTTCATATCTAGTTTCTTCCTTTTTTTTTTTCCTTCTAATGGATGCTTCCATTAAAATTATCACACAGTCAATTTCTGTTCTTCCATTAGGGAAATCTTAAAAGAATGTGGTATTTGATGACTCTTGGGAAAGAGCTATTTCCCTACGGTGTCTTTGTAATTCATCTGAAAGCTACCACTGATACATAGCATCAATGAAAAGCACTGCGTTTGGCACAAGCTGCCTCTACCTTGTGCAACCACAACACAGACATACACTCTTATTTTCTAAAAACATTGAATCTGCTTCTGAGAATTGAGACCCTTGTCACTGTAAATATTTAAGCAGAAATAGAATGATCATCTGTTAAGAGTATAAGTGATACTTTAGGATATACTATTTTTAAGGTTAATTTTAACTTTCAACACTGAATGCTACTCTTAATCATTTAATCAACATATGCCTTGTTTAACAGTACCCTACCATGTACAGCACAGACCCTGAAAATGGACACATCTTCAACTGCATCCAGCGAGCCCATCAGAACACGTGAGTGTCAGCCCTGCCGGGCACCAAAGACATCTGCAGAGTGGGTGTTTTCTGTCCAACACCTCGTCCCTTAGTGCTCTGTATTTGCTGAGTAATAGTGATGTTGACAATCATGGGTATCTCATTAAAAAATTATGTGCGGGAACAGATTGAATATTAAGCAAACTTAAGAGTTGCTAGATGGATCTGATCAAATTAAAAAGCTTCTGCACAGCCAAGGAAACTATCAGTAGA
>VBSM01000662.1:3612062-3640686 GCA_008086735.1 Cheirogaleus medius
GCAGTCCCTGGCGTATGTCTTAGAGATTTCTATGCGGTACGAAAGGTGTTAATATACTTTGCCCTCCATTTATTAAAATACTCTCGTCCAGAAAACTGAAAAGGACCCACAGAACTGCACCTGACATTCTGAAGAGGGAATTTGTTTTAAAAATACTGTCAATTCACAGGACTATCATAGCCAGAAATTTCTCTGTGTTACTGTTACTGTGTTTAAGGCTGACAGAGCTCAGAACACAAATTAAGGTTAAAATAATGAATCTCAAATAACCTGAGAAAATACCCTTCTTTCATACAAGAAATTAAGTCACCAAATAATACAAGTGGCAGCCCAGGCGCCCGCCCATTCATACTCATCATCTCCTCAGGCAGGAGATGATAACTTCCACTCCCTTGGACTAATACAAATCACACCATGTGTGCTTCCCTCTCCCTTCACACTTCCTTAGGAAACTTCAGACCTTTGCCCAATAAAATCTCCTACACCCTGTTCCCAATACAAGCTAGGTAAAATCAGAAGAGAAGACTCCAAAATATACTCAGGGTAGGCCTGGCTCTGCCATATCTAGATGCCATTTGTGTTAACCAATACTGGTTTCATCTTCACCTTCGTGCCAGTGGGCACACTTCCAGTGAAGGAGACCTTGGCCACATCATGATGGTGACACAGAAATTGGCCTGTGGCAGCCCCTCCTTGCACCACATTGAAGAGCCCAGCGGGCACACCAGCCTCAGTATAGATTTCAGCCAGTAGCAATGCAGAAACAGGTGTAAAGGGAGATGGTTTAAAGACCATGGCGTTACCTGCATAAACCCAAGACACAAGCACAGAAAGACTTTATAAGACTGGAGATCCTCTGAGGACAAGACTAGAGAATAATTCAAGAATATCAATTACTTCCTGTTTTCCCATCAAATGCTAGATCAAAAATGTTATTAATAAGTAAATATATCTTGGTTTCTCTCATTAAACAGACCTCAAACCATATACTTGCCCCGTCTCAAACGATAATACTTGCATATCTAGACCTTGTCATGTATATTATCTCATTTAACACTCGCAATAGCAGTATGAAGTAGGTTTGATTAGCACCATTTTATAAAAGTTTAAATTGAAGGCCAGAAAGGTTCATTGATGAGTCCCCAAAGCTAATGTCTTAATTCTAAGACTATTAGTCCTCTAACACAGCTGTCTCTCAAACAGCAATGTGCTAAAACAAGAATGTGCAATGGTAACAGGACAGAAGCTTCATTTCAATATAATGGCCTAACAATAATGCTTTTTTAACATAAGTCTTCTTTTCCCACAGATTCTTCTCTTTAAATAGCATAAGAAAACTGCTTTTAAGTCAATCACCGAAAGCTCCTCTAATGGAAGCCTTGTTTATCAATTCTCTTAAGACACAAATGAAGAAGGGAGTTTATCTTCTGCTTCCTAAATGAAGTCAAACTCCTAAGTGCTACCTCCTATGCAAAAATTCTTGTCCAAAAAGGAAGAGAACTTATGAGTATCACAAATCGAATTCCATTTAGCAGGAAAAATTAACTTTCTTTCCATATGCAAAAATCAATTAGATAAATAAAAAACGGAAATACCAAGGCATGATCTGTGTGTACAACCCAATCTGTAAGATCTCTGAGGGGAAATATGGGGCAGGAATGCAACATGCCTGCTGACGCTTTGAATGCTCCAAAGGAGGCCCCTTCTGATTTCAAGTGTGTGTTTGTGGAGGGGAGAGGGATAGAGAATGGGGAGAGAACGGATGGCTGACAAGTGGAGGAATAATTCCTTCTTACCGCAAGCTAAAGCTGGCGCTGACTTCCAACAGGCAATCTGAAAGGGGTAGTTCCATGCTCCTATTCCCACGCACACCCCGAGTGGTTCTCTTCTGGTATAGCCAAAGGATCCACCTGAGAGCTGAACATGTTCACCTGTGGGAAAACAGAGGAGTAAAGCCAAAGGCTGGAATGCACTCCCAAGATATCCCCAACCAGTCCCACCAGCCTCCTCACTGCTCCCAGTACAGCAGGCTCACCCCTCTTCCTCCTTCTGTTTATTCCAGTCGTTCTTACACTGGCTTCTGCATATTCTCTCCACACAGAGAATCCTACCTATCCTTCAAGCGCAAGTTCATCCAACTTGATTTAATTCTCCAAAAATTTACTGAACCTCTACTAGGTAACTTAGATGATAAGAAATGGAAAGGAGAGCCAGACTCAGCAGCAGGGGAAGATTCTGAGGACCCTAAAACCTCAGACTTCTGGCTCCCCATAACCCCCCTGGACCCTGCCAACCACTGACATCAACTGTTGTAAATTTTACAAATTGTCAAAAATTTTTTTTTGCTAACTAGGTAAAACTGGTAAATATGACATAGTGATTCTTGTGAGAATTGGTTTTGCAGCAACTTGGTCTGAAGCTCAGGTACCATGCTAAGTGCTTTACATGCATTATCTCATTTAATTCTTAAAACAACCCAAGAAGATAGGGAGTATTATCTCCGATTTAGATAAGGAAAGATAAAGTAATTCCCGAGCCACCCAGGAAGAAAGTGATGAACCCAAGACTTTCACCCAAATCTGTCTTAATTCCAACATCTTTGCCCTTCACCACTAGGCTCTGCTCCTGTCAGCTGGTCACAGCGGCCAGGCAAGGACTTACCAGCCATGGATCCAGCCAAGCCTGCATAGTATTCTAGGCACTGCCAGCAAGTGTCAATGTCCAAGCGGGCCTCAAAGATGGACTTGCCATTGTTGATGGTCTCCACAGTGGCAATTTCATCCTTCCGTTCCTTGGGGTAAAAGAGGAGACTAGATTTAAGACATATTATGATATGTCTTGACATAGTCAATGCTTAAATAGAGTACATCACTTGATTTTTAAAAACAGAAACAGCTTGTACTTTAAATGAAAATAAAGAAATGGCAATGTTACATTTGAAATAAAGATAAAAGCTTACTGCTGAACAGCAGCCCTGTTCTTCCCCACAAGTTAACTGACAAAGATTTAAGATCACAACTCATTTCAAGATCAGTTAGTAAAAGAACATTTTGAGAAATGTTATATGTACATGTGTATAAATATGTATGTATGTTCGTGCATATATAATAAGAGAACTGTCTTTAGGGAAATTATACAAAATAGCCTAACACGCAATTGCATTTAAGAAGTTATAACACACATTACTTTAATTCACTCAAAAAAATATAGCATATTCTTTTTCTTTTTTTTCTTTTGAGACAGGGTCTTACTCTGTGACCTAAGCTGGAGTGCAGTGGCACGATCATAGCTCCCTGCAACCTCCAACTCCTGGGCTCAAGCGATCCTTCTGCCTCAGCCTCCCAAGTAGCTGGGACTACAAGTGTGAGCCACCACACCAAGCTAATGTTTTTATGTTTTGTAGAGATGGGGTCTCACTATTGCCCAGACTGGTTTCAAACTCCTGGACTCAAGCAATCCTCTCCCCTTGGCCTCCCAAAGTGCTACAATTATAGGTATGAGCCATCATGCCCAGCCCTCTTTTCTAATATTTAGCACTCATCAATACTGTTTTCAAATACTGTTTCTAGTTCTGGCCTCTACAACTTACTAAGAATAAAAAGACTGTACAGGCTGGCCTGATGGTAGTGGGTTATCAGAAGTCATTAACATTAGTGTCACTAAAGTTGACATACACCCCCCACTGCTAAATTGACTGGCTTAAAAAAAAAAAAAAAATTCTAGACATGGTCCAGGGATGTGCTTAAAGGTTTAGTAAATTAGACCTAAAAAGGAAAGATAAATAAGGATTTTCCTTGGCCTAAAGAAGATAAAAGAACTGAGTATGTAAGAAATAGACAATTGGTATTATAGATCCAATTTAAACAATAGGCTAAATATCAAAATATATATAAAAGATGAATCAAGTAATTGATAAAGAGCATTCTCTTATTAAAACTGATAGGTAGTAAGGCTGACTAGAAGCAAAATGTAATGCAACTGAAACTAACACAAACATCTACCCATAGTACGAATCTCAGAAAAGATCAAAGTAGGAACGGGGAAATCAATATGAAATTCAAGGAAGGACAGTATGACAGTAGAGTCTGGACAAGTTGTATTTCTATAAAGACTAGAGAGGTAAAGTGTTTTGGTTCATTCATTTCACGTTCATTGCTAGGAAAAAGAATATTGATCCAGTCTCTATCTTCAAGAGCTTACTTCTAAAAGGGGAAATTAGTAAATTCTAAATAAATATTATAATGGCTGAACAGATATGTTCCTTCAAAAAAGATAATTTTTTCACATTCAAGCACGGTCTAAATTAAACTCTCTTAACAGTAATTCACCTTTTCCTTCCCTGATCCTATACTCACCAAAAGAAGTGTTTAACAATTAACTTGTTTCCTAGTATACTAATACTAGAAAGAGATAGGTATGGAGAGGACAACAGATATGAAGCAGTTTCCCTAAGGTATAATCAACTATGAGTAGCTTACACTTTGTTTCTAGAATGCAAAAGGGAAACTAGAGAGGAAGTAAAAGTACTAGCTCATTAATCAGTACAGAAAATTTCAAATATATAAAGAGGTATTTCACTGGCAATAGTGAAGCACTTCTGTTTCCACTTTAGGATAAGAGTGAACAAACAGGAAGTAATCTGTGACTACCACTGCTAAGCTTCAGAATATTTACTAAGAGAGTAGAAAGTTTTACTTTCAAGATTTTTTTCCTTTTTTAATATAATGGATAGGCAAGTAGCTTTGGAGACTGTTTCAAGGTTTCAACTCTCAGAGAAAATTCCATTTTTTAGCTGGCCTTGGGAATTTTTTCCTGTCTTATTCTATTATTCTTCATCCTATAAAAAAGGTTATTTACTGATGATCATTATGAGATCTTCTGATATACCATGCAAAGATCATCGAAAAATGTCCCTAACAAAAATTACCAAGGAAGCAGGGTGCAGTGTTGCATGTCTGTAATCCCAGCTACTCAGGAGGCTGAGATGGGAGGATCACTTGAGCCCAAGAGTTTGAGACCAGTGTGGGCAACACAGCAAAATCTTGACTCAAAAAAAAAAAAAAAATTGCCAAGGAGTCCAAATGGCTCTTACGGGGTTATGGAGGGGACCATTGGCAGTTTTACCCCAGCAGGTACCATGGTCAAACATGTGCCTGCAGGAGGGCCATGCTGGTGGCAATGTGCAAGACAAACAGACTAGGGCCCAGGCTGGAGGCAAGCAGATAATCTACATACACAATCTTTTCTTTAAATAGTGTTGTCATCATTTTAAATAATACCCTCCCTCTGCTTTTAAGCCCAATGATAGTTACTTTCATAAGGAGACTCCAGCTGAAAAGTGATTGGGTCCCACAGACAAGATCTACATAATCTGTTAAAAGTACCAGCAGATTCAAAGTAAAAATGAGAACATGACTAATAAACATATGGAAAAAATGTTCATTTCCACTAGGAATCAGTGCGCTTCCAGCCAAGAGGGAGTAACAGGAACCAGATTACTCTGTCACCTTAGGTGACTAAAAATACAGATAAAACACATGAACAATAATTTTCAGACATCAGACATTAGGTAGCTGAGGGCAGTTGATCCCTGAGAGAGGGAAACTGATGACGTGAGCCCTACAGTTGCTGCAGCTTACCGCCTGGACAGAGTTTCCAGGCCACACAGGAGAGGAGGAGAAACCTAGAGGGGGCTGGCAGATACTCCGAGTTAAGGAGATAGGTTGGGAATTCAGGGAATACACAGTGGCTACAGTCTTCACAGCTAAGTATAGAAGAGAAGACAGCTGCACAGAAAGAAAACCTCAGAAATCTGCAGAGAGTCTCCAGTGAGTACCAGGTGAGGAAACTACCCAAGGCTGGGAAAAGAACCATCAATGAAGAAAAGGTTAAAAAAAAAATCCCCAGAACTCACAGGGCTGGGTACAGTTCAGGTTCCCACCAGCCAGGGTGGGAAAAACTTCATTAATACACAGAGCACAGAGTTGGGCAGTCAGAGAGTATTCAGTAATGGGGCAAAATTAGCTGATCTAAAGCAAGCCTTGTAAGATTCAACACTGATCCCAAGTAGCTTCTCTATACCCCAGAACAAAGCTCAAGAATTTTTTAAAGTATAAGACTATACATCACCCAACAACATAATACACTCTAGTGATTCACTAGAGATCAAATATCTAGTGATTGAAAATTACCAGGCATGCAAAAAGTAGAAAAAAAAAAATTTAACCAGGAGGCAAAACTAATCAATAGAAACGGATCCAGAAATAACAGATGATAGAATTAGTAGACAAGAACATTAAGTTACTAAAACTATACTCCGTATGTTCAAGAAGGTGCAGGAAAACAGGAGCATCTTAAGGAGAGACATGGAACACACCCAGAAAAGACCCAAATTCAACTTCTAGAGATGAGAAATATACTGGGTAAGATTAACAGCAGATTAGATACTATAAAAGATTGGTGAACTTCAGTCATAACCGATAGAAATGATTTGAAATAAAACACACACACAGGGGGTGGGAGGAAGGGCTGAGGGGAAAAAAAACACATACACACACACAAACTAGGGAAAAAATGAACTGAGCATCAGCAACTTGTGGAATAGCTTCAAGCAGCCCAAAATATTTGTAATTTGAGGTGAAGAAGAAGACATAGAAGAGGGGCAGAAAAAATATTTGAAGGAATGACAGCCAAAATTTTTCCGAATTTAATGAAATTATAAATTTACAGATTCAAGAAGATCAATAAACCCAAGCGAAAGGAATAAGAAGATAACTGCACCCAAAGACATCATAATCAAATTGCTTAAAACCAGTGATAAAGAGGAAAAAATCTTAAAACAGCCGGTGTGGGAATCACACTATATACATAAGAACAAAAATAAGAATGACAACAAATTTCTCTTCTGAAACAACATAACCAGAAGACAGCAGAGCAACAACTTTAAGGTACTGAAAGAAAAAGCTGTCAACCTAGAATTATGTACCTAGAATTCTTTCAAAAATGAAAGCAAAATAAAGACTTTCTTGGACAAACAAGATCTGAAAGAATACCAGCAGACCTGCACTGTAAGAAATGCTAAAGAAATTCCTTCAAGCTAAAGAAAAATGACAGAAGATAAAAATCTAGGTCTATACAAACAAATGAAGAGCACCAGAAATGGTAAATATGTGGATAAATACAAAATATTTTTACCTTATTTTAAAAATCTTTTAAAAAGATAACTGACTGTTTATAATTTAAAAATGGAAGGAGCAAATAATTACAGATTGATTAACTAGAAAAATCACTACAAGAAATAACTGAGAGCTCATATAATTGCAGGTTGTGGTAAGGGATTTTTTCAGTTATGAAATAATTTGGGGTAAAGGCAGGTCCAGAGTATAGTTATCAGACCAGAGCTTTAAAGAAAGGTATTAATATCTTTTTGATGAATAAAATACATAGGTATTAAAGGCAATGGGAGGAAGAGGGGAAAGGAAAAAGAAAAGAAAATTCATATCAGACAGACTAGATTTCAGAGCAAAACATATTATTAGATATTATTCAGGATTAATAAAAGTCATCTCATAACAATAAAGGAGCCAATTCCTAACAACCCTACATGCTCATGCACTAGGAAAAAATGAAGGACAAATTAAAATAATAAATTATGAGCTTTGCGTTATCACCTTTGGTCTATCAAAGTAAAAATAAATTTTTAACAATAGGGAAAAAAATGCTTTGTTGGGAGAAAATTCTCCATGAATGTTTTGATATTTCTGCATGGTCCAGGTTTTCTGAGCAAAGAATACTGGCAAGCTGACTGAATAGCAAAAGCCTTGGAAAGCAGAAACGGTGTCTCCCTGAAGCTACAGACCTCCGGAGAGATTTGGAGTTGTAAAACTCTCTAATTCCTGTCCCTGGAAACATCTTCCCTCTCAACCCTGGAGATCTGCTTAACAAGCAGTCTCTCTCCAGATGAGAGGATAGGCTGATGAGCCAGCAGCCCCTATCTGAGTCTCACAATTTTAGAATTTCTCTCCTGCGGTGCAACCCACTGCATGCGCAGGGTAATACCTGGCTCTTACCACATCCCCCAGTGGAGAGAGGGGCTCAGAAACCTAGTGCTAAGGTATTGCTCTGGCTGCTGCATTTGCTGTGTATATAAATCATCTTTTTCTGTGATTCAAAAAGCCTCATGTCTCTTTTCAGAATATATATACAGAATATATACATATATACACACATACATGGAAATATGTATATATACATATACAGAATATATGTGTATGTATGTACACATACAAGAGTTACTCTACTTGCAAGCAGAGTAACTCTTAGACCCTTAACAGTTTCTGACTTAACTAACATACATATGACAAAAAGTCACCATAGTCCTACCACTATGGTATCCAGGATTCACATTTTGATGTATATTCTTCTGAATTTTCTAAATTTTCTAAATTTCTGTAACAAGCATCTAGTACTTTTGATTTTTAAGACTATAAAAAGTCTAACTTTTTTTTTTTTTAAAAAAGGAACATATATGAATCTATAAAATCTTCCTAGGCAATTAAAGTAACAAAACTATATCTGAAACTTTATCTGAAAACAGACCTGAAAGAGAAAAGTACACTTGAGAGTCATCAGAGGAAGGAGTAAAAAGGAAACACATACACGAACATAATTAAAAAAAAAAAATAAAGGAGTATATTCTAACTCAAAACAAAGACAGAAAACAAAACCTGCCAAGGGAGATGTCCAAGAGCCAAGATCTGGACAGGAATTACTGAATGAAAGCTTGTTTTACATACCAAGGTGAGCATGTGGAAATGGTTTTCTATTTCATAAAAACGTTATAACCAACATTGCATCAAAGTCTAACTGCAAATCATTGCAAAGAACCCTTATAGCAATGTATGAGGAGTTTTCTGGAAGGGAGTAAATGAAAACCTACCCTTATTATCCTGGCAGCCTCCAAAAGGATTCGGCAACGCTCCATGCCAGATTTTTGACTCCATATTTTAAAGGCAGCCTTTGCATTTTGAACAGCCAAATTTACTTCCTTTTCTCCTGAACATGTGAAAGTAGCTATCACACGGCCTGTAAAGAAGGGAAAAGTCAGTGTTGTTTCAAATTATTGCCATACATTTAAATAAAATATTATGTGTCAACATTCTCTTCCTGTTCCTATCCCATTCTTGTTTTTAAGTATGGTTTAGATTTAGTGACCACCTCTATAACACTTCTTAACTATATTTTGTGGTCACTAACCCCTTTTAAGAGTCTGAGACCTCTCTCCAGAAAAATGTACTTAACAACATCACAGAATTACAGAGATCATGTCCCCTAAACTCACCATGGATTAAGGGTTAAAAATCATTGCCCTGCACTATAGTTGGATTTACTAATAGTAACTCCCTATAATCATTTTGCAACATTCCTTAACATTGTCCCAGAATCTCCCAGGTCTTGCAAAATCAAAGTGGAAAGTAATCAGTCTACTGGGTTATGAACTCTGATTTTAACATAGATAAATCTCTTGTCTATGTTCTACGTAGCTTATATCATACTACTGATACTTGATAAATATATAAGGTTAATAAGCAATACCAGGATAAGATAACCGTAAAAGAAAATTTTTTTCTCAAATAAAAAAATCTAGGCTCTCCTTTTCTTACTCCAACTTTAAATTCCATGTCCCTATTTTGGGGCAAAATATGAAACAGCCAATTTTTCCAGACCCATATCCCAAGAGTTGTACTGATGCTACCAAAAGGAATTCTTTTAAGTATGCCAAGTCAACAGTTCCTTTTCACAAGAACTCCTGGGACTATGCTTTTTCTAGAGAGATTTCACAAATCTGCAATTTCTCTTACAAACTTAAATAGCCATTTAGTTGGTAAAGGCAGTGACTTAAGATCACATACATTGTAGATAATTAAAATAAAGAGCAATTTTTCTTCCTTTTGTATCAATATTGGGGGAAGGGGCAGAGCTGTTTCTTCATATGTAAAGGAGAGCTGTGATGATGTCTATGGCCCCTTTCAGCTCTGACAAGTCACTGCTCTGTGGTTTTAGTGTGGATGGTCAATCCTAAATTCTCCAGTCACCTGCAACCCAGTTTTATTGCACTAGCTTCATTTTACATAAAATATTTACATTTTTCTCCCCACAAATATTCCATAAAACTCAGCAAAATAAACACAAGAGAAAACCAAAGCAAAAGGCAAAAAACCCTCTTCTTTCTTCATTTCGCAATGTATACGTATATTAAACCATCACGTTTTACATCTTAAATATACACAATTTTTATTTGTCAATTACATTTCATTAACCCCCGGGGGGTGAGTACTGTACTGGATAAAGGCTTCTTCCTTTCCCAATTGTGATTCTTGTACAGAAATATTTTAATACTAGAAGATGGCAACAAAGTCCTCATTCTTGTTTATTTCCCCCCAGCGTTCTTCTGGAAATCCTCTCCTGGACTCGCAGTTGAAGACATTATATAACAGTCCCATCTTTAAAAATTAATAAGCAGAGGCACAACTTCGCGCACCGGGACTTGGTGGACTCGGTTCCGGCCGCTGCAAAACCACTCACGACCCACCAAGCAGCTCACCAGCTCCTCCTTCTCCTCCCCCGTCCCTGCCCAGACCCGCTGTCTCCACAGAATCGCCAGCTGCCTGCACGCGCCACTCTGCGCGGCGACTCTCCACTGTCCCTGTGCTCGGGAAAACCTCTGCCGAACCCAGGGACCGCGGCCGGCAGTACAGTCCGCGCACCGCCGCGGCGGGGGAGGCTCGGCCCGCGCCCAGCCCCGCCGCGCCCCGGCTGCCCTCTCCATGGCGTTACCGGTTGCCGGCTCGAACGCCTTCTCCGTGCCGGAGGCATCCACCGGCTCCGCACGGGCCCCGCCGCGGTAATTGAGCGGCTGCGACACGACGAAGGTGCCAGTGCTCATGGCGGCGACAGGAGCGGCCCAAAGAGTGCGGAGAAACGAAGACAGCGCGACCCCGCCAGCTCTGAGAAACATGGGGTAGTGCGCGGCTCCAGGGCGGAGGGTCAAAGGTTGTGGGGCGTGGCCTCGGGAGGAGCGTGGCCTCGGGAGGGGGCGCGGCCTCTGGAGGGGCGTGGAGGTTTTCCGGGTGCGGGGCCGCATATAAGTGAGGGGCCGGCGGGTTGGGGGCGTGGCACAGTCTGACGGGTTAATTTCCAGGAACCAGGTCTGGGAGCTTCTGAGCGCAGTTGGTCGGTTCCCCTGGGGTCCAAGTCAGGCCCTGGCCGGGGTGGAGCCACGTACCAGTGTCCTCCCTCCCCTCCTCCCCCAATCTCCGAGGGACGGAATTTCTGCTTCTAACCATGATGAAATAACTGGGACTAGATTTATCTTCCTTTCCCTTAAACAACTAGAAAACTGGACAAAACATAGGAAACAATGATTTACAGACATTAGACAACAAGTAGCATAGGACAGTTATCTCTGTGGGGAGGGAAACAAAGTGAGTCCTTCAAGTTTCTCAACTCTCTGCCTAAAAGGAGTTTCTCGGCCACAATGCAGGAGAGCGAATACAAACAGAGCCTAGTCATTTCCCTGAACTGAGGAGACACAATTCGGAGGTAGCTAGAATTTGTGGGACAGCACCGCAAAGAGGGAGCTGTACAAAAAGAGAACTTTGGAGCTCTGCTAAGAGTCCTCCCCTGCATTTCCCCCTGGCTTTATTGAGGTATAATTGACAAACAAAATGGTATACAGTTAAGGTGTACAATGTGATGTTTCGATATACATATATATTACAAAATGATTACCATGATCAAGTTAATTTAACGTATCCATCACCTCACATGGTTACCATTGTTTTGTGTATGTGGTAAAAACATTTAAGATCTAGTCTCCTAGCAAATTTCAAGCATACAATACAGCATTATTAACTATGGGCACCATACTATACATTAGACATCCAGGATGTATATTCATGCTGTTAACTGAAACTTGCTGGCCTGTGACCAACATCTCCTCATTTCCTCCATTCCTAGTTCCTAGAAACTACCATTCTACTTGCAGAGAGTCCCCTTAATCTGAAGGCTAAGAACTGATCTGTAGTGTTTAGTAATGAGAAAATTACTCAGGGTAGGTAGAAGTAGGTAGAAAAATCTCTTCAGCTCATGTAAGACTGGGAATACTTTGGGATCCCAGCATCCTGAGTGGAAAGATATTATAGAGCATTGTGTAGGGTCCTCAGAAAGGTATTGCCCCAATAGTGGGGTCAAATTAGCCCTAGGCTAGTGGCTGCTCTGGGCCTGCCATAACAAAGCTTAAAAGCAAACCTTAGAAGAATCAAACCAATTGCATGTTACTTATCTGTGTCCCAGAACAAAACTGACAAAATATTTAAAGTAATACAACAAATTCCAGCACCTAACAAAGCAAAATTCACAATGTCCAGGAGCCAGTCAAAAATTATCAGGCATGGGCTGGGTGCGGTGGCTCACACCTGTAATCCTAGCACTCTGGGAGGCCTAGGTTGACGCCACAGCACTCTAGTCTGGGCAACAGAGTGAGACTCTGACTCAAAAAAAAATTTTTTTCAGGCATGCAAAGAAGCAGGAAAAGAAACCCATAATCAGGAGGAAAAGCAGTCAAAAGAAATAGACCCAGAAACAGATTATAGAATTATTGAACAAAAATGTTAAAACATGTTTTATAAATATACCTCATATGCTTAAGAAGGTAAAGGAAAGTATGAACATGATGAGTAGGAAAATGGAAGATAGATGAAAGACCCATATCAAACTTTTAGAGATGAAAAACATAGTATCTGAAATAAAAAATACACTGAATGGCATTAACAGATTAGATACTGCAGAAGAAAAGATGAGTAGATTTGAAGACACAGAAGTAGAAACTCTAAAAGACAAAACACGCAGAGAGAAAACATAGGAAAAAAAACAATGAATTTAGTGAGTTGTAGAGCAATATCCAGTAACTAAAGTCTCAGAAGATAGGGCAACTGGGCGGTAGAAGGAAAAATATTTGAAGAAATGATGATCAAAATTTTCCAAATTTGATAGAAACTACAAACTGATCCAAGAAGTTTAATAAACCTCAGGCAGAAGAAACATTAAGAGAACTACACCAAAACACATCCTAATCAAAATGCTAAAAATCTGTAATAAAGAAGAATTCTAAAGTAGGGACCGAAGAATATGCCTTCTTCAAAGATTATTCAGCTTTTGCAGTCTGATTTCCATAATTTTGGGAGCACATGATTTGCCTTATTATAACAGACTTTTGTGGGACAGGGGTGGGCCTGGCAGGACCCATTGCCTGCAACCGTTTGCACTGAGTGGGTGGGGGAGGAGCAGGAGGGACTGGGGTTTTTGTGTGTGCCGGTGGGGTGGTGGCAGTGTTCCACTTTGGTGAGTTTGTTGGGGGGCTGAGTGCCCTTGCTGGGGTAACCCCTTTCTATTCTGGCAAGAATTCCCGTCCTGCCCAGGCCTCCAGAACGGGGCCTGTGCATGCAGTCCTAGGTAGCCTCTGCTTTTCCCCAGCTCTCTTGGTGCCCTCAGGTCCCCTGGAAGGAGTGCCTTCTCCTCACCATGGGTCTTGGAAGGGACCAATCCCGCTCAGGAAAATACCCTCTCCCTCCCAGCGCCCTGCTGGCATGTCAGGTCTTAGGCAAGCACCCCTCTGATCACACTTGCAGTCCCTGGGACTTGCCTGGCTCCACCTTTCCGCCTACCCTGAAGAGCAGTGGGGACAGGCAGCAGCCCCTGGCGATTAAGATGTGAGCAGTACATGGTGGGCCCAGGTCCCATGGAGGTGTGGGACACCTAAGTCGGTCAACTGTTACCTGGCACCTTCCTAGTGGCCTAGGGTAACTCCCTGTGCCCCGGACCCCCCATCCCTGCTCAGCAAACTTCATCCTCGCCTCCGTGGGCAGCCACTCCTGTCCCTAGTGTCTCATGCCAGCTCATCCCAGGAGGAGGGATCGGAAGGTTCGCCTCTGGCCCTGAGGCTGGCTGGTTTGGAGATGGCAGAATCGTAATGGAAGACAATAGAAGTCTGGTGATCAGGTAGTCTTGACTGTATCCAAGTAGAAAATAATCTGTTTACCATAGTTTATATCATTCAGTACAAGTCTAGCTTTTCACAACTACAACAACAAAATTACAAGACATACCAAAAGACAAAATACACAGTTTGAAGACACAGAGCAAGCATTAAAACAGACTCAGATATGACAGATATGTTAAAATTATGGGACTGGGGATTTAAAACAAATATCACTAACAACATGCTCAAGCTTCTTATGGAAAAAAAGTAGACAATATGTAAGAAAAATGGTTAATGTAAGAAGGAAGGTTGAAACTCTAGAATAAAAAAAATTCTAGAAATCAAAAACACTGTAACAGAATGAAGGGCGCCTGTGACGAAGTCATCAGTAGACTGGGCACAGCTGAAGAAAAAACAAGTGAGCTTGAATTAATGTCAGTAGAAACTTCCAAAACTGAAATGTAAACAGAAAGAAAAAAGATAAATGAAGAACACATTTACAAAGAATTATAGGACATTTTTTTTAAAAAGTAGCATTTAGACATATTGTGATATGTCTATCACCAAAAGAAGAGAGAAAGGAACAGAAGAAGTAGCTGAGGAAATAATGATGATGATCTTCCAACATTAATGATAGAAACCAAACTACAGATGCAGGAAGATCAGACCACCAAGAGCAGGATAAACACCCAAAAATCTACACCTGGACATATTTTACTGACTCTGCAGGAAATTAATAAGAAATAAAAAATCTTGAAATAAGTCAGAAGAAAGAAACACCATATATATATATATATATATATGGTCAACTTTTTTTTTTTTTTTTTTTGAGACAGAGTCTCACTCTGTTGCCCAGGCTAGGGTGAGTGCCGTGGCGTCAGCCTAGCTCACAGCAACCTCAAACTCCTGGGCTCAAGCGATCCTTCTGCCTCAGCCTCCAGAGTAGCTGGGACTACAGGCATACGCCACCATGCCCGGCTAATTTTTTCTATGTATTTTTAGTTGGCCAATTAATTGCTTTCTATTTATAGTAGAGACGGGGTCTCGCTCTTGCTCAGGCTGGTTTCGAACTCCTGAGCTCGAGCTATCCGCCCGCCTCGGCCTCCCAGAGAGCTAGGATTACAGGCGTGAGCCACCGCGCCTGGCCGTATATATAGGGTCAACTTTAAAAAATATATCATACTTCTCTTCACAAGCCATAGAAGAAATAAGAAGTGGAGTATAATATTCAAAGTACTGAAATAAAAAAAAACCAAAACACTACCAGAGAATTCTTTATCAGTGAAATTATATTTCAAAAATGAGGAAAAAATACATAGATGAACACAACTGAGAGAATTTATCAGCAGTACACTTACCTTGCCAGAAATGTTGAAATAAATTACTCAGAAAGAAAAAAACGTTATCAGTCAGAAACGTGGACTACATAAAGAATGTCAGTGCATTAGGAAAGAAATAAATGAAGGTAAAATAACTTACTTCCCTTACCTGTGGACTTTTTTGGTCCCTAGATTTGTTTTCATTTCTTTACTTCCTGGGTGTCTCCAGTAATTTCAGTCTGAAGTGTCATTTTCTATTTAAAATTAAACCGCAAATATGAATATGTCCATGCCAGGTAGTATCTTAATGACTTCCCTGTGATTTTACTCAAGAGTCAGCCAGGCACAGAATTAAAAATTTAGAAAAACCACTACTACCTCTTAAAAACTAGTCTAGAGAAATATATATTCTAAAATAAAGGAGAACTTCAGTTGTAAACTATTATCCAACAAATGTTCTCAAAGTATAGTGTTCCTGGCTGGGCATGGTGGCTCACGCCTGTAATCCTAACACTCTGGGAGGCCGAGGTAGGAGGATTGCTCGAGGCCAGGAATTCGAGAGATCAGCCTGAGCAAGAGCAAGACCCCATCTCTACTAAAAATAGAAAGAAATTTGCCGGACATCTAAAAACATATAGAAAAAATTAGCCGAGTATGGTGGCGCATGCCTATAGTCCCAGCTACTCGGGAGGCTGAGGCAGAAGGATTGCTTGAGCCCAGGAGTTTGAGGTTGCTGTGAGCTAGACTGACGCCATGGCACTCTAGCCCAGGCAACAGAGTGAGACTCTGTCTCAAAAAAAAAAAAAAGTTATTTGGGAATTTGAAAACAATGCATTGATTCTATAGATCAATTTTGGGGGTATTTTGATTATATAATATTAAATATTGTTATCCTAGAACATTGAATGTCTGTCAATTTATTCAGCTGTTATTTGATTCCTTCCAGTATTAAAAAAAAAAAATGTTCAGTGTGAGTCCTTGCACTTTCTTTGTTAAAATTATTCCTGCGTATTTCTTTCCTTTTGATGCTATTGAATGCTATCGATGCTAATAAAATTGTTTCTTCATTTGATTTCAGGTTGTTCATTGCTTTTACATAAAGGACAATTTAATTCTGTAGGTTGCTCTTGTATCTTGTGACATTGATGAACTTGTTTATTATTTCAAGTAAGTTTTTAGTAAACTTCTTATAGACTTTTATATCAAAGATTATGTGATGTGTAAGATAAGATTGTACTTCTTCTTTTCCAAGCTGGAGGATTTTATTTATTACTTTAGTATAACTTCCCTGGCTAATATCTCAAGTACAAAGTTGAACATAGCAGTAAAACTAAAAATTCTTGTCTTGTTTTCAAACTTAAAGGTAGAGCACTCAGTCTTTCACCATTAAGTATAATGTTAGCTGTAGGTTTTTATAGATGAGTTTTAGGTCTCAGCAGTTCCTTTATATTAGTAGTTTGCTGTGATTTTTATCAAGAATGGGTGTTATATTTGGCAAATGCTTTCCTGTTTATTGAAATAATATTTTTGCCTTTATGGTGTTAATATTATATAATAACTTGATTGAGTTTGGAAAATTAAACCAGCATTGCATTTTATAAAATAATTCTACCTGGTCATTGTGTATAATCATGTTTATATGTTGCCAGCTTAAGTTTACTGTTTCTGAGAATTTCTGTGTCTATATTGGTAGAGGATATTTGTCAATAGTCTTCTTTTTTTTTTTTGAGACAGAGTCTCACTCTGTTGCCCGGGCTAGAGTGCCATGGCGTCAGCCTAGCTCACAGCAACCTCAACTCCTGGGCTCAAGCAATCCTCCTGCCTCAGCCTCCTGAATAGCTGTGACTACAGGCATGCGCCACCAAGCCTGGCTAATTTTTTCTGTATATTTTTAGTTGTTTGGCTAATTTCTTTCTATTTTCAGTAGAGACAGAGGTCTCACTCTTGCTCAGGCTGGTTTCGAACTCCTGACCTTGAGCGATCCTCCTGCCTCCGCCTCCCAGAGTGCTAGGATTACAAGCGTGAGCCACCGCGCCCAGCCCCTATACTTGTATTGTTGGGAGTTTTTGTGAAGAATTGGTACTTACACTTCAGTAATTGATAAAATTTATTACTTAAGCAATTTGATAATGGGCTTTTCTATATAATTTTTTTTTTTGAGACAGAGTCTCGCTCTGTTGCCTGAGTGAGAGTGCCATGGTGTCAGCCTAGCTCACAGCAACCTCAAACTCCTGGGCTCAAGCAATCTCCTGCCTCAGCCTCCCCAGTAGCTGGGACTATAGGCATGTGCCACCATGCCCCACTGATTTTTTCTATGTGTTTTTAGTTGTCCGGCTAATTTCTTTCTATTTTAATGGAGACGGGCTCTCGCTGTTGTTCTGGCTCGACTTGAACTCCTGACCTTGAGTGATCCGGCATCAAGTAACTTTTTAAAAATAGAAATTGGAAAGCTCTCCCTAAAATCCACATAGATATGCAAAGAACATGAAATACACACAAGAATTTTGAAAAAGAAATTCAATGACTTGCACTTCTCAATACAAATTATTGCAACAATGTTATAATATTTAAACTGTGGTACTGGGATACTGATAGATTTATGTAGACCATTGGAATAGAATTAAAGGTCTATTGATAAACACATTAACTTAGGTAAATGCATTTCGACAAAGATGCCAAGAAATTTAATGGGGAAAAAATTTTTTTCAACAAATGATGCTGGGAAAATCAAGTATTCACATGCAAAAGTATGAAGTTGAGCTCCTAACTCAAATCACACACAAACACAGACACACGCATACTCAAAATGGACCATACACCTAAATGTAAGAGCTATAATTACAAAATTCTTAGGAGAAACAATAGATTAAATTTTTGTGATTTTGGATTAGGTAAAGATTTCTTATATAGTATACCAAAAGCACAATTAAGAAGAAAACATATGATGAATTATAATTCATCAAATTTTAAAAAGTTTTATTCTTTGAATAACAACATGAAGAATATGAAAAAGCAAATTACTGAATGGGAGAAAATATTTCAAATGATGTATATGATTAGTGTCTAGTACCCAGATGATATAAAGAACTCATACAAGTCAATATAAAACAATAATTGATCAATTTAAAATGGATAAATAATTTAAATAGACATTTTTTCCAAAGAAAATATACAAATCACCATTTAGCACTTTAAAATATTGTCAATATCATTAGTCATTAAGGAAACACAAATCAAAATACAATGAGAGACTGGGTGTGGTGGCTCACGCCTGTAATCCTAGCACTCTGGGAGGCAGAGGTGGGAGAATGGCTCAAGCTCAGGAGTTCAAAACCAGCCTGAGCAAGGGCGAGACCTCATCTCTATTAAAAATAGAAAGAAATAATTGGCCAACTAAAAATATATATAGAAAAAATTAGCTGGGCATGGTGACAGATGCCTGTATTTCCAGCTATTTGGGAGGCTGAGGCAGAAGGATTGCTTGAGCCCAGGAGTCTGAGGTTGCTGTGAGCTAGGCTGACGCCACGGCAGTCTAGCCCGGGCAACAGAGTGAGACTCTGTCTCAAAAAAAAAAAAAAAAAAGTACAATGAGAAAATGGTTAACAAGAATAAGAGTGGCTAGAGAAAAGGGACAATTAGAAGTGTTGGAAAAAACATGGAGAATGTGCAACCCAAACATATTGCAAATGGGAATGTAAAATAATGTAGCCATTTGAAAAAAACAATTTGGCTGTCTCTCAAAATTTGACACATTAAATTACCATAGAACCCAGAAATTCCACTGCAAGGAATCTATGCAAAGGAAATGAAATAGCTATAATCATACAAAGACTCTTAAGTAAATATTCATAGCAGGAATATTTATACAATAATAACCAAAAATAGAAATAACCCAAATATTTATCAAATAGTTAAAGAAATAATAATGCCATATTATTTTGCATAATATATCCATGCAAAGAATACTACTTGACAATTAAAAGGAATAAAGCAATGGTTCATGCTTCAACAATACAGATAATAAAATTTAATAATAAGGGCAGACAAAAGGCATTCTCTTTTTTGTTGTTTGTTTTCCATAGTTAACAGCTTTAGTAAAATAACTTCAAAAAAATTACAAAATGAAAAAAAAAGAGTACTGCCCAAAAAGAGTTTGATAAAGAATATCCAAGGTATGATTACTACTACTTTGTTTATATTATAGTGTTAACGGGAAAAAAGCCAAACTCTGTAAAGTAATTTTTTTTTGAGACAGAGTCTCACTCTGTTGCCCAGGCTAGAGTGCCGTGGTGTCAGCCTAGCTCACAGCAACCTCAAACTCCTGGGCTCAAGTGATCCTTCTGCCTCAGCCTCCCAAGTAGCTGGGACTACAGGCATGCACCACCATGCCCGGCTAATTTTTTCTATATATTTTTAGTTGGCCGATTAATTTCTTTCAATTTTTAGTAAAGACGGGCTTGCTCTTGCTCAGGCTGTTTTCGAACTCCTGAGCTTGAGCAATCCTCCTACCTGTGCCTCTCAGAGTGCTAAGATTACAGGCGTGAGCTACCATGCCCACCCTGTAAAGTAATTTTAAAGAGATTTACTCTGAGCCAAATTTGAGGACCATGACCTGGAGTCACACTCAAGAAGCCTTGAGCAAGTGGACTCGGTGTGGTTAGGTTACAGTTTGGTTTTATACATTTCAGGGAAACAGAGGTTACAGGTAAAGTCATAAATCAATATGTGGGAGGCATACATTGGTTTGGTAGGAAAGGGGGGGAAGGTGGGGGGGTGGAGTGTCGGGGCTTACAGGTTATAGGTTGGTTTAAAAATTCTTTGACTTGTAATTGGTTAAAGACATGAAGCTTTGTCTACAGGCCTGGAATGTTTTAAGATAAGAAGCTGTTAATCAGAGATAAGCCACCAGACATAAATTTGTTATGTAAATTCAGGACCTTCAGGTTTGTCTTGCTTACTTCTAGGCCTGTTAATGGGTTACAAAGTATGTCCCCAAGAAGGGAGGGGGGCATGATGAGGCATGTCTGACCTCCCTCCTCTTGGCAGGCAATTTAGCTTTAGGATATTTCTTTGGCCACATGGGGGTCCATTCAGTCAGCTGGTGGGGGGTGAGCCTTAAGATTTTATTTTAGTTCACAATAGCATACAATTATTTTCTGTAAGTTATGTTAGCCACTGTCAGACTAGTTACTGAGGCATGGAAAAATGTCAACTGCTAAGGTTAACATAAATTTTACTTTCCATCTATTACTTATTAAAACCCTTAACAGAATGAAGTCCTAAAAAACAATGATTTTAATTTCTAGACACTCTTTCAGTAAGATTTGTAAAGGCAGAAAAAAGACTGAAGGATTTTTTTTTTTTTTGTATTCCTGGTCTACTTTATTACAATGTAATCTTCAAAGAGTGTTGTAACTAGCTGTCTAGGCTAGAGGGTTATGATGGATGTATTGCTTATTTTCAGGGTGAAGAATGGCATTTTAAAATACCATAACTGCTATACAATGAATTTTTCAAACATGGCCTCAATTTCAAACATTGGAGTATTTAAGAATTCTAAAACTTAGTATACTACCATTGCACCAGAATTTATTATTGCAACAATTATAGGGGATTTTTAATAGTTTTTATTTTACTGAAAATAATGTTTAATAAAGTAACTGATTTACTAACTATAATAAAAGGACACATATTTAGCCAAAGAATCAGTTCCTCTTGAAAGAGAATATTTACCTCCTTTCATTTAAATTTTTCTGAAGGTATCTTACTTATTTCAGATAGAATTTAAAAATAGTAAAAAAGAAATTAATTAAACTGACAAAAACTAGTCAAGATAGGCTCAAATTTACTAACATTCATGGGTACAAAATATAATAGGTGTAAAGTTTTCCGGCAGCAAAAGAAGCAGACAGAGTGAGAGAGAGAGTGGGGACAAAATCGTGGCTTTATTGAGCGCTCCCAGGTAAGGTTCTCGGGTCCCAAGGTGGGGGGCCCAAGAAGTCTCGTCCATTTGGAGGGGGTTAAAGCTTTTTGGTGGGAAGAGCTGGGGATTTTCCACTGTGACCTTCAGCGGTTATTGAAAAATAGGAGGGGCTGGTGGTATTTGCAGAATCCAGTTACTGAAAAGTTTCTTATCTGGTGGATATCCAGGTGTTGTTGTTTTCAGCGGGGCCTGGCAGTTGTCCTTGCTGGATCTGGTCTCGTGAGCCTTTTCTTTTTGATCTAGGGAGGGGAGGGGGGCCTGCCACCAGCCTTACAATAGACTCTACCAGTTTTAAGTAAATAAGGAAAAATATATCATTACAAAGGCAATCTCTCCCCTTGGAAAGGAAACAAAAAGCCACTTTTGACCAGTTGTTCCCCACATATACACATACTTGGATTCCCTACCACCTTGGAAGAAGGTTAACGTCCTGGCCACCAGGTGAGCAGGAGCAGTGTGGTCTGTGCCAACGGAAAAGAAGCCAAACTCTATAAAGTAATTTAAAGAGATTTATTCTGAGGCAAATTTGAGGATCATGACCGGAGCCACACCCAAGAAGCCTTGAGTTAGTGGACTGGCTGTGGTTGGGCTCCAGTTTGGTTTTATACATTTCAGGGAGACAGGGATTACAGATAAAGTCATGAATCAATACGTGGGAGGCATACGTTGGTTTGGCCCAAAAAGGCCGGCCATCCCAAAGCCGGTGTGTGTGTGTATGCGTGTGTGTGTCTGTTACAGATTATAGGTGGGTTTAAAGATTCTTTGACTTGTAATTGGTTAAAGACATGAACTTTTGTCTAAAGGCTTGGAATGTTTTTTTGTTTGTTTGTTTGTTTTTTGTGAGACACCGTCTCACTCTGTTGCCAGGCTAGAGTGCCGTGGCATCAGCCTAGCTCACAGCAACCTCAAACTCCTGGGCTCAAGCAATCCTTCTGCCTCAGCCTCCCGAGTAGCTGGGACTAAAGGCAAGTGCCACCATGCCCAGCTAATTTTTTTCTATATATTTTTAGATGTCCAGCTAATTTCTTTCTATTTTTAGTAGAGATGGGTCTCGGTCTTGCCCAGGCTGATCTTGAACTCCTGAGCTCAAATGGTCCGCCCACCTAGGCCTCCCAAAGTGCTAGGATTACAGGCGTGAGCCACCACATCCGGCCAAGGTTTGGAATGTTTTAAGATAAGTCTGTTAATCAGAGAGAAGCTCGGGGACATGTGTTGTGTAAGCTGAGGACGTACAGGTTTGCCTTGCATATGAGTACAAAGGATGTCTACTAGTAGGTAGAGGGGCATGAGGCCTATCTGACCTCTCTCCTGGGGCAGGCAATTTAGTTTTAGGGTAATCCCCTTGGCCAGGAGGGAGTCCATTCAGTCAGCCGCTGGGAGGGAAGCCTTAAGATTTTATTTTAGTTCACATCTGGGAGGGCTGGGGCGTGGGTCCTGGCACGGCGCGGTCCCTCTCTGTGGCACAGTCGCACCCGTGGGCCCCCAACCGAGGGACAGGGCCAGCGCTGGGCCAGCGAGCTGGGCTCCCGCGGCGCCAGGTTGGGGCCCGGGCGTGGCCACCGGCAGGCTAGGATTTGGAGCGCTCCTTGCAGCGGCCGGCCAGGGCGCGGGCTTCCTGCTCTGGGACTTTTGCGGCCACTGCCCGGGGCTCCGCAGCAGCCGGGGAGGGCCCGCGGCGGGGAGGAGGTGGCCGGCTCCGGGCGGCCCGTGGCCCTGGGTGGCGCGGGGGCATCTGGAGGTCGGAGAAGTCGGGGAGCAGGAGGCCGGGCCACCGCCACTTCCGCCCCTGCTGGCCCAAGTAACAAGGTGTCCTCCCTCCAGAGCAACCCTCCTCCCGCCAATGCCTTAGCTGGCGTGGGGCAGTTGCCCTTGGGCCGCCTGAGCACCCCGCGGCCCCCACGCCCGCCTGCGACCTCGCGCTCTTCATGGCAATGCCAATGGCCGTGGTGGCGCCTTGGAGCCCCCGGGCTCGGAAGAACGCGTGGTGCGTACGGCGGCAGGTGAGGAAGCCCGAGCCCTTCGGGCGAAGGCGGCTGGGACTGGGAACCAGCGCCTGGGCGGGGAGGGTCGCTGGGTGTGAGTGACACTGCTGGGCCAGTGCCCGGCACGGGCTGCTCCCCCTCGCGAAGACCGCGGACGAGCTGCCGCGGCGGTTCGGGAGGCGCCTGGAGCCGCAGGGCCACCCCGAGCGCGAGGCCGCCGCAGGGAGCGGCTGTGGCGACATCTGGGGCTCCTGTCTCCAGCCGCAGGTCCTGGCAGCTGCGGCCGAAGCGCGAGACTGGTCTTTGGAGGGTGGGTTTGAGTGCGTCCGCTGAAGGCCAGCCTTTCTCCCCAGTGGCCATGATGGTGAGGGTGACACCCTCTAGCGCCACCGCTGCCCCTCCTGCCCAGTAAACTAGGGCGTCTGCACGGGGGGGAGGATGCGCGCCCAACGCCTGGCAGAGATGAGCAGGCAGATGTCCCAGGGATTGGGGGCTGCTGGCCGTCAAGGTGCAGCACCGGCAGGATGTGGAGGGGTTTTAGGAGGGGCCTCAAGCGAGGGGAGGAGAGGGTGCGCTGGACCCTCTCTGCACAGGCCCCATGGTCCCGGGGGTGTGGCGCCTGTGGCCTCAGCCAAGCCAGGCTCCCCACACCCAGGCAGAGAGGGGTGGCCTGGCCAGGGACTGCCGGGAGCCTTCCCCCTGGAAACAGGCAACTCCCCGTGTGGGCGAGTGGCGTGCGGACGCCCATTCCCAGCCTGGGAGCCACGTGCAAGGGGGCCATGGCCCGGTGAGCCAGGGGGCTGGGGGAGGGCAGGCGGCCGAGCGGTCCTGAGAGAGAGATTTACACGGGAATGAGCCCAGAGTGGAGCCACCTCCGGTGGGGGTTTGGGGTCTGCCCGGACCTCCGGGCTTCAGGCTGCCAGCTGCCTTCCCAGGCTCTGGGTACCCTCCTGGAACCTCAGTTTCCTCACTGGTCCCTGAGGCCCTATAATGGCAGGTTGCTTCAGTGACTGATAGTCCTGGTAATCCCTCAGCCTGCTTGGCCTGTGTCTCTCTTCCTCCACCCCCACTCTGTTAAGTAACTTTGCAGTGGAATGTCTACAGGTAGGGAGGCAGGAAGGACAGGCCACAGCCCTTAGCATCAGTGTCCCTTCCAGGCATCAGTGTCCCTTCCAGTCACCTCCCTCCCCATAAGCTCTTTTAAAGCACAAAGATCCTATAACTCAGATAGCTGGAGAGTTTCATGCCTGTCCAAAACCCAAACACTTTGTTTCTTCACCCCAAGCCATCTCACCCCAAAACCCAAATCCCTTGGTGCAGCCAGCTTTAGCTGCGAGTCTGAATTTGATGCTTCTTCTCTGAGGTCTACCCAAGGCCCTCAGGATGGAGCGTGCCTCCCCCAGTGTATTTGGAGTGCTTAATAGTAGTGACCCAGAATGGGATGCAAGGTTCCCCAGGCAGGTGATGTGGTCCTCCCCAGCAGGCTGGCCTGACCATGGACATCGGTCCCGGTGTAGGAGACCCAGGGCAGGCAGCACCTCTCACACCCACTTGCACACCTTCCAGCCACTTAAGCAAATGTGGTGCCTCCCTGGGTCTCCTGGCCATTAGGGCAGGATTTTTACCTTGAGCCACAGAGGGAGAAACTGAGGCACAGGGCTCCTGAGTGGCAAAGTCAAGCAGACTCTGTGACTGGGCAATAGGTCCCCCAGGCCCATCACGGGCCCTCAACCTGGTTGAGGTCAGCACCTTGTGGGGGTGGGGGTGCTGGCAGGAGCAGGTGCTGTGGGACCCATGGGGAAAGGAGGGGGACATCACCCCCTTTTCCCTGCCTCAGGCACAGCAGGAGCTTTGTTCTTCGATGTGTGTGGACACCAGGGCCTCTGTGGTGTGGATGGAGCCCCCTTCACCCCCCCACCCCGTCTTGTTGATCAAGAAAGACCTTTTCTAGGGCCACTGGGGAGGGTGGGTTATGGCACCACATGCGGCTGGGCGGGGCCTGTGGGGGCTGAGCTGACCTTTGCATTGCTGCTGCCTCCCCAGGGGAGCCAGACCCTGCACTCTTAGTGCCCACTCATGCCCAGTCCCACACTGCTCTTCACTGGGCATCCCCCTGCCTCACTTCCCCAACTCAGCTCCTGCCCAGTCTCCCCAAGCCCCATGGGTCTTGGGATGGGATCACAGGAGGTGGTGACTGCTGTCTGCCTCTGCCTGAAGTTGGGGGTCCCTGGCCTCTACTGGTACCTACTGGGCAGGGTGGTAGGTGGGTAGGTCAAGGATCAGCCCTGGGCCAAGTGCAGGGCCCTTCTCCTGTCCCCACCCCCAGCAGTGGAGCTGCTGGGCATGGCTGGCCTGGGGGCTGCTCTGTGTCCCCCCAGTCCCTCACTGGACCACGTTGAAGGGTACTTCTGCAGATGGCTTCACCTGTTCTTACCACCCAGACCAAGCCAGAACCAACTGGCTGTTGCCCCTGGCCAGAGCCTGGGGCTGAGGCTGCCATGACCAGCCTGTTTTCTGCCTTCGGGAGAGCAGCAGCTCCCAGCACTGGGTGGTCCCCAAAAGACATGATGACCAGGACTGGAGGGCTGGAGGTCAGGCCAGGAAACCCCATGACCATGGGACCCCACAGAGTCTGGCTGTGAGCTGGTCAGCTCAGGATGGATGGATACTTCGGGATATGAATGTGGGTCCTTCTGGCTGGCAGGATCCTGGTGGGCTCTGCGCATGTGGGGCTGGCACAGGTGGGATGGGCAGAACTGGGCCTGGCCACAAACACAGGGACTGATGTGGTCAGAGTGGGCAGCTGAGCCATTGGATCTAGGCCACGTGTTGGCAGAAAGACAAGTGATGGTGCCACCAGCCCAGCTGATTTGCGGAAGGAGGTCTGCCTGGTGAGACGGGTTGTCTTATTCCCCTTGGCATTGGTGGGGGGTTTCTGGCGGCTTTTCCCCGCAAGATTGGAACTCCATGAAGGTGTGACCCAGACCTAGCTCATTAGTAGTGGCAAGGATGGGCATCTTCTGGAAAAAGATTTCTTAGCTCTAAAAACAAACAAACAAAAAAACAAACAAATAAAACAGCAAAAAAACACCCAAAAACAAAAATAAAACTTTAATTTTTTTTCCTGCCATCCTAGAACCCTATCACTAGAGTCAGGATCACTCTAGTTGGCTACCTTGGTTATTATATGCCCACCTTTTGGGAAGAAGGGACAATGTGACTGACGGCTCCCCAGGACCATATGAAGTAGGGGAGATAAGGTTTCCTAAAAGAAACTTTTGAGAAGGAAGAAGGAAGGTTAGGCAGCCAATAACAGCAGAGATACGCTACAGTCACACTGTCATATTTTCTCACAGTAATTATTTTGAATACGACCTTTTTGTAATTTTGTGTTCATTTGATCATTTGTTTGACATTTATTTCCCCACCAGACTGGAACTCCATGAAAGTGTAACTATGTATATTTTTGGGGACCACAGTATCCCCTGGCACACAGTAGGCACTTAATAAACATTTGATGAATGGCCTCCTAACCTATCCAAAGGCTTGCCTTTTTCTAATCGATGTCCACCCTGCCACCAGGGTCTTACATGTAAATCTGATCATGCCACTTCCCTGCTTGTAGTTGACGGCTTCTCGGAGATTTCAAACTAAATCTTTTAGCTCAGCAGTCCCCAACCTTTTTGGCACCAGGGACTGTTTTCATGGAAGACAATTTTTCCACAAGCTGGGGGTGGTGTGGGGTGGGAATGGTTTTAGGATGATTCAAGCACATTACATTTATTGTGCACTTTATTTCTATTATTATTATTACATTGTAATATGTAATGAAATAATTATACAACTCGCCATAGTTGGGGACCCCTGTTTTAGCTTATCACAAAGTGGTCTCACTACTTGCCACCTTCCCGTGTATCCCTAGTGCTCCAGCCACCCTAAGCTGTTTCTTGCCTCTTTACTTTTATGTACATTATTCTTTCTGTCTCTTTCTGTTTTTCCTCCGACTTTTTCACCAGCCAACTTCTAAGTCCGTCCGAACTTGACTCTTGTCACCTCTTTTAGGACCCTTCCTGGACCTATGTTAGATATTCTCTCTATACTCCTATTACACATAGTGTTCATCTACACTCCTATAACATGTGGTGTCCATCTCTATTTACCATACTTTGTTGGTTCATTCAAATGCCATCCCATCTATACTATAAGCCCCTTGAAAGCAAGGGTTTTATTTTACTAACTTTTGCTGACACAGTACCCAAAATCCTCCCCAAACAGAATCAATTATTTTCTTCTCTGTACCTACCTCTATGGCAGTATACATCACAGTCATTAATGCCTATCTCCCTTGCTCGTAGAGAATATTGACCATGTGTTATTAACCCCTGCACCTAGCGTGGTGCCATTGAGTTGCTCTGACATGGCTGATAAGAATCATGATGGGGATGTGATACTCATATTGCTAGAACTTTTAAGGATTACATCATATCAGAGTTACAGAGATTATTATCTCTGTATCCAGAGTCATGTCATTTTTTTGAGAGTAGACATAAGAGTACTTCATGTTATTTGAAGTCTTTTGGGTGTTTTAATCCTTATTTTGCATCAATAAATCCTATCTACTGAGATAAGCAGGGAATGAGTTTTATTATTTATTTTTATTGGAGTAGATAAGGTTTTTAATTAAATGGTGTACCTTAAATTATCCCGTGAACATGGGGTGCGCAACCAAGACTAGAAGGAAATGAAATTTGTTCATCTACAAGTCTAGCACTTTATCAGCAAGATTTTACTTGATAAAGGTAAAGCTTTCAAATGAAAATAACTTTTAGAAAAACAATCTAACTCCAAGCTAGAGACATTATAAATTGATGATTAAAGGGGAAAAAAAGAAAAATGAATTGTCAAATGGTTGCCTAGAGTATATAGAAAGGATATGAGTGAAATTTTCATAATTTTTTTAACATTTCACTGTTCAGCTATTTTTAGTAATGTCCCCTTATCTACAAAGAATTTTTACATATATTATTCTCACTTCATCTTTGTAACAATTTTATGAGTTTGCAAGTCACTGCAGGAATTTTTTATTAGATGAGGAACTGATGTTCTCATAGTAGCCACTAGTTGATAGATTTCTTTCTTTTTTTTTTTACTGTGTTGCTATTTTATTTTTTTTTTATTTCAGCATATTATGGGAATACAAATATTAAGGTTACGAATATTGCCCATGCACCCCCCTCGAGTCAGAGCCTCAAGCGTGACCATCCCCCAAACGTTGCACATCTCACTTGTTATGTTTGTATAT
>VBSM01000662.1:3650069-3660618 GCA_008086735.1 Cheirogaleus medius
AAAAAAAAAAAAAAAATTCCTATAGTCTCACAAATGAAACCTAGGTCTTCTGATCATTTTTCTTAGATAAAATTTCCCCTGCTTCCTTGTCAGTGAAATCTTTTCTGCTAAAACAAATGTAGGAACTAACTGATGGTCTCAAGATGCAAAAGTCCTGGGTAAAAAGACTAGAGGTCACTAATATCTCCACGGTAGTGGTAACATTCTACACAGAAATCTTTAAAGAAAACTTTAAAGTTTGCAAATAGCTCTAAGGACCAGATAACAGTCCTTAATTGTCCTTTTATTTTTTTCTCCGTCCATGCTCATTTACTGCATCATTTTGACATCTCATTATTTCCACAGGGCTTTTACATAATCTATAAATAGGGACAGAAAAGTGAGGAACAGAGAGAATGGGGATAAAGTTTGGACTCCCATGTTGTCACTTCCTTTATGTTCCATTAAAGGGGGAGGCTGAAATGTAGCACTTTAAGATGATTTTGTTAAAAGACATTAATAATCGACACAGCACGAGGAAAGCTGTGAAAAACTGCTCACTCTTCCAAAGGGTGAGTGTAATTAAGTCATAATGAAGGTTCTTTAATGTTCCTCCCCCAAATCTTTTTTGATGAGGAAAGCCTGGAATCTGATTACCTTCTCTTAATAAATATCTCTTCTCTGTGATCTTATCAAAAAACCTACTAAGCTTAACAGCATTGGAAGAACCTGCAACTAAGTACTGTGGATTTGTCCAATCCCATTTGTCACCAAGACTCCAGTTGGCACCAAACCCCTGTTGAGAGCTTCCAATAACCAACGATTCAAGTTTTGAGATGACTTCTTATTATTAAGTCGTGTACTAAAATAACACTGTGACATCCACTGAGCAGCCCACAGTCCATGATGAATTCCCCAGCACTTGATTTTGGCATAGAGGATGGACTGGTGACAATTTCCCAACACCTGAATCTCCTAACACCAATACCTTCACCCAACCCAGGGATGCTATCTTGCCACTGTCTTCCCGGGGTTAAAGCCTTTTCCTGTCCCTGCTTTTGAGATGAGAAAGTTGAAGCACAGAAAAGTTATGTCAGCAAAGGAACTGACACACTGACACAATGCAAAGTACAATCTCCCTTTTTTGTTTTCAATTTTTATTACTTATGGTTGGTTTTTTTTTTGAGACAAGGTCTCTATATGTTCTAGTCTCAAACTCCTGGGCTCAAGAGAGCCTGCTGCCTTAGCCTTCTGCGTGGCTGGGACTACAGACTGCCACCACTATGTCCAACCAGTTTTCCTTTATTAAACTAACTCTCTGTAATGCATTTTTATCTTAGGAGTAAAATCATGTAGCAGGCCTATAAAAAAAAAATCACAGTTATGAACACAATGTATGAATACACCATAGAAAAATATGTATGTTATATTGTTAGATGAATAAATGCTCTGTCTGTCCATTTATATATCTACATATAAAATATAAATGTTATGTCATAACTATGCAGAAACTCCAAAGAATGTACAACACCAACACCAAGAAGCAACCCTAATGTAAACTATGGATTTTGGGTAATAATGATGTGTTAATGTAGGTTCATCAACTGGTAGGGAATGTTAATAGCGGGGTAGGCTGTGCATATGTGGGAGTAGGGCACATACAAGAAATCTCTGTACCTTCCATTCAATCTTGCTGAGAATCTAAAACTGTTCTAAAAAATAAAGTCTAGGCCAGGCACGATGGCTCATGCCTACAATCCTAGCACTCTGGGAGGCCGAGGCCGGAGGATCACTCAAGGTCAGGAGTTCGAAACCAGCCTGAGCAAGAATGAGACCCCGTGTCTACTAAAAATAGAAAGAAATTAATTGGCCAACTAAAAATATACAGAAAAAATTAGCCGGGCACGGTGGCGCATGCCTGTAGTCCCAGCTACTTGGGAGGCTGAGGCAGGAGGATCATTTGAGCCCAGGAGTTTGAGGTTGCTGTGAGCTAGGCTGACGCCATGGCACTCTAGCCAGGGCAACAGAGTGAGACTCTGTCTCCAAAAAAAAAAAACAAATTTCTTTTTATTCTTGAATTCCATCACTACCTTGAACTAAGATTACACCTCTGGTGTAAGCTGGCATTTCTGCTGCTACAAATTCACACAAAGGAAACAGTTGTGATGTGAAGGTCAAGGCAGCTAATCACTAAACATTAAGGAAGTAAACAAAAGGGGGGACTTGATTTTTTAAAAAAGTGTTGACTTTAAGAACAATTACTAACATTTCTATATCATTATTATCTGATTATCAAAACATGGTGAGGATATATACACCAAATCCCATTTCACCTTTGCAAAAACTGAGACTCAGACAGGTTGTATGACTCTCCCCAAAACACTCAGCCAGTAAGCTGCAGTGAGACTCAAACCTACATGTTTTATCTTCAGATACTGTATTTCTTCAACCTTATAACCTATTCCTCCTCTCTCCCCAACATTTTAAGGTTTCTGAAGTAGGAATGCATCTTAAAATCTATTATATAATCAGTATAGTATTATTTCTGTTTTTCCTTGAAAGGTCTTAAGTCAATGGAGAGTCAATGTAAGTCAATGATTACATAATCAATAACATCCTAGAATTAGGAAAAATAAATAGTAGATGAAAACCAGACTCACAAATACTTATGTGAATTAGTAATATGTCATAAAATTGCTTTAGTTTAGGTTTAAATTTAATCTTAATCTCTTCTACACTGAAGGATTAGTAAATAGAAATAATTATAAATGTACGTCAACATCCTCATATTTGATAATGATTTTCAAAAAGTGAAGCTATAGGTGGAAAATTAACCTTTCAAACAAAACTGAAGTTCCATAAGGACCATCACGTCAGGTTTGTTTACAACTATATACCAAGCATCCAGCACAATGCTCGAAACATATATATGCAACCCAATTTTATTGAATGAATAAATGAATAGACAGCCAAGTCTATCAAGGAATTATTACTAATGTGATGGAATGTTCTAATCTTAAGAATGGAAAAAAATGTGGTTGAAACAGATGAATACCTTTACTTCAACCTCATATATACCTCCATCATAATAAAAGGACATTATTGTCTTGAAGAGACTAGTGCTGGTTGGTTTAATTATACTGTAGCTCACACTTAGTAAAAGAAGTAGATCCTGGTTAATATTACAGAGATTTTATTAACTCACATATGTAAACATAGTCATCATATTTTACAGCAGCAGGGTGCTGCAACAAGTAGTTAAAACTCAATCTTGATCTTGGGGAAGATAACCGTACTGTATTGAAAGAATAAATCCTTCAAATACAACAGTTTTACATCAGCTATGTAATACTATAGTGCTTATATATCCTTTCCTCATTAATATCAGTGCATAGAACTGGATAAGTGGAAATAAAAAGTACTGGTATACAGTACTTTCCTTGGGTGAAAACAAACACATTAAATTTTTTTGTTTTTCACTGCATTCCCCTACTCCCATTTTTGTAGTCAACAAGCATTTATTTCACTAGGCTGTACCAGTCTAGGTTCTGCAGACTTTCCTATTTTAACTTAATAATACATATTGTACACTTTGGTTCTCAGAGGTTAGCAAACCATGGCCAGACTGCTGCCTGTAAAAAGTTTTACTGGACCACAGCCAAATTCATTTATATACTGTCTATGGCTGCTTTTATACTATAATGGTAGAGTTAGAGATGTGACAAAGACTCTATGGCCCACAAAGTCAAAAATATTTACTATCTAGAGCTTTACAGAAAAAACTTTGTCAATCCTATTGTGATGAGCATTTCACTCCTGATAAAATCAACTGCTAGATATACTAGTATGACTCATCATACTTTCTGAAATAACTAAAAGTATAAAGACCAGCTGGAGTTAAGCTTCCTAAATGATAATCCTTAATATTTATTTCATTTTCAAAACTCTACAGTTTCAGAAGATGACTTCTCAGCAGCAACATGAATGGCACATCTAAACGACTTTTTAAATTTTAAAATTTCAGACTGAAACAAATTAAAAAGCAATATTCTATAGAGATCAAAGGACCTCTGCTAAACCAACAAAGATATCTTGTGTTGTCACTGCCTTGGCTTTGGATAAGCTCCTGCTATTTGAATGTATCCCTCCAAAGTTCAGATGCTAGAAACTTAATCCCTCTGCCCTCATGAAGGGATTAATGGCACGGTCACGGGAGTAGGTCCATTACCACAGAAGTGGCTTTGTTATAAAAGCGAGCTCTCTCTGGCTCTCTTGCTCTTGTCCTCTCACCATATGACGCCCTCTATTATGTTATGATGCAGCAAGAAGGCCCTCACCAGATGCCAGTGCCATGCTCTTAGACTTCCCAGCCTCCAAAAACATGAGCTAAATAAAACGTTTCTTTATAAATTACCCAATCTGTGGTATTCTGTTGTAGTAACAAAAAACAGATTAAGACAGTCCATTAGAAAGAAAGTTACACAAGAGTACAACTTCTTGGTAGACATAGCCACTTAGCTACTCCATAAACACCTCAAACTTAGGATGTCTTCTAACCAACTTTCTTCTCTTTCTTCTATTCCCAACTTCTTAGTGAAATTACCCTCCATTGGTCACCAAAACCAGAAACCTGTGAGTTATCTTAGTTTCTCCTTTCTCTCTTACATTAAGTCAATCACTAAGTTCTGCTGGGGTTTCTTTTATGTATTTCTCAATCTTGTCCACTGCTTTTCATCCCTCTCATCACCCTTATAGTTGATAATAACAGATTTTTGCTAGACTATTGTGATACTCTTCTGCTGTATTTAGTCCTGCTCCTCTTATATCTATCCTTTACAATGCAATAAGTATCAGAAAATCATTCCAAGAAGCCTTGAAACTTGATTGCATTTAATAAGAAGAGCTAGGCATTCAGAGAGAAGGAAAAATTCAAGCAAAAAGTGCATCTGGGTAAGCATAATATGGAAATTGTTAAGAAAGTCAGTACATGCAAGAGATTGAAATGGTTAAAAAAAAAGAAAGGCAGAATGGCTAAAATGCTGTATTTGTGGGGATGTGATAAAAGATGAGTTGTGAAAAAATATTAAGCAATACAATCACAAAGATCTTGGTGAGCCATAAACTATAAGTCCATTTCCTACTGATTCTCACATGCTGGTCAACCAAAAATTTACTGCCACAGATAGTATTCATAAGTGAGGTATAAAAACAACTCTAAGAGAATCACTTATGTAACAAATATTGAAAGAATTATGCTCATATTTGATGCATGTGCAAACCTCTCCACTACAATGCCTGCTGAATGGCAGTATGTTCAGAAACTGAATGATGTCCTGAAATACACACAATTCTTGGGCCAGAGACTTTAATTATCTCTTCCACTTTTAAAGTTCCATCTGAAAAGCCACTTCATTTTATAGGAGGCCCTCACAACCCTTTTAATTCCCTCTTATCTCTGTTTTTCACTATGAATGTCTAAACATCAAGTTGGCCAAATGTAAATTCTATAACACAGACTTTATCTCAACTATGAATAACTGAAAATCATCAGATTATTACACTTACTTGTGCCCCTGAACTGCCAAAAGTGTTGGAGTATAATTCGGAAATGATAAAGGGAAGACCAAACCCACTCTTTACTTTTGTAGCTTTAGATAGCTGTAATGAAGAAGGAACCTGAGAGCTCTTAAGAATGGGATGTAGAATCCATGTTTGCTTTGATTACTACTTCTCATCCCTAAGGATCAGTAACCTAGACCTACAGGCATATAAAATAGCTTTAGGATGATACACTGGAATTCTAAAAGGAGCAACTGAAAAAAACTCAGTGGTAAAACATTTCCAGTATTACAGAAGTAAGAACTAATTTAGGGTATGAGAGCAAGGAAGATTATACATATTAAATAGCAAATATGATCACTCACCTGTCGAATTGACATAGTACAAAGAATATACAGAAAGATGAAGGAACAGTCTGTGGTGTCATCTCCGAGCAGGTTTCGATGAGACAGTCCTTGGATGTAAGAAAGAGGGGTGAAAGGAAGCTTTGCCACCACTCTACCATCAAATCTAAAAAGGAACAAACAAAGAATTCTTATTTTTGGAAGACTGACAAGCTTCTTACTTCCAGAGAAGAATCTGGGACAGAAATAGAACTTTAAGTCTCTTGATCTCTGAAAAACAAAGAAAGGGTGACATGCTAAAAAGAGACATGAACTTGAAGTGTAGTGATGTAAGGAAGGGCCTATATTATTCCCATCAATCTTTTTCTAAACAAGTGGGTCTCAATTCTTTTGGAATCAGGGTCCCTTTGCATACTAACAAATTATGAGACCCCTAGAAAGTTTTTGTTTGTGTAAGTCAGGCGTCCTCAAACTACGGCGCACGGGCCACAAGCGGGTGTTTTTGCCCGTTTGTTTTTTTACTTCAAAATAAGATATGTGCAGTGTACATAGGAATTTGTTCATAGATGTTTTTAAATTATAGTCCAGCCCTCCAACGGTGTGAGGGACAGTGAACTGGCCCCCTGTTTAAAAAGTTTGAGGACCCCTGGTGTAAGTTATAACTACTGATACTGATATCTGTATTAGAAATTAAAAACTGTCTTCAGGCTGTTGCAATATCATGCATCATGAAGCCTCTGGAAAACTCCACTGAATACTTATGAGAGAATGAGAGTAAAAAAGGCAAATCACATCTCAGAATTATTGTGAAACTAATTTTGATTTCAAGGACTTCCTGAAAGGGTCTCAGAAACTTCCAGAAATGCCCAGACCACAGTTTGAGAGCCACTATTCTAAATCATAACACCAATAAGATCTTTTCCAAGACCCAAAGATCCCTGATACACACACTAAACAGGATAAACATTTCTCAATAGGTATTTATAGAACATATAGTAGGGAATGACAAAAGCAGATTACTAAACTGCATACACAATATTCTGAGATAACTTACTTTTCCTTAATAGCTTTTAGGTTTGGAAAAAATTCCTTTTACTTTTTCTTAAATAGAAAAGAGAAATGTCTCTAAAAGAGAAAAGCATGGGAAAATAGCTAGAAACAAATACATACCAGTATTTATATTTATGTTAAGGTGTTAGGGATATGGGCTTATTTTATATTTTTCTATGAATAAGCTGTACAATGAGACAATAATGAAACTTATAAAAATTAATGTGATTAGGGATAGGGATATTTATTTAAACTATAACATTAACAGAAAAATGACAGTATTAGCCAAATTATCATAATAGTCTTTAATCCAGTTAAAATGGCTAGAAAATCCTCTTTTAGAAAAACACTTGGTATTCAGACTGTTTCTGTTGGGGAAGAGAGAGGTAGAGATTTTTTCTTTGGAGAAAAAAATCCTAAATATCCAGATCAACTATTGTGTGGTTCTAAGACACCTGTACAACTATACTCCAAAGAATACAGAATAAATTTGACATCTTCTATATGTATGATTATCTACTTAATACTATACTTCCAGCTGCCTTCCTAGTATATATATTAAACAGAAAAAGGGCTCAATCATGAGATGACTTTACTTGTATTTGACAAAAATATTTAAAAATCTGCTTGGGCTGGGCGTGGTAGCTCATGCCTGTAATCCTAGCACTCTGGGAGGCCGAGGCAGGAGGATTGCTCAAGGTCAGGAGTTCGAAAACAGCCTGAGCAAGTGCAAGACCCTGTCTCTACTATAAACAGAAAGAAATTAATTGGTCAACTAAAAATATATAGAAAAAATTAGCCGGGCATGGTGGTGCATGCCTGTAGTCCCAGCTACTCGGGAGGCTGTGGCGGAAGGATAGCTTGAGCCCAGGAGTTGGAGGTTGCTGTGAGCTAGGCTGACGCCATGGCACTCTAGCCCAGGCAACAGAGTAAGACTTTGTCACTAAATAAATAAATAAATATCTGCTTGAAGCAATTATTCTCATTCTTTTCTTCTAACCTCACAAAAGCAAAACAAAAGTAATAATTTTTCAAGAGGACATATTTCCATTCCCTCACAAGAAGTACTAAATATAATTACACCATTTTTTTTACTGTATGCTGTATATAGTATGCTGTTCTAGGTATATCACTCTGATTATCCTTCTGTAGAGTTAAACTCTGAAATGAAGAAATGGAACAGATATGATGTTTATCCTTCTTATTGCTAACATACACGCCCAACAAATTCATCTCACATAGTCATTTTATTATTATTTTCAACTTGAAAACTATGTCCTGTAAATTATTCAAAGTATGTAAAGCTGAATATCTACTATGCATGAGACCGTAAACCAGCAAAAACATGAAAGAAACTTCAAAGAACTCTTACTTTTAATGAACTAATTTTTTTCAGGGGACTAGAAGGAATAGCTAAATGAACTGGTGTCTAGCTTAATAAAAAAGTTGGGGAGAGAAGCAATAAGGTGCTAAAAGAGAAATGAGTTACAAGAGATAGATTATTTCTTTAAGTACACTTACTCTGCAACTCTAGAGCGCCAGACCGTTACTCATGAGTACAGATACAAGAAGGCACATTTTGGCCAGTAAAAGGAATTATTTTCAAACCCTAAAAACTATTCAATAAAAGTATGATATCTCAGAAAAAAATCAAGCTCCTCATTGTCAGAAATAATTTTTAAAAGGATGAAAAATTATCTACAAGAAACATTACTGATGGGATTTCTGTACTGTTAAATGACTTTTAAGAGCTTTTCCAATTCCCAAATCCTATTATTTCAGCTTTATAGAAATGATTCAGGAAGAGAAGCCAAAGAAAAGTAAGTAGCTATATCTAGTGCCTTCTATTGCTTCTCTGGCAACCGGGGAGCTCAAGCCCTTCCCTTCTTAGTCTAACCTTAAGCTTTTTTCTTAAAGCATGTACCAGCTGTCAACAAATTTTAAGACTATAAGGGATATTAAGAGATTGTATATTCCAAACAGATGGTCAAAGTTAAACTCAGAGAAATTGTTTTAAAGCTTGAATAACTTTTGTTCAGTATAATCAAAATATGTATTAGACTTTTAATTTCATATACTTATTTATAAAAATAGAAACATAGGCTTTAACTTCAGGTGCTGACAATCTAAGACACAATAATATATATTTTTAAAGGTACAGGGTAAAAAGACCAGAACAAAAACATGAATACAGCACTAATATTAGCAAAAAACCTCCACCAGTATTGGAAAACAAAATAAGCAAATAAAAAGCTACTGTTTGCCAGTGTTCTGAATGAGAAAGTTGACAAAAAGAAAATAATATACTTAAGAACAAAAAAATAGCCTTCCTTCCTGTCAATAGTAGCCTTTTATAAGAAGCTTGATTACAATGAAGCTGTCATATTATTCTCCTCCTGAAGATACTATATTTGACTTCTTTGACTTCTATTGCTTGGAAGACCTATACCACACACACACACACACAAAAGCATCTAATACTTTATCTTATACTCATCAACTACATAAATAATCAGGCATTTCAAATATTGTTCTAAGATCTAATAACTTAATCACCAAATATTTGCTGATTACTTATTATATGATTAAGTCTGTTAAGAATCATATATGCTTTTAAGAAATGGCCCTTGACTCAGGAGCTTTAAGAGTAGAAAAATAAAATAAAATGAAAATATATAACACTGCAGAACACATGACAGACTACCACTCAGTGCTTGATGGTTTATACAGGTAACAATGCTATAAAAATGCAGAAGAATATGAATTTGAGGGCTCTTTTGATAAGAAAGTGATTTTCTTCCCGTGTTTTTGCATACACATTTTTTTTGCCAAAATACATATGAAAGAAGCATATAGCTTTGAAAACCTCAGCCTGTCTGTCTATCTGAGACAGGGTCTTGCTCTGCTGCCTATGCTGGAACGCAGTAGTGTGATTATAGCTCACTGCAGCCTCCAACTCCTGGGCTCAATCGATCCTCCCACCTCACTCTCCCGAGCTAGGACCACAGGTGCATTGCTCAGGCTGGTCTTGTACTCCTGGCCTCAAGCAATCCTCCTGCCTCAGCCTCCCAAAGTGTTGGGATTACAGGCATGACCCACCATGCCTAGCCTCAAAACCTCAGTCTTTTAAAAATTTCATAAATATCATACTAGTGACACAAGCATTCTCTTCATTTTGTTTCCATCTTTACTGGAATATCTTCAACATTTCACTTTTAAGTATGTAACCCTCTTTTGGTTGCTCTCACTCAATGTACCCTAGAACTAGAGGAAGGTGGGAGAGAGAAAAGAAGGGAAGGAGAGAGAAGGAAATTTGGAAAAGATGAGACAATATTATTTGTCTGATCATATGATTATCTAGAAAACCAGAGAATCAAATTAAACCTACTAGAACCTATTAGAGTTCAGTAAGATGTCCATAAAATAAAATCACAAAATTTATAACCTACTTATATACAGTAGTAATAAGCTAGAAAACATATTAGTATTATTTATACTTGGGATGAAATTATAAAAAGTAGTCTTTAAAATAGACTTAGTAGAAATACCACATTCCTCGGCCCGGGCGTGGTGGCTCACGCCTATAATCCTAGCACTCTGGGAGGCCAGAAGCGGGA